>JADANN010000276.1:0-310462 GCA_018806985.1 Angiostrongylus vasorum
AGCCTATAAAACATATTACTTTCACTTTATTGTTCTAAGGCACACATTTCATACACGAAAGCAAATGAACAAGCGGAGCTTCATCTGTCAGAAAACGATGACGTTTCCCAACGTTGTTTCCGTTTTATGTTGTCCAGCATCCGTTGGAAATTTCGAAAGGCTCAAATGTTTTTGACAATTTAATGGAAGTCTTAATTCCAAACATATCAATTGCCAAAAGACAGTAGAAAACTATACCTGTGGCTGACAAGGATTGTGGAAGTCCCTTCTATAAATCTATAGAGTTCTGATCTGATGAACTTCTAGTGAACGAGAAATCGCAGTCAGTTTTCGAAAAACGAGCTTTCTTGTGAAAGGTTTAACTACCTTTTAATCTCCGACGATTACCTTTGACTGTGTTCGCTACCGCATAATATTTGACCTTAGCCTTTAGTAACCTTTTTAGACCAGGTGCAGTAATTCTCATTCTTTTCATTGCCTCTGTTCAAGCAATATTAAAGTGTTTGATACGAAAAGGACTGGAACGTTGCCAACTGTTTTAGGCATTGCCTTCACCTCTTCGTTTCTTTTGTGTTTTAATCCAATTTTGGAAAATAATTGCCGGAACCAAGTCCATTTTTCTTACTGGTCAATTTTATTCGTTCTAAGACAGTAAAGGATAAAAAATAAAGCTCTTGGCATTGATCAATCCCTGAGGAATGCGCCATGCATTCAACTTCATTAAGTATCGTTAGAGGTGATTGAATGCATATCTGGCCTTTACAATGACTCGCGGTGGCCTACCGATGTATCGAGCCAGTGCTGCTATCCTCCCAGACAACTTTGGTACTAGTCTGCTGACCCCGGAGAGATGGAAGGTTTGGTGGTCCATGTGCGCGGGGATCGATTCCACATGCGTGTAGCAACGGTGCCTCCAACCACTGCGCCACACGCGCCCTGCTGAGAGATGTAGCTTTCAGAATACACTCCATGTTCCTTGTGTTGAAGTTTGAGTATTCCACAATTCATTCCGTTTTTGTTATTTTTATCACGAACTGTGTGAGCTTATCTTAATTGAACCAACTTTTTGATTTGCGTGATTTCTCGTTCTTTGGACAACCTTCAGCTTCACGCTGTTGCTCCATCTACTTTAATTATCTACTTTCGGCGCCCAATTGTCTCAGGGTGTATGCGCTCTACTATATTTTCCTTTAGATACCATTCGTTACGATCGTTATCCATGGCAGTTATTTCGAGCATATTCACCTCTGCATTATCATTCTGCTGTCCTTAGATTGTGTTCGGTTTCGACTACAGATAACTGACGGAAACTACAAGCTTGGCCGCTCATCTTACAGTTGATCAACGTGCAAGTCGTTTACCTCCTTTGATCCTATGCATCAAATTGTTCTGGGTCATCTGGAAACTCTTATTGTCACCTGATGGGCCCATCTATATTGCGATTTCCATGATATGCTCATTTCATCAAACTTCGAACAGCAGATATTTTTTTATGATCTGGGCTACGTAGATCCCACAGTTACCTGATGTTCTATGTGCTCTTCAGATTTCAGTAGAGATAAGAACTAAATAAGCAGTCGTGCAACGCAGAGTGTTAGAGGCTCTTCTAGACTTTCCAGTCACTTTCCGATTGAACTTGTAAATCGCGTCCTCGAATTCGCAAACACAAGATGTAGTACGAGATACAATATAAGCGCTATGCTTGTAACGGCTAGAGGTATTCTTTAATACAAACGACGTCGTTGGTTCGATCGCTTCGTGTGATACTCTTTTCGATTTCTTGCACAGAAAATGATGTAATCATTTGGTCATTTATATCAACAATGTGGGCAATATTATTAATAGTGCAAGTGATAGTGTTATAAGCATAAACATTATGGGTGTTATGGTAGTGATGTCTTAAATCTTACAGCTTTAGTATTTCAAGCTTTGTAATATTAACCCTTTTGCTGACAAGCTCGTGTTTCAATAGCATAACTGACGATAAATTCTGGACCACTGGAGTTTTTCAGGAGTTCGGAACTCTACAAAACAGTCTTTGTTCGGTTTGACTGGTGTGGTATATAAGGTCTTCATGGTTCCCTTCAGAATTCAAGATGACGGTTTAAACGATACACTGGAAGAGCACTATGGTGTCATCTTGGAAAAAAGTCACGTTTGCTCATTTGCACCCGCTTTCGAAATATGAGCCTTCGAGGAATAAAAGAGACGACATGTGGTGACATGGGCGCCAAGAAATCAGAGTTTCTTCTCGTGAAAGCCGGAAACCCTTTATCCTTTAGGTAAAGAATTGTAGACTCTATTGATATATATATATGTATATACATATGTATTTATATGTAATAGAGTCTGCAAATCTGCCACGAACCATGACAGTAAGAGTATTCAAAATTGAAACGGCTGTGTGTAAAAATTACGTCTGCAATGAATGCGATAAAGCAAAGCCTTTCATATAATTTCATTAGGTTATGAATTTTTGAAATGAATGGTTAATCGGGAATTTGTTGTCCACTGTCGAAAAACAAAAAGTGGTTTAAGCTAATTGGAATCGTTGTCGTAGAGAACGGAAAGTGTTGAAAGTGTCCTTTAAAGGACTATTGTAAGAAAATTGGAGCGTGACCACTGGCCCTGAACGCAACAGTGTTTGTAGAAGGTTACTGAGATTAGATTGGATTTGTTCTTGAGATCTAGCAGTAGGTCTGGGATCGTTCACTATAAGGATGATATTCACAATTTAAGAATTAACACTCTAATGCAACTAAGCGCGCGTGTCGCGCAGTGGTCGGAAGCGCCCTGCAACACACATGAGGAATCGATGCTCAAGGTCATGGCCCACCAAGCCTTCCATTCCTTCGGGTTCGGCAACATTCCATTCCTTCGGGGTCATCAAATTGTGTACCAGACTTATCTGAAAGGATAGCAGCATTGGCTCGATACGTCGGTAGGCCACAGCGAATCATTGCGTAAAAGGCCAGATATGCATTAGGTCACCTCCAAACGATGCTTAATGAAGTCGAATGCATGGTGCATCCTCAGGTATTGATCAACTCCGGGAGCTTTATCTTTTATTTTATCCTTTTAATGCAACTAACGCGCCATTTATGGCAGAGCTTAAGAAAAGCGAGGAATTGAAACGTCTCCTAAAGTAAAAAATTCAATACATTTTGATCCTTCATGCAGAATCTCGGTAAGATTCTTTCTAGCCTTTAATTAACTATTATTAGGTTGCAAAAAGTTACGTCCATCTCCGTAAGCCATAGAAAATATCGTGATCCGCTTACTTTTTGTTGAAAGTAAGCCAATCCAAGAAGTGCACGTCAGTAATTACACGTATTGACTTCTGTTTTCTTATTCCTTTGATGAATTGTTCTCTCTTTATAGTAAAATTAATGGACATCGATTAGTCAACGAAAATGTCATAAAAGAAACGAAACCACCACAATACCTTTTGCAGATGAGTTCACCTCCTCCCTGCGCACATCAGAAGGGTGAAATTCTCATGGTTGCATTCGGTGTTAAGCATGCCGTCGATCAGGAAGCAAATGTGCCACTTAGAATCGTCTTCCAACACCCTGTTCAATCTGCATAGGAAGGACTTAACTCTGCCAAGATTGCAAGGCTAACCCCTTCTCCATCAGCAACCTACCGTATTCATAAAGAAAAAGATATCTCCAAGCAGCAGCTGAAACAACACGCCAAATCATCCAGGATTTTTGCGGTTGATGAATGCACGGAAAAACGAGTCTTATGTAGAAAGTACTGAGAACAGCACAACAGAAATGATGACGGGCCATGTAGAAAACTTTTCTGATCATTGTTTTTTTGTTTAGCTTAATAGCCAATTTTGGCTCTGGCAGTGAAGTAAACATAATTTCCGCATGAAAGAAAGCTAAGAGCTAGTGAAAACCTCACCTCAGTGAGATTTCATTTCAACTTCAATGGGGTGTTGATCAGTGTTTCACGCCAAATTTTTGTTTTCTCATTATCGGCTAGGTTTTCCAACAACAACTGGCAATCAGAAATTCCACAGATCAATTCTCGGGAACTCATAAAGCTTAGTTAACATCACAAAATATTATCATCTGTTTTGCTTATGTTGTACAAAACAATGGCGCGCATTGATTTAGTAACACACCTTTAGAACCAACGCAGTACTATTCTCTCTCAAAGGTTCTCTCAACAAATGCTGAGCATCGGAATAAAACTGCTACGCATTTCAGTGCGGTGCACACAAAACGAAATGTTTCCACTGTTAAACAAATGTGTGTACAAAGAAAACCATTGTGCTCAACATTTGGAGAGGAACCTTTGAGAGAGAATAGTAGCTGGGTCTAAATCGGTATGCGAAAAGATTCGGTGTGATATTAAGAGCAAGTTAAGGAAAAAGTTTGAAGATCTATCACGCCGCTCAAAAAGGTCAAATCAAAGGACCACCGCTGGTCAAGTTACAAGTAAAATCCCTGAAATAGACTGCGCACCAAGAACCCGCAGGATTACTGTGCTAGGAGGCATAACGCTTCCGGAAAATGCGCGTTCATTATTAGAATTGGGCCCGAGTTTCCCGCCTAGTCAACCCATTTCTAAACCAATCCTGCGCAAGATCACGTGTAGTCTGCATGAACTTCAAAATCAGCGACGTTACAGGGTTAGGCTAGAAAGGTTAGGTAAAGTAGTACCAAAGGGAGAAAACTACCTCCAATACCTTTTGCCAGAACTTTCTTTAAACAAGAGCTACCAAATAGCGATATTGACCCTACATTTCGCTTATTTTTCCGACGAAATTCTCCGCATATTTAATCACTACCAAAAAAAGAAAAAATAAGCTCCAACCTCACACACCAAGAAAAATGTGGTATGTGCCAGGTTAGAGGGGTCTCGAATTCAAAATCTGTTAGACTCTGTATTAGTGGTAAAGTGGAGAATTTGTAGTTATTCCTAGTCAGTTGGATATTAGAATAACAGAGGAGCATCTCAATGATGTTTCTCTTTTCGAGCATCCTCTGAAAAGGAGTATAGAAATCAATTCCGGAAAGGTCAACACGGCAAAGGCTGCAGATTTAGAGCCTTCAGTTATTTCTCGACTTAAAAAATGAACATCCTATTTGCCCTGTCCTTCAGTTGCTTATCAAAACACATAAGCTTACTTCAACTGATGATATTACATCAACGAACCCATCATCATTTAAAGTTAGACCTATCATCAGTTGTATGGGCGGGCCAACGGATAGAATAACGTGGTTCCTTAACCTTATCCTGACCCGGTTGCTAAAATTCATTCCAACCCATCTACCTAACACCAAAATACTTCTAGACCACCAACGGTGCGCGCAACTAAACTGCACGCATGTAATGGAGTCATTTGATGTTACTTCACTTTATACCAGCGTGTCGAATGACTCCGCAATGCAAGCCATTCTCGAGTTGCTGGTAGAGCACGAAAAGGAAGTAGAAATGTACGGCTTGTCGATTGCGCAACTAATGACTCTCTTAAGACAGTGTCTTAGTTGTTCAATCTTCAGGTGGTCTGGAAAATATTTTGCAGAAATTAGAGGGTTGGCCATGAAGCAGCGTTTAGCACCAAGCCTTGCCATCACTTTTATGTCTAAGATGGAAGCTCCAGTTCTTAATCACAGATGCTTTCTCTACTGTCGATACATAGACGACTGCTTCATCGTCTGTTCCACACAAGAACAGAATGAGCGCTTTAAATTGTTAAACCGACAGTCAGAGTGTATAAAACTTACACGAGAAAAAACCAACCGAAAACTGGCTTCGAATCTTAAACATCCAAATAAAGCTCTCAGAAAGTGGCAATATAACAAAATGGCATCGTAAGCCAAGTAGTAAGAACATACTAGTTCACTACTTCTTCTGTCATCCTTCAGACATGAAAAAAGCACTTATCAAAAACATGTACCGTACGGCTAAAAATGTGTGCACAGGAGAAGAGGAAAGGAAGGAATCGCAAAACCTGGCGCGAAAAATTGCCATTTCCAATGGCTACGACGTAGAAGCCATTCGGGTAGAACAAAAACGTTGGGTAGTTCCCCAAAATAATGTTTCAGACGTAAGTGAGATCCCTTCTAAGCTACCCCTCATATCAAATGAAATACGTTACGCCATTAAGAGATGCTTAAGAAAAATGACATCCCACCCAATACCCACACCCCGTCAGTTAGTTCGCAACAGTCTCTATGATCGTTTGTGCAGCTCAGAAAAACTGTATGATCTGTCCTAACGGGAGAGACGGGGATTGCGTGAGTTCAGGTTTAATATACTTGATCTCATGTAACGCATGCGGTGAGGAGTATATTGGGGGAAACGGGTAGACCACTTTGTGTCCGCATAAGAGATCATGTAGATGAGAAAGCTAAAATTCGTCAAAACACTCCTCTAGGTACGCATAGGGCACAAAAGCACAACGGCGATGATTTTGAAGTGACTGTACGGGTCCTAGCGCAGGAGTCGAAAACATCAGCGCGCAAAACTCTTGAAGCGTTTTGGATAAATTTCAAAAATCCAAAGATGAATCGGAAAGACGAATGCCTCACTTTCACACGTGACCTGGCGCCCCTATTTCAAAATGATATTTTGACCCCGGGGTGTGTCGTCCTCGCGACCCCACGTGAACAACACGTGGGCCAGTCCCACTCGTCACATCACGGTGAGTAGCCTTTCAGTATGACCGTAGCATCCTAACCCACCATCTATTTAAAACTTTGATCTTCATTAATACTTTAGCCTTTTCCACTAGAGTATTCTAATATAAAACTACTTCCAGGCTCTGAGGAAGGCGAAATCGCCGAATCGTCAGCCATCGACCAACAACACCAACAACAACGACAACGGCAACGAAGACCTATACCAACCTCGCATCAGCTAAAGAAGATCAGTTTATAAGATCATATAAATAAATAGAAATACGGCATGTTTTCACGAAGGACGTCTTCTTCGTCCAGTGGACGTGCTTATTTCAAACAAACATCACTGGCGGAAAAGTGATGTATTCTGTTGCGTCTTCGTCAAATCGTGCTCGAAAAGAGGATTTTTGAGCTCAGCGTTTGAATCTTTACGTAAACATTGAATGACCGAACGAAATGTCTAGAAACTCATATCTTCTTGATGTAATCACAAAATGCCTAGACGGTAACGGTTATCTCTTTGAGCATTAGTGGACTAAATGCTTCGTCTTAGACTTCTGTAATATTAGAGAATGGAACCAGTAGATTGTTCAAAACAGAACGCTGTTTAATTATTTCTTAGTGTTAAATATTAGATGTGGATTTCCTGGTCTTGGTGAACTCCAATAATCGAAATAAGAACGACTATGCATAGTGTTTCAGAAAGAAGCGAGTTTTATGAACATAACAGCGGAATTACGAGTTTCTAGTCCATGAACTAATGAAGTCGTTTCCACGAGAGGCGGATAACTGATGAGTTTTCTAGAAAGCACTTGTGGAGATCTTTGAAATTTGGCCGTTGATTGATGCCAAGTCCTATAAGTATCCTGGAACTGGCATGGTATCCCTAGCTAATTCGCTTATCTCTCACATGTTCAACTGTAAAATGTCCAGTAGGGAAATAGTCATGCAATAGAGCTGGTTTCCTTTGACTCATCTCTTCCCATTCCAGGTCGTCGCTACTCCGTTCTGTCAATGTTCTGAACCTACTGTTGTGATCCAGCAAAGATTTATGTTACTACTGTGGACAATTTGGTCGGTGGAGCGCCAAGAAACTACCATAATACCGCTATCAGGAAAGTTTGGAAGCTTTTCGGTGTTTTATCGCCCTCCCCAATGACGCACAGTACGCTATCGGCTTTCGTGCGGAATTCATTTTATTCGATAATCAAGTGAATAGCTAAGTGTGAATCACATTGTTCGACTTCTACTTACTGCCCACTGTTTTATAGCCAGGTATTAAGTGAAATGGAACCACAATGATGCTGAGATACTTACCAAATTTGGAGCCCAGGCCAGATTCGAAAGCGTTGGGCTGGCATTCGCCATTCGATTGCTGATAGTTCCACTAGGTAGAAAATCGCTGTGAGCATGCCATGGAAAGGGCGTCAGCGGTGCAGCGAGTAACACATGAGCTCCCAGAAAGGGCAATCGAGAGTTCGTAACGGGCTAGGATTCCAAGTTTTGCAAATTTCTCAATGCTGTGAAAAATAATTCGAGCCAATAAAGGAAAAGTAATCATTAAAAGCAACAGTGAAATCCGAAGAAGAACTTCAAAAAATTGAAAATAAGGGGACGATATTCAAAAATCACAAACACGAAAGAGGTAAGACGTTTTTTACAAGCTTCGCAAATCCATGGGACGCCAAAATTTTAGAAATTTTGGAAGCTTCAAGATTCTTTACCTTAAAATTCGTTGAAAGTTTTCTGTTTAACCGAGCGTGTTCAAGGGGAAATCCCAATGTCATCATTACCCAAAATAACAACATCAGTTTTAGTGATGCTGAGATATTTGCAAAACTCTGTACCGCAGGTGCCTATGGTGAGGGAACGAACGCGCTATTGTCCTTTCCGGGGAGTAGCGCGCTCACCACCACACCATGCGGGTCCTTCGTTTCGCCTGTCTCTTAGCTAGTTCTATTGATCTTTTGCCATCAGCAATCACCCTGTGGGCGGGATTGATCTGGGGGGGGCCCAAATCGGCAACGAACCCAGTTAAGCTGAGGCTGCAGTTATAATCACAATTTTGACTTATTATTTACTGCCTACTCTTTTTAGCGGCAGGTTATGCGTTGCGAAATATAACTTTACTGATGCTGAGATATTTGCAAAGCTCTGGACCGCAGGTGCCTATGGTGGGGAACGAACGCGCTATTGTCCTTTCCGGGGAGTAGCGCGCTCACCACCACACCATGCGGGTCCTTCGTTTCGCCTGTCTCTTAGCTAGTTCTATTGATCTTTTGCCATCAGCAATCACCTGTGAGCGGGATTGATCTGGGGGGCCCAAATCGGCAACGAACCCAGTTAAGCTGAGGCTGCAGTTATAATCACAATTTTGACTTATTATTTACTGCCTACTCCTTCTAGCGGCAGGGTTTTTTTAACTAGCTGAGAGACAGGCGAAACGAAGGACCCGCATGGTGTGGTGGTGAATGCATTAGCCCTCGGAAAGGGTAATAGCGCGTTGGTTCCCCACCATGGACACCTGCGGTCGAGAGTTTTGCAAATATCTCAGCAACGTTGTGATTGTATTTCGCTTACTGCTGTGTCATGAAAAATTATATTAGGCAGTAAATAAAAAGTTAATAGTGGTGAATAGGTCAATGAAAGATGGCGACACTCAACTTGCAGTCCAATCCACAATCGAAGCGGCATGTACTATTGTGATGGTTGCAAGGCACAGAAAAGAATTTGAGAAGTACTGGGACACACACGACGCATGAAAGAAACCCTTTAAATGTGAATATGAGAGCTACAGTACTATGGTGTTGCTAAAATAGTGTTAAAATTATTTATGTAATTTTTTACATGGCTGGCAACGAGCTAATCAGGCTATATTGATGGTGGGAGGAAAAAAAGAGAAAAAGGGATGGAAACAATCAGTGGAAATCCCACAATTGCTTATTTTGCAGATTGCGTATACTGTAGATTATGCGAAAATTCCATGACAACTAGTTACTTTTAGCTCCTTGATGACAATGATGAAATTGACTTAAAGATTTATAGGAAAATGATGCTGGTGATTTACAGCACTAGAACGCCGTTTTCTACAGTGAAGTTGGATCATATGCATCTCCAAAACAGAGGTGGCATAGATGATGGTGAATGAATGGTGGAGAGAGAAGAATAACTAGTTATCCAGAAGGCCGACTTTCTATAAACTTTAGCATGAATAGTTGATATGCTTGTTTATCTGATCTTATCAACTGATATTGTTAAACTGACGCGATGATGGTATAAGTTTTCGTCGTCATAGTTGTTAGTGTTGTTGGTCGATGCCTGACGTTCGAGCCGTGCTGTTACGAGTGGAACGCCTCTTGTTAAGTTCAGATCAGTTTATAACTTCGTACAAATAAATATAATAACAATCCATTATTCTATTCCTTTACTCTTCTATTGTTTTTTCTTGTATTCGATTCTTTATTCTTTATTCTCCTATTCCAATTCTTTCTTTTCTGTTAAAAGTCATTTGTTATAATTTGTATGTCCTAAAGATGGTTTTTTAAGGAATGTTATTAGCATGTCTTGTAGACGAAGCACTGACTGTTAAGTGAGATGAGACTCAATGAATGAAAAAAGAAGTTAAGTTGCACATTCAGCATATATAACAAGTCTGTTTTGTTTCCGAACTAGGAAGTTTAGCAAAGGATTAACCTCTAAGAGCGTCGTCAAGGAAATTTCCGTCTCTAAGGCGCCAGCTGCTTAGCAAAACGTCATACATCCAAGCGAAGTCTCGTCAGAGCAGAGAACAGTGAATATTGTCTATATTCAAGTCACAGGTCGGGCTAGCGGCTACACTAACTTCATTAGAATGGTTATAAATCACTGTTCATGACAGCAATCAATTTTTCAATAATCAATGACAATCCACGCCTTTACTTTTAGAGAAAGGAAAGCACTGAAAAAAAGTGCTAAATTACTGTACTTAGCATTGCTAAACTACTTTGCTTAGCATTACTTACGAGGTGAGCATTGCCGAAAAATTTTTTTCAGCGTAATGGATGGATCCCTTGTCTTTCTTTGGAAGGATCATGGACATTCTCTACGTCAAAGTATTAATCATATAGATTAGAGCATTTATGATTTTAAGTGACTATTCCCGGAGGGGATGGAAGGCTTGGTGGGCCAAGGGCGCGTGTGACGCAGTGGTTGGAAGCGCCACTGCGACACATAGGTGGAATCGATCTCCGCGCCCATGACCCAGCTAAGCCTTCCATCCCTCCGGGGTCGGCAAATTGGTACCGGACTTGTCTGGCAGGATAGCAGCACTGGCTCGATAAATCGGTAGGCCACCGCGAGTTATTGTAAAGGCGAGATATGCATTCAATCACTTCCAACGATACTTTGATGAAGTCGAACGTATGGCTCATCCCTCAAGGATTGATCAACGCCGAGAGCTTTATCCTTTCTTAATTAACTCTTCTATAACCTTCAGTTCACTGACCACTTCATCTTTCTTCCGGCGTACATCAGTCAGGTATTTGATGCTCAAATAAGTACGAGCTAATTCATCGGAGAAATATTTCAGTACCCTTTTAGTGTCTCAGCGAAGTCTGTTTCCAAGGTGAAGCAAGCACTTGCTGCCTGATTAAATCATGAGGTTAAAACGTTTCAGATTGAAGGAATCGAGACCTAATCAGCATTGTTCAGATCATATGATTCAGAAAGAAGAAAAGAGAAAAATTTCGTCCATGATTTTGCATGAAGTGACGGTATAAAACCGATTCAACAACCAATAATAAAAAAGTTCGATTAGAATCCAAATTACCGACGAAGAACGAGAAGAAAAAATGTGAATTCTTCGGCTGTGTGCTTGAACTGTCTAATCTGCCTTCAGTGAATACATTTCGCACTTATAGCCTTTAACTCGTAATGCTGATGGTTGTATAAGTCAGAATGTAAAAGGAAAATGAGTACATTCCACCAATTCTTATGTATCGTTCACACTTCCTCTTTCTGAATTGTAGCATAGAGAAAATTGAATACGACTCAAAAAAAAACGAAGTTTGAGGAAGATGGGAAGAAATATGATCGGATGGTTGAATTGGCTTAGCAATGAGGTACGGTATAAAGACGTTAAGCCCTCGGCTTTCATCAGTCGCTGACGATTCTCCATGCACTCAACTACATTAACATTGTTCATCAGAGCTCATTGAATGCATATCCGTCTCATGTGATGACTTCTGGCATCCTAGAAATTTATCAAATGAGTACTTTTTTTAAAAATCCTTTCAGTTCTCCCAGACAAGTTTGTTCCAGATTTGCTGACGCGGGAAGGATGAAAGGATTCACTGGCACGCGGAGCGTGATAGAACCAACAACAATGTGTCCACTGCGGGGTATTCCTGAGCGAATCCTTAGCAATAGGGTAGGCGTCACCAATAGCTAAACCTAAGCTAAATGTTTCTAACTTCTTGGGCTTATAAATATAACATATTCATAATGCTAATCATACTCGCGCATTCATGTTTCCTTCATAGATTCACCAAGACCATTTCATACGAATTGACCCTTTCTGAGTACTTCTGATAGCCACTCGTAGTCACGTTTGCGCTCCTTTTAATGGCAGACAATTTCTACGCCGCCAGTATTTGCGTAGATTTGCAGTGTAACATGGAAAAAAGGGGTCAAGTGTCGAAATTTTTATTCGTAACCTATTCTAACACTACTCATAAATTACAATATAAATATTCGATAATACTTACTTCGAAACTTGCGTTGTCTGTCTTCAAGACTAGTAACAAACAAACGCGAGCGTCTTTGTAATCGAAGTAAACCGTATTTGCAGTTGCAGATGTTTAAGAGATCAAAGCATGTCATCATTGCCGAAGCACTGACTGGGATGGGCACAGCTCGTGAAGACGGGCCGTCCAAGCATCCATTTTCAAACCGATAACTTCTGTCAACAAGGAACTAAAGTTCCTGTGGTAGGATAAGTCGACCACTGCTTGATCGACGTGCGTATGCTGGACTGCTTGCATGCCTTGCGATTCTGTCAAATGCTTTTTTAATACCAGACAAAAGTCAGGACTAGGAGAAAGAGGCATTTCGACAAGATTCTATGACGCTGGAAACGATATGCATTTTGCCCATGCAGCAAAATGGCTAACGAAATTCTGTCTGGCTCAATTGGTTGTGCATGACCCGATGTCTGTGATATCTAGCGGAATACTAGAGTCGCACAGAAGCTTAGTGCTCTTCGCGAAACTAGGTCGTTTTTGAGCTAGCTTCAGGGAACTTTTCTTACGTGCATCACTTGTATCACCCGTCGTTTCATTGATGGTTGAGTGACTCAAGCGGGTGCCAGTAAATCCTCCACTCTTCCTTGTTGCTTGGAAGAATAGCCCCGCGGGTTCTGCTTGCTCCAGGGACTCGTTGAGCATCATATCTTTCTTCCAGGATCTTCGTGAAGAACCCTGACTATCGGGTCGGATGTCCTCTCGAATATGGTTGACATCCCGAGGAATCCAGTCACCAATGGCTCTTGTTTATCGGTTGTCGTTAGTGCGCATTGCGTGTCTGGCCTACCTAATCATTGTCAGTTTGGCGTACGGGAAGCGCCTTTGATTTTTGATCGTTGACGTAGATCGGAGCTTCGGATCCCCTCCCTCGCTTGCGTGACACGGAATATTCCCTAGCATCAATGATGCTGAGATATTTGCAAAACTCCGAACAGCAGGTGTTTGCGGTGGAGAACGAACGCGCTATTGTCCTTTCCGGGGGACTAACTCGCTCACCACCACACGATGTGGGTCCTTCGTTTCCGCCTGTCTCTCAGCTAGTTCTTTCGATCTTTTGCCATCAGTAATCACCCGTCAGCGGGATTGATCTGGGGGGGGCCCAAATCGGCAACGAACCCAGTTAAAGCTGAGGCTGCAGTTATAATCACAATTTTAACTTATTATTTACTGCCTACTCTTTTTTTTCAACGGCAGGGTATATTGCGTCAATATATATCTCAGCATCATTGAAGTTATATTTCGCAGTATACCCTGCCTTTAAAAAATACAGTAGGCAGTAAATAAAAAAGTTAAAATTGTGATTATTCCTAGGCATCGTCCTTTCGAATGAGCGTTCAATAACGCTGAGTGATCTTGCACACCGCTTATGCAGCGAGTAGGTTTCTGACGCATTTCGTTAAGGCAGGAAGAATAGTGTGGTCGAAAAAGTGGGCACGGAAGCGTGTGTTCTTTGTAAGGACTCGATTGAGAATCAACTCGACCAGAATTCTTCGACCATCAAGATGAAATGAAATTCTTCAAACAGCAGGTAAAGTCACATGTTAGATTTGGAGGGCCTCAGTGGATGATGAATGCGAGGAAACGAATGGAATGTGAGAAATTCTGGGATGCACACAGTAGATAAGAATGAGGGTCGCATATAACAAGGGTGGAAAAATATTTTTATTTTTTCTTTCATAGAAAATAAAGAAATTATTTATCGGCAGCCCTGTTAGGTTTATTGTGGCTCTACTTTTTTTCTCTTTGAGCAGCTCCTTAGTAGTCATACGGTTCAAACAAGATTTCCACAAAAGATCATCATCAATATGAAAGAGTAAAAATGGTAGTTGCATTTTAATAGCAATAAAAAACAACAATGTGGTATGAAGCGCAGTGGTAGCGACATCGATCATCACGAACGCGGTACCGGCTCACCAAGCCTCTCATCTTTCCAGGGCAGCGGTGTTGGTTACAGTTGTGTCTCCCAAAAAGTTCGCCCTCTACAGTCAAAATAGGAATGCTCTGACTCGGATTCCAGAAGAAATCGAGTAAACCAACGTTCGTCGAAATTGATAAAGATGCAGAAAATCCTGAAGGAGCAATGGAGTGGAGCCCACGTGCGAAAAGTTGGAAAGAGCTTTCTGAATGATGGAAGTAAGAAAAACGATTCCAATGCAAGGCGTGATGCGATTGGCATACTCTATATGAAAGATGGGTCGTGTATAAAAAGTACTAATATTTCACTCGGAACGACATGGTGTGCCATTTACTGTAAAGAAGACTGGATTCGTTAACAAAGCACTAAAACGAGCTCCAGTTTATCTCTTCCATGGCAACAGTATAAGAGCATGTGGGTTTGACGTTTCGACAGTAGGAGCGACTTCGTTCCTTGCACATAACCTAGAAATTGTGCCATTTGAAACATTCATCTTTTCAGGCTAAAAAAATATCCAATTCTATGAATCATAGACTCCAGTGAGCTCAGATAAACTCCTGTTGTAGGCTTTGTTTGCGGACAGTACGGCGTAGGTTCCGTTCGCACGAGGGAATGGAAGTGCTCTAGACTTTCTATATGAGACCTTTTATTTTGACATCCGTGATAAAGTTGCCATGGGTAACTGGCATGCCTCTGGCTTATCATAAGTTTATTTAAGTTGGTGTTTTAGGCAAATGCATCGAGATCCTTCGCCGCCTGTATATTATGAAACGACTACTCAGCTACTCAGTGACTATTCGAAATATGATTACTCAGCATTAGATCGCAGTTCGACACTGAAGAACTCCCAGCGTGTGGAGCAGTGGCTAGAGGCAACCTACAATCTACACTGCTACCTGGTTCCATCCCACCTCCCAGGCTAAAAAGATAGTCTATCCGTTCGTAAACGGCAAGCAACTACGAGACTTCTCTTGGAAGATAGCAATACTTATTGAATTGATACATAGCTAGGCCATCGTCGCCAACCCTCCTATAGGCCAGACGTGCGGTCAACCTCTCCATGATGTTCTATGAATTTGGACGCATAACGCATCCATCCGGGATTAATCAACGGCAAACCTTTGATCTTTTCATTCTTTTAAACGTAAGGAATCCTATAGCTAGCATTTTTTGGCGGAATTGAGTAGCTTTGATGAATTACTCCGTTTTCCAACCTTTGCTGGCTGCTTGCTTATTCACCAAACACCTGTATGTAACATTCTACTTGGGAGTCGAACTGTACCCAATTGCGAATGATCTCACAGAATGAACTTCAGATTAGCACTTATGCGAGATAGATCTGGAGTTCGGAGGGGTCTGTTTATGACAAACTCTCATAGGCAACAAGAAGATCATCTAATATTGGAGATAAGCCGCCGTTAGTTTTTGCAAGAACGCCGGTCTGACCACCTACGAATATTTTCGCAGGCTGATAGAGGTGGTTGTCGACTTCACAGAAATGATAAAACAGTTTGATGCAATGCAATGATACAATGATATAAAAAAACAAGCGAAGAGAGACATAGACAAAATGAAATCCTTGAAAAACTGAAGGCTCTCAGTCCACACTACTGAACGGTTTCTGTATGCCGCTGATCACACTGACGTTAGTAATGAGAACAAAGAAAAAATTGATAACAAAAGAAAAGCTAAAGCTAATAAAGCTTTTAGAAACTAACTACATAACAAAATGGTATCGAAAACCAAGTAGTAAAAATATACTAGTGCATTACCTTTCCTCTGATCCTTTACCTGTAGAAAAAAGCTCTCATCAAAAACAACCGAAAGTCTAAAAGTGTGTGTACAGGAGAAGAGCAAAAGAAGGAATCGCTAAATTTGACACAAAAAGTAGCCATTTACAATGGCTTCGAGGCAACAGCCACTTGGGTCAGACCAAAAGGTAGGGTTGTTTTCCAAAAGAATGTTGAAAACCCAAATAAGATTTCTTTCAAGCTATCATTCGTATCAAACGAAATAAGTTACGCCATTAAGAGGTGCCTCAGAAGAAGTGGTCTTGAAAGTTATGTGACAGGTGTTGACCACACACTCAATACCCTGCACCGTCGGCTTGTTCGTAATTGCCTCTATGGTCGCTTGTGCAACTCAGAAAATTGCGTTCACTTATCATCACTCGTGAGCAACACACGGGCGGTCCAACAGAACGGTAGTTTCAAAAATTGGCATCTATTCATAAGCTGGATCTTCATTAATACTATGGAGTTCACCAAATGATGGGGGCTACTGTTACACATGGTAGGTTCAGGCTCTGAAGAAAGCGAAGTCGGCGAAACGTCAACCATTGAATAACGATGACGACAACAACAAGAACGCCTATACCAACCTCATGTTAGCTAAACGAAATAGCAGTTCGTAAGAACATATATATTGAAAAACGTGGATTACTAATTCAGTATTTCTGAAAGCCATTCGTGTAGGAACCTTCATTTTTTTTGCATTCTGCTTATCTCAATTTTTTTCGTTTCATTCTGTTCCTGAACAACTTTTGACAAAAAAATATGTCTTCGGTATATACTGGGTAATGGCCCGAGTAAGATCACTTTATTGGAATGATGCTCCACTACACTGGATTCGACTCACTGCGACTATGAAAACTCACATTGGAAGGATGAGTGGTTGTGGAAAATCGCCGAAACTTAAGGGCAGCAGTTAGTTGAAATCAGGCGTAGCAAAGCATTTTGTGATAAGCAATATTCTATCGAATTATTATTATTCCGTGTCACAGTAAAAAGGAAGGCTTCACAGTTGACTTTTTAGTGTCTAGTTGAAAAATGATTGCCAATAAAAAATGCGCTCAAGCCCGTGACTGCCACACTACGCCACGTAACCTTAGCATTTCTATTCTTTAGTTTGCCAATAATGCCTAGAAACGGAAACTAAGCAGTGTTCTTTTGATTTGTTCAGTTCTTAACATACGTCTTTTCCTGTTCGATTTAGGATTACTTCAGGACTGCTTTTTGCTACTCATTAACAATTTTTCGATCTCAGTGTTTCTACAAGAGTGTTGGTGAGTGAGTACAGGCAGATATTAAATAAAACTTGGCATGGGGCCTGAGTTACGCTTATGTCGCAGCATCAGTGTGGTCGTGTTTCACATAATACCTCACTCTGAAAGAACAATAGGCAGTAAATATTAAATTAGAGCTCAATTTAGAAAAGTGTTGAGAACTTTGGGATGCGTGAAGAGGAGCGGTTTTATGGGTGACGCCCAATACAGACTTTGCTTCAATCTGGCAACCAGAAAAAATGAAGTACCCCATTCTTCTACGATCCGCAAATACTTGTCTGCGGAAAGCTCCCATAAATCTAAGGGGTTTGGAGCATATAAACTCGTGGTCGGAAGTTTTAAAAACACACATGAAATGTTCGATTGCAGTGAACTAACTGCCACAATGCCATACTTCTTCGTTTCAGAACATGTAGTACTGTTTACAGCCTACGATTCCTCCTCCATGTGTGTAGATGTTTCCTTTCTCTGAAGGCCGCGTGTGAAGCAGTGGTCGGAGGCGCCCTGCAACACGCATGTGGAATCGATCGACGCGCCTATGGCCAAGCAAGCTCATCTCTCCGGGGTCGACAAATTGGTACCAGACTTGTTTGTTAGGATGGGCACCACTAGCTCGATACATCGCTAGGCCACGGCGAGTCATTGTAAAGGCCAGATGTGCATTCAATCACCTCCAAACGATGCTTGATGAAGTCGAATGCATGGCGCATCCCTTAGGGACTGATCAACGCCGAGAGCTTTAACCTTTATCCTTTTATCGCCTCTGTATGGAGACCTTCAAAGTTTAGCACTAGGAAAGAAGATCTTAGTCAAAAAATGACTGTCATCCTTATTCACCTAGTAGTTTACGGAATAACTAGCAGGAAAACAATGTTTTATTTATTTGTTTTTTACACGACCTTTGTTTCACATCTATTGCTCGGATCCTAGCACTTCTTGCGTTCGAGCACTCAACATACACAATGGTCTTCGAACATTTCCGGTAGTGTTTCAGCTGCTGCTTGATGATTCCCTCTTCTTTATGAATGTCGTAGAATGCTGGTTGAGTCGATTCTCTCTGAACACCTGAGAGAGCTGGCTATAGTACTCCTAGTTGGAGTGAAGAGATTTCGCATACAAGTGGTACTAATTTCCCGACTACGAAGGGATGAGAAGCGTGGTCGGCTCGTTATGGTGTGGCACCACCAGCGTGCTAGTAATAATGGACATCACTGCCAATGTGTTATCCACACCCTAGTAATCAAATACTGTGCAAAAAACACTTGTTTTCATTACGGCAAACCTCTAGAGGTTTACTCTAACTCAAGGAAGAGTTTCCCCAATGAGGGCTTACTTAGTTCTGCAATCTTTTTCTTAAATGCGTTCATTTTCGTCTTATTTTCAATTTTTTTCTCAAATATATAGAATGTGGAAGTGAAGAGAATGAATGGACGCTACACGATATGCAACATTTATCTACCTTGTAATTTTTTTTCACGTCGTGGTATTACGTGAAACACAACCAGAATGTTGTTGTAATATTTGCAAAACGTGGACCCTAGGTCAGATCGAACCGTGGTTAGGCTTTCCGGGGGGCCCACGTGTTACGCCTGCACGGCACCACTGAAGCCCTCGTACTGCCTTTCTCTCAGCCATTAGACATTACACCCTTGGTCACTTGTGCGAACCTGCTCAGTGTACATCTAGCCTCCCGTACTTTTAGAATGGTCAAATCGTTAGATGCTATCGAATGCATATCTGGCCTTTACGATGTCTTGCGGTGACCCATCGATGTATAGAGTCAGTGCTGCCATCTCCCGAAACTAGACTGTTGGCAATTTTTTCGATTTCGGAAAGTCTACTTTAATAAACTATGGAGTAAAACAAATGACCAGAGGTGTATTTTTAGAGAGCCTATAACCACTGAATTAACGATTTGAGCCCAGGCCATACAAATGAAAAATCAAGTGAATGAAATATGGAATTAATGTTGCCCCCCATTGCCTCATCATAAATGGTGGGCGCTCATAGGTGTTAAACTACGAAATTTTTTCTTAAACGACCCGTCTTCCACACAAACTTTGCAGACAATTCAACAATTCTTGCAGTCGATTCGTTCCCGCGCATCCATCATCCACGAAGTTCTCCTAACTTTTTGCTCGTGGGTTCGGCTGCTGTTTGAGGATTTCCCTTTCGACAAGAATTTTGTTGAATGGTGGTCGAGTCGATTCTTCTTGCAGACCTGAAATACCCCGACATGAACATTCCAACTTGGATTGCGCAGCTGGACTTTTTTCCAACTAGTCTGGAACCATATTCTAGCCTCCGTAAAGGTGAGTCCGCCGCGCCGACGACCCTGATTCGTGGTCGTAATGATAGGCACCAGTATCACTGCGCTATCCACACTGCAAAATCCTAGAATTCTTCGAAAAATAAGACAAGGAAAATGGATCACTACAACTGGATATTTACTACACTATCGGAATTTATCACCGAGTTAATAGTGTGTTTAAATTGTTGAGCTTACACGAGGTTGATAGAGATGTTCACTCGGCTAACGTTTCCACGTCTTCGTCTTCATCAGAGCCGATGATTGGAGTCAATGATCTACAGTTGTTCGAGTTTTGATGTGAGTACGCTCTACTCGAAAGATGCTCCACTAAGGAAGATTCGACTCGATGCGAAGATGAAAACACCACTTCAAGAAGACGCTCAACTAAGGACAATCTTCTCGATTATCGGCTGTGATGTAGCCGAAGATGTCGAAATGCTAGCCTAATAAAACTTGTATAACAGCTTCGTGTAAGCTTAGCAATCTAAGGAGATATTAGCCCATCATATCCTCTTGAGGAATATTTAGCTGATTCCTTGCTGAGTGTCATCGATTTTAAACAGAACTCAATTAGTAGATGGCTTAGCACAGCGCTTATCTCTGCTTCAATCACCAGTGTTTCCCGGACGTCCTCTCGAAGACCACTATTTTACACCCGCCCCCCAGCCACTGGCACCTTTCGGGAGCAAAAGATGAAGAACGAAGTTCCGCCATATGTTAAGGTCCTTCTAGCTATTGTTTAGTGTTCCAAGAAAACAAATTAGTGAAGCAGTACTGTCGATAGCCTTTGGTTCCCGATTTATTCTGTCACAGTTAAGCGATTTGTACTTTTTGAAACCCGTTTTTGCTTTCTATATATACACTAGTGCTAATTTCGACATTTAAAGGACTTTCGTTAAACTTTTTTAAAGCCCAGTGATAGATGAGTGGTTTCGCGCCGGTTAAAGATGAGTTTTTCACAAAGCTTCTTCAAGTCGGGGGACAGAGAGTCCAATAAGAGTCACAGATCGATCAAGTAGTTTGATTGATGCGTAGTCGGATTCAGGAGCCGCTTAATTCTCCCTGTACCTTATTTCGGATTGGCTTATAGTTTCCTCTCTTCCATATCGAATTATTCCTACACGTTTCCTTGGATATTTTTTATGAGTTGAAACTTGTATCTTGCACATCGACCCATTTCGAAACGTACAATTATTTAACAGGAAAGTAAATGAGAGGCCGTTGGCAATTCCCTAAACCAATAAGCCAACCAAACTTGAGCATCAGAAAAAGTTTGACAATCTATCTGCACATATATTTTATAACTCTATAGCAGTACATGAAGAGATACTTGGAGTTGCTTTATGACGACTCTGTTGCCGAAAGAGTAAAAAATAGAGGACATCAGAAGAAAATATGTGACGCTTTTTTGTCTCTTGGGAAAATTCAGCAATGCTGAAGCAAGAAGACAGCGACGAATGAAGACTGATGAGTCTACTTGCGCTCGTTTAGTCATTCGTTGTCCAACGAGATCAGAGGTGATAAGGTGACAAACAAAGTGGTTGAATTATTCAAACTTACTACTTCAAGCGTTTTGATTCTCAGTAACAACAAAGCCGTGTATTTACTCATCCTATTATGAAATATATCTGACTTATTGTTGGAAGCATCTCTTTCCTTAGGATGGTTTCCGTTACTCAACGTCTTTTCTCTCTCTTCATAGTAGTTTTTAGCGCCGGTTGAAACGCCAAACTCAGAAGTGAAACTGTTCCGAGTTTGAAACTTGACTGTCCACAAGGGAACTGAATGCACATCCATTCAAAAAGTGACTTTGATTTGGAAATTGCACGAATGTCCAAAAGGTAGAAGCGAGTTCGTTCTTCACCGCAGACATCAGCGGCTCGGAGTTTCGCAAATATCTCAGCATCAATGTGGTTGCAAATTTTGGACTTTTTTAGACCTTGATAAATCAAAAAATTTCTCAAATTATTTCAGAACTGGGGAACTTTTCTTAACGAACTGCGTAAGGTTCGGGTAATCAATGCAAATGGAAAGATGATAACTTGAATACTCGCTTGACGTTCATCCAACTCGCGTCACTGCTTTTGAAATAAAGCTTCTTATAACTAGATGCTAAATTGGAAAAAAATAAACCAAATAGCCGCCTTTATAAAATACTATGTGATTTTTCGCGCAAATTGTAAGGATGGTGGTTCTGCTATTCTCAGACCTATTTGAACTTCCTTGTTTTCTTTCATGAGCCTTATGACTGTCATTCAACTTCAGTCCACTAAAAGAACAATGTGTGCTAGCCGAAGAAAGCATGGCTTTAAATGAAAATAAGAGGAACAAATGATAAAGTGGTTGGCGTTGATAAATCCCTGAAGGACGCGCCAGACATTCGACTCCATTAAGCACCGAAGAGCTTATCGAATTCATTTTTGGCCAATGAAACGACTAGTAAGTTCGCCGATATATTGGAGCAGTACTTCTGCCTTCCCGAGAAGTTCTGTACCAATTTTCTAACTCCGGAGATAGTATGTGAGCACAGAAAGCGGGATCGAACAAAACAATAGCGTATCTATTGCAGGTTATCCTTAAACATACATTGAACTTGAGCGTGCGCTCACCTTAAGTGAAAGCATCAACTGGAAATAGTTCTTACTATGCTAATGAGTGTTATTTATACTCTTTCAGTATTTTTTTGATGGAGTTAAACAGATGTGTAAGTTGTTGACGTACTTCTAGAATCAATCCGAACCACTTAGCAGATTCTTTTGTTGTGTTGTTGTGTTGAGGACGTCGATTACGAGCGAATACTTGGTGTTGGTGTTTCTTTTCGCCCCGTCTAGGTTTCTTTTCATTCCATTTTTTTTGGCTTTTGAATGTATTCGTCATCTGCTTGTCGGGTAACTTGAATTCTTCACTAAACGGTATTTGTTGCCGAAATGTTTCAAATGGGTTTCTGCGGCACATAACACTTCAGGAATGAAATACCTTTGCCTGGCTTGTTGGCCTGCCAACCAGTCCTGCCTAATCGAGAAACGTCTTTCATGGATTTCCTTTTCTTTTCTAGTTCATTGTTTTTTTCACAATAGATTCATTCGTTATTAATCTCTACAACGTTATTATTCAGCTGCGTTTTTTTGGCAAAAAATGTAAGCGAATACGGTAGAAATATGCACATACTGATTAATACTGATTAAACATTAATATCTCTAAGTAGATGACTAAAGAAATCGTTTCATTGCTCATTATTCGTTAGCTACTAAAATCAACGTTTATCTAAAGTGTACAGTTTGATGATAACTACAAAGCGTAGGTTAGATTGTGTAGTCATAAATCTTCACTTGCTCCGATCAATAATTATACTTTACACGACAGCAAAGTATTTCAAAGCTTACTGCCAATCGATTGAGCATCTATTACACTAATTTCTTTTTATGTCTTCCAAGAGAGGAAGAGAAACCGTTGCAACAAACTATCTCGATAAACACTGCTCGCTGTAGTCGCTTGAAACAGGCCAAAGCCTCGAAAAATCTGGTGTTTGAAAAGGAAATTGCGAAAACTGAGTTACTAGGGGCAAAACCGAATAAAATCGGTTTGACTAATGAAAATAGCTCTAGGCATCCTGCTAAAAGAAATAAGAAATAAAAGTAATTGATACCTGAATTAATACATCCATAAGAAAACAACTGAGACGCTTGTAACTAAGCAAAAACTTGATAACATAGTCTAAACTGGTTGTTTCCTACACATCTTTTTATTTTTTTAATAATCTTCTACACCACTGATTGGCCTCGTTGATTACATGGCGCATTCCCCCGTGGCTGACCTGCGGTTAAACTCGGGCCTAAATAGTCCACCATACATTTATACTTACCTGCCGTAAGAGTCAGATCGATTAAGCAGATGAACTTCTTGTTCAGGTTTTGTTTCGCTGACTTATACCTTTCGTATGTACCTAATCTTCTTAACTAATATTTGCATTTGTGTGCTCGATTCGTATTAATATGGCATGATGGTTATCGATTCAATCAAAACTTTGATAGAAAATATCTGATTAGTGGAAGAAAAGTACGCTCCGGAAGAGTCCGTAACCCTTTTCTAGTTCTAGAGAGCCGACAAATTACCAGTCATTGAAGTCAGAAACTCACAGCACATCAATTACGAGTTACCCATGGGTATCCTCTCGCCAAAAACAATGAGCCAAAGGGCCTGCCACACATAGAAAATGTGATATTTTCGTGATGCTCGAGCCAACGAAGCTCAATCTAGCACGCGACGCTCCAATTTACTGGTTTCAGCTCGAATCATTTACACTAGTTATTAATGGAATTAGATTCAGACGATTCATCCAGACGATGAGCTCTGCAATAACTATTCTTTCCAACTTAACTTGTTCTAAAAAAGATCTCTATCATTGCCCTAAAATCCACAGCAGTTTCAATCTTTGGCTTAGCTTTCTCTCCTTCTCCCTAAAAATGTCTTTCGTGCACGGAATTGTGTTAGGTTCGATTGCATGAATGTCATTTTTCTCCGTCATGAAAACGAAAGAAAAAAAGCTAATTCTTTGCATTCAATGCTTCAATGCGTAAAATTTGCCTAGAAAACAACTTATAATTGATGAGCTCTTTCCTATTCATAGATTACTTCGAAAAGAAGATATCTTAGAAACAGTTGTCGTTGAAGAACAGTTTATCAAACAAAATCTATTTGATCACAATAAATCACTATCTTTAAGTTTATTCCATCAACTTATTTTATGTGTATAAGCTCGGGGTGTTCAGTGATCACCGAGTGATCCAACATGCATCTAACTCCATTCGTAGCATCGCGTGGTTAATGAGTGCACACATGACTTACAAAATGAGTCCCATTGGCTTGGTTGTGCATCGAGTAAATGTTTCTGTCCTCACAGGCAAGTTTAGCTCCTACGCTATAGGTTGGCGCCTATAGGAATGGAGAGCATAGATTTGTCCTGCTCTTTAGATCGAACCTAATATTTCATATTGCGCGTGGAACATTGGGCTAAACTCGTCTCTTTATATGACTTATTTGCAAGTTAGTTCTAGCGTTTTTTCTTGCAGTTGCGGAAAGATCACTTCATCGTCGTAGAATAACTTGCCTAACGTTCGTCACTAAGTCTTGCAAATCAATACTGCTTCACAAAAACAATGATGCATTAACGCATAGTAGTTTGACGAACAGCGTTTTTCTCTTTTTAGAGAAACATTTTAAAAGTTATGAAATTCAGTTGTTCTCTCACTTTGATACGTCTTTTTTCTTATTCAGGCGTATCACTTACAACTCACGAAAGAAGAGCATGCAGTGCTTTATAGGATAAGGAACATTTACATTCTGCTTTCCTTCATTTCTTTCTTACTACATTCTTCTTTTTGTTGCTGTCATTTTTAGTAGTATATTACCACTTTTGGTCGTAGAAAAGAGAACGACGAGTCAAGTGAATGTTTGTGGTTTTGACTTCTATTAAACTTTTGTTTCCCATGTTTTCTTCTCCTGTTCTTTCTTTTTCAATGTAATATCGATGAGGTTTTTTTAAAGGCAATGCTAGTTAATTATGAGCTATGAGCCATATAAATGGTAACGAGATCCCTTCAATATCCTCAGTTCGCCACATCTGTCTTCTTTCATGAGTGTATCGCCTATGGCATTGGCTAGTGTTTATCTAGGAAAAGCGTGTCTCGGCAACACGAAACCATCAGTTTATAGTTGCTTCCACCCAACAGTCATGCCACACCTAACTTAAATACTCGGCTTTTTATGTGGTTTTAAAGCTTTTTCCTCTTTATCATAGCCTTTTTTGAGGATGATAGGGAAGTACTTCCCGAAACAAAAACAAAACGAAAAAAAGATAAAGCGAAACCCTCACCTAAAACGTATCGTACCGATCTCGGTTAGTAACCATGTTGAACTAGATGAATAAATAGTATAAGATTCATTTATCTCGTTTAAGCGTGATTTCTTCCAAGCGTAACTGTTCAGTAAAAAAGCTCCAAATTTTTAGTTAGCAGTAAGATTTCTAAGCTTTCTTGGCTTTCAAGTTTACTGAGCTTGTTGCTTCCGAATTGTTGTCGATCGTTCGTAGATCTTTGCCTCTCTATTGACAGGAACTTCAATACTATAAGCTCCTATTGAACTCACCCTCCTAGAAATAATTTATAACTAGTAATAACTAACTAAATAACTAATGATTCATCGATTGCGCTTTTGCGAACGGTCATAATTTCTCAATGTCAATCCTTATTCAACAAAAAGTCATGGTATTGATGAGGAGGCTTTTTTTTCGAATGCTGGCGATGCCACTCTTTATGTAGCTACGGAAATCATTGCAGCGTACAAATTGAAACAATGAGCCACCATAGGTATAAGCCACAATAGAACATTCAACGTCGTCCTGTCCAGCTCTACTTCCTAAGTAAAACTCTAAATATTTGAAACGAAGAAGTCCAAACTAGTTATTTTTTTGAAACAACTCCTAGACAGCATTTGTTTTGATAAGTTAACAGTTCTTAGCGAATATACACTTTGTGGAGTACGGTAACTGCGCAATAGAAATAATATTTTCGATCTTGTCATCTTTGTAATAAACATCCTTCAACCCACAACGATATCGACAAAGTGGTGTTTTCACTTGTTCTTTTAATTGTAGATCTCAGAAAATTTTTTCGAACTTGTATTAGTTGTTTGTCAAGTATATCGAACAGGCTCCAGTAAAGTCTCCAATTATTCCTGTCGCGTGCAGAGTAGTCCACTGAGTTCCATTTGCTCTTGAGATTTGCTGAGTACCATATATTTCTTCTAGCATCTTACTGAAGAATTATAGTCGTTGCCTTCTTGCTCTGCATTTGACATCCTATGTGATCCACTTGTTTCTGACTTGTACTTTGACTTTAGCTTATAAATGAAATAGCTTGACAAGTGAGTAAGTTGATGTAACCACCATCCGTTTCATCAGTTTCCCATGTGTTGCAGATCCAATACATGATCTTAGCATACTGAGGACGAATTAACCATATAAGGCTCAAAAAATGCTACTAAGTTGTTGCACTTGCTAATAGAAAACTAGATTCAGCCACTATCTTTTCACAACAAAATAAAGTAAGAAGGATAACGGATAAAGCTCTCGGCGTAGATCAATCCCTGAGGGATGCGCCATGTTTTCGACTTCACTAAGCATCATTGGAGGTGATTGCATGGATATCTGTCCTTTACAATGACTCGCAGTGACCAACCGATGTATCGATTCAGTGATGCAATCCAGACGAGTCTGGTACCAATTTGCCGAACCCGTAGGGATGGAGGGCTCGCTGAACCTGCGACGCCAAGATCGGTCCCATATGTATTGCAGGGCGCCTCCGACCACTGCGCTACACCCACTAGATCGAGAATAAAACGAGCTAAGTTAATTTATTTTTGTTAGTCTTTGGGATCTTTTAACGGGAATATTTTTTCTTTCATTGCATCCCTAAAAGGAGTATCGACATCAAGGTTCCCTTGACAACTGGGAAAAAATTCAACATGGGGTGTTATAGTTATTCTAGGAAATTTCTATGCGTTTTCGAATCCGTACAGCTTTTTCTCCTACCTTCCAAGTCATTGTTTTTTAAAATGGTGACATGGTGACACGCTAATGGATTTTACAGGCATTCGTCTTAAGGGACCCAAAATTTGGGCTTTAGATTTTTCGCCAAAATTTTTGACCCGAAAAATCTCACGTCGACAAGATGGATATTAACATGAGCATTCTTGAGGTCAAAAGCAAATATTATCGTTATGTTTAAATCACCAAATTTATGTGCAAAAAAGCATAACCTGCCGCTGCTCATTATATTCTCTATTAATATTAACTCGACCTGGTTCTTTTTTAAACTGCAGATTTACTTGCTGTGAAGGTAATGTTGTCATATAAGGATGAAAAAGGTGGATCTAGATGGGAACCTTATTTAATCAAATGGACTACAGTCATCACTCAATATGTCCAGAAAACTTCTACAATATTCTAAAAAAACACTTGCATCCAGTGAAAACGTGGATGACAAGAAACGAATCGTGAAAAGTTGGTGAATTTCATGCTGACTAGGCAAAATGGCTCGAAATCCAATAAAGTGGTATGAGGTACGAGAGAAATTGAATTGCCTTTAAAACGTAAACGATAGTCACATGAGGTATTCGTCGCTGATTTTTGTCTTTTACATGTCTAACAGCTAAAAAGAACGACAAAGAGTAGAATTTAAAGAAGCATTCTTTTCTGTTAGTTGAAGTACTTCAGGAATTTCACTGCCAACATTTATGTACTATTCATTATGTTAGTAAGCAGGTTAAACGTCTTTAAATATTTTCCTTCTCTTCCTTCGTGGACGACATTGGATGTTGAACTATGGTGTGCAACTGGTGTTTTTATTCTATCAGCGTCTTCCATATTGGCAAGGAATCCAACATTTTTGTAATAGCACCCAGTATCGAATTTCTGTTAACCTCAGCATTGGATTATGAATTCGTCGTTTTTCTCTCTCAGCAATCACGAGGTTGTTAAACAGCATACGTTTACTTCTATACAATAACACACATACAACACAGCCGTGGCTGACGTTTTGGCAGAATCGCCTTGGCAGTCGTCAACCATATGCGACTCTGAGCGGCTGTTCTTCCTCGGTGGAAGACAGGTGAAAAAAGCGGCTCTGAAGAAGGCGATTCTGCCGAAACGTCAGCTACGATTGTGTTGTATGTGTGTTATTGTATGGAAGTAAACGTATGCTGTTTAACAACCTCGCGACTGCTGAGAGAGAACGACGAATTCATAATCCAACGTTTTTATTTGGAAACTCTGGTTAGTGCATAACGCTTCCTATGGGTATTACGATGTCCATTTTCAGTTCAGTGTGTTCGGGAATTCTTTTACCACGCAAATCGCTTTTCATTGCATAGCTAACTGAATTTTTTTTATTTTATTTCATATGATTCGTATTCACGTCACCTCTGTAGGTCCCAGCACTCTCACATTCGATTCGTTTCCTCGCATCCATCGTTAGCGAAGGTCTTCCAAGGTTTTACGTATGGCTTCGGTTACTCCTTGAGAATCTTCATTTCATCTTGAATGTCGTAGAATGCTGATCGAACAATTCTCCCTCGAGACCTGAGATAACCGGGCTGGAGCATTCTCAATTTCAAAGCAGAGAGTGATTTTTTCGTAGACAAATCCGATCCAATTTTCCGACCCCGGAGGAATGAGGCTTGGTTGGCCCGGAGCGGGATCGAAGTAGTACCGTGTTCGTGATCGCGGACATAACTACCACTACTCTCTCCGCTTCCTTAGCTAATCGAAAGCAGATCTAAGTAGTAGGGATGAGACTAGGAAGTCACTCTCAACACTTAATGATTTGCAAAAACTATTTCACTGACTGATGGTTCAACTGATGACTAAACGTAACTCCACTTTAATCTCCACGGTTATTGTGTGGAATATGCGGATATAAGCGGATATGCAAATGCAAAAATAGATTCAACTAAAAGTGCAAAATACTTACTGTGACGTATTTGCACATTGGGCCATAGTAGCACAGAGTAAGCAGTGGAATATTACTTATATCTATGGAACGATAGAACAGAGTATATCCCACAATTTTGTCACAATCAGAATCTCTAAGCTCTTCCAGTTATAAAAATTCCTTTCAGAAAACCAGAAGGCTCGCAGCCAAGGAAAAAATTGGACATATTAAATAGCGCCAAGCTCGCTGAACGCCATTCGTCTGTTATCAGTTCAGAATTAACAAACGCCAGACATTACTGACATCTTGGTAGTCGGCGACGTCCTGAGAAAATCCCAACATAATTATTAAAACTCTTCCAGACGGGGATAAGTAGTACTGCAATTCAGACAGTATGAAAGTGAACCATTCATGTGTTAAAGCTTCAAAAAATAAGAGGTAAATCCTGAAAAGAATTTTTGTGGCTTTCAATCAAATGATCCGAACCCGGAAGCAATTCAGAGAACGTGATGTGGGATTGATTTTCTTCTCACTTTAGCAGTTATCTTTTTTTGTTTGTTCTTGTAAAAAGTCCCATATGTGTGGTTGGGTCTATTCGTGGAAGATTTGTTTGAAACTAACACTGTTGGTGTAAATTAAACAAACGAAACTAGCAAGCAAACAAAGACGTAGAACGAAAGTCTGTTGACAAGGAACTGACTTCCTTTGTCGTTCAAATATTTTTTCTTGTTTTGACATTCTTATAATTTATATATTATAAGTCATGTGCATAGTGTTGTGGTCCGAGGCGCTGGGCAATATATTTGGAATCGGTCCTTGCGCCCCAGCCCACAAAGCCCTCCATTCCTCCGGGGTCGACAAATTGGTACCAGACTTGTTTGGGAGGAAGCAACACTGACTCGACACATCGGTTGGCCACCGCAGGTCATTGTAAAAGCCAGATATGCAAAACTCACCTCAACGATACGAACGATAAACTCACCTTTATGAACTCGAATGCGTGAGGCATCCCTCAAGGATTGATTAACGGCGAGAGCTTTATCCTTATCTTTTTGTCCTTATTGCTTTTATTACTACTCGAGTTACTATTACTATTATTACTATTACTATTTTCATTACTATTATTAGTAGTAGTAGCGATAGTTTTCTTCAAGAAGTGTCTCCACAATTCGTCATCAGTGCATGCTTTAATTTCATTTTTAGCATCCCATCAATCTTTCCTCATTCTAATTTCCAATTGTGCCGGGTTTAATATTCATGTGTCTACAGTAGTGCATTAGGAAAATGAGGGGATGCTTTAGCTCGGATATTGAAGTGTTCAAACTGTGGTTGGATTCATTTGCACTTAACAAACGAACAGACAGAAGCTCAATTAATCAAATCCAACTACGGTGAGGATCTGCTAGGGTTTACGCTACCGATGATACCGTAACAATCAAAGAATTGTTATGAAAATCTTTCGTTCTCTTAGGAACAATAAGTTTTAAAAAGAACACGATCTTCACGTTTGACATGTATAATTTTCAAAGTCAGAGCGACGAAACCTTTTTCTCAAAACACGTGTTTTGTAATTTCAAGGTAAAATTTGGAAGTAATAAATAAGGTTGGTATATGCATATTTAACTTTCTTGCGCGACAATGGATTTCAATGAAATATGAAAATTTTCAAAAAAAGGCTTAATGCTTCATACTTTGAAAAACCTATTTTCTGTGTATCGAAGATCGAGGATTTCCTGTTTCTTCTCTGTTTCGTTTTTATTTTACTGAAATTCTCTGAAAAGATAGAACCTGGTTCGCACCAAATTATAGCGAGTAGGAAACATTCTGGGCAACTATAAGCGTAGTCCACCTCACACCCTCGAACTCTGAGCTTCGTACTCTTGAGTCTGACATCAGATGAAAACGTAAGCCACCGCGAGTTTCTACCAAGTGTCTGATATTCTGGAAATGGTCACCACTATCACAGCGTAATATCTTCTGAAAAAAAATGTATAGCATGTACATCTGCAATACCTGATGACGAAGATGAATTTCTTGAAACCGTCTTTTACAATAACTAGAAAGTGACTGTTGTACAACCACTAGCGAACAGGATTGTGATCATATGTCGGGTGAACAGTAGATTAATACTGAAAAAAATTAACATAATTTCTTTATGTGATAATTCTTATGTAGCAATCTTATAGAGAAATACAGAAGACGTCTAATCACTCATGTCTACTTGACATTCCGTGCAAGTTATACGATTGCTTCTCTTTGTTTTTTTTGTCCATGTAACCAATGCAGCGGTTTACCACATTCATCATGGTTGAGAGGTGTCCCTGGGTGTCGGGCTGCTATATGCAGCGGAGGTATTCATTCCCAGCAGGAGCTTTCCCAAGCTGAAAAGGAGTTGCGTTTCCATCAGGAAGTCCAGCTAAGAGTAAACCAAAAAACTAGTCGCACGGCAACCAGTCTCCCTCTGATCCACAAGGGCGGCGAGTGCCTGTGGTGGTGATGACCTGGGGAGGAGTTTGGCTAGGCTGACCTTGGGACTCTAGGAAACACAGTGGATAAACCAGCAAAACTCCGAAACGAAAAATGTAGAGTAAGCTGGAGGCCCGCGCAACCAGTGACGAGAGGGCGTCCAAGTATCCAAGTAAGTAAGTATTCATATAACGCGGCATCACAAGTTGTTCGGACCCTAACACTCTTCTTTCATTTGATTCATTCATTCGCTAGAGTAATCCATATAGGTCTCTAGCTTTTTATATGGATTCGGCAGCTAGTTGCTCTTCTTTACGGATGCTGTTGAGTGCTTATCGAGTTCAGTGTTTCTAGAATTTTTCGAAGGCTTTACTGAAACGTTGTCACCTCTCACCATTGGCATTCTTTGGAATCTATATACTGGAAGGAGGTTTTCTCAAACACGTTCAGTAATAAATCTCTACCCACGGAGGAATAGAAGGCTTCCTTGGCTAGGTCTAACCAGCGTCGACGCCCTACTTAATGCATCCACCGCACCTCTCGTCACTGCTACTCCCCGCCCTCCGGCGATTACTGAGATATTTTCTTAGGCAATTAAGCTAACGCGTGTTTTTTTACGAAGTTAATGTTATTTGATTATAATTCGCAAATAAACCAGTAAACTAACACCAATACCTGGACCCATTACGTCCCGGTATCAAGGTTGCATGGTGACAAATCTCCCTCTGATCCACAAGGGCTGCGACCGCCTATGGTGGTGAAGACCTGGGGCAGACTTTGGCCAGGCTGACCTCGGCATTCCAGGGAACCATATTGGCTTAACGATAGAATCTCCGAAAAATGGAGTTTATGCTGGAGCTCCTCACAACCACTGTGGACGGACCATTCAAGCATCAAATATCAAGTAATTCACAAATATTGGTTAGTGATGGGGAGGCTAGGTGACAGCTGGTTTTAAAAATTATTGATTCGCTATGTGCTAGCTAGTATAATACCGACAACTTTAGCGATGGGTTGCCACCATAAAAGCATATAGGCGGATCAAACAGGATGGTAGTAGATAAACAACCGTCTTGCATAAAAGGACATCGTCGTGTGAGGGAAGTTTATTCGAGCGGTACTCCACTCCGGACAATTCGACCCGATGCGATGACATATATATCAAGACAAAGACCGCTTGAGGGAAATCTATTCGTATCAACTCGCGTCTGAAGAAGACGATAATGTCGAAACAGTAGCCGCATAAAAGTCTTTGTCCACCTCGTCTGAGGGTTAATAATCCCAGGAAATGTTGATTGTTTATGGTAAAATCTAATGAAAGTCAATTTTGAAAATTATTGATTCGCTATGCGTTAGATAACTACAATATTTTAAAAGGCTTACGACACAAAGGTTTCCAATGTGAAAGCCTTTTCTTGGAACTCTTGTATTAATATATTGTCCCTATTCTTTTATGTGATCCTATTTCATTGGCTAGGACATTTTCACCCGTTACAGTACTCCCATATTCTACACAGATAATTGCACTGCTTAGGGTTTTTCGATATGATTTATTCTAAGTTTTATGTTTCCAATGGTTCATTATTAAGCTGAAAATGGCAACTATTCGTCTTACCAGAGTTTTCAATTATCGCTTTCCATTATAACAGCTCATTTGAGCTATTTGAGCCACGCAGAAGCTTTCGTCGAAGATCTTTTCATTAATGAAAAGCCTTCCGTAATTACTATGCGTTTTCAGGCACCCATCATCAGGACTGCTCTCCTCCGAATGTTCATCATCGACAGACGTTCGTTGTTTTCCAGCACAAACCTGTTATGTAGATATTTTTTAAGAGGAAACAAAAACTCTGGTAAGAAAATGGAAAAAATTTGGACGGCATTATCCAGTGATTCAGTTATATCAAGCGCCAGTTTATCACTTGCAACATAAATTTCCAGTTTGTTTTAATATGTTTTCACTCTCTTTTTTAAGCCTTGACATTCGGAAAGGTTTGCACACATTGAAGAACGAAGTGAAAAAAAAATAGGTAGTGAAATGGTGCACATGTATTAGAAGCCGAAAAAAGAGGACAAAGCTCTCGGCGTTGATCAATCCCTGAGGAATGCGCCATGCATTCGACTTCATTAAGCATCGTTTAGAGGTGATTGAATGTATATCTGGGCTTTACACTGACTCGCGGTGGCCAACCTATGTATTGAGCCAGTGCTGTTGTCTGTCGGTTCCACCTGTAGTCAATAGCCCGATAGAATACGAGCTTAATGTGATGTAGTTTCAAGTTAAAGTTTTTTGACACTTTTCCGGCCGACCTCCAACCAACACAAATTTGAGCTCATTATTTTCTGGAGAAAAAAAATGTGACGAAATACGATTTTAAATGGCACGACTTTAACAGCACTTCATCGAACGTAAGAGATGTTTCTGGATTGCAAACTGCAATGGACGTCGAGGGCCCTTTCCATATCAGGATCTCTATGGCCTCGGAAGATTTTCGGTATTCCAACAACTTTCTCACTAACTGGCAATCGCTGATCCTTGTTAAAAGCTTTGACACGATTTTCAGTGAAGGAAAAATTTGTCGTCCCGTTAACCTATCCAATCAGCTGGACTAGTGTTGGCCGTCCTCAATTTTTCGTGAATCGTGAAAACGAACGGTCTTAGCATTCAGATGCATTCAGTGCAACGGTTTAAATTTTATTTATCGTAATTATCAGCATTATAATATATTGGCAGTTATCGTTACAGTAAGCTGCATGCTAAGAATACTGTCGAATTTGATTTTAGCACATTTTTCAAATGAGCTAATTAGGTTGCTTACGAATTAGAATGTTCTTCTTTTACTTTGAAAATTGCACTCGATTTCATTAAACCTCGTTTGGACAATGTGTCGAGCCGATGCTGCTATTCTCCCAGATAGGTCTGATTTCAACTTATCGACTCCAAAGGGGATGGAGGGCTTTGTGAGCCTAGAACGTTGGAAGCGATCCCATGTGTATTGCTGGGCTCCTCTGATCACTGCGCTGCACGCTCCGTTGCACTGGTAGCAATACGGTTTAATATGCGAAACAGCTTGGTTCACCACACTTGCTATCCAAGTCTTCTATCCCTTCAGGCCTAGAAAATTCGCACCAGATTGTCTTGCATGCTCCTACTGATCCACTACACCTAGAAACGTTCTAGCACAGTTTTCCCAGAATTCCAGAGAAAACCATGTTGACTAACATTCAGCGATCTGGATGAAACCAAAGATATTCAAGAAGCAATCAAACCCACACGCAAAGCTTTAAGGACCTTCATGGATGATGGATTAGGGAAACGATTCCAGCAAAAAACCGCTGAATCCGCACTATGTGTCAGTCACAATTGGTACCAGATTGGCTTGCTCAACGGACTAAATTGATCCGGGGCTTTAGCTATTAGTCAGTCTCATCAAGAAATAATGCTTGTATTGCGATGTCGTCGGCTTTGTGATGCTATTTTTCTAAAACAGATAGTTATTTTGCGAATGTTATAAGAAGAGGCTTTTACTCTAGTTTGTTTGTATTCAAAGTAGTTGAAAGGACACTCTGTGAGCTTCATCTATCGGGAAAGAAATTCGCAAGAAGGTCGTGCTCATCAATCAGACTCACTTCCATTTTGGAACTAGGCTAATGCATAATAGTAAACAGTTTTTCAAATTCCACGTGTTTAACTCATTTCTTGTAGCTGCGCTGGTTTTTTAAATTTGTTTCTTCCCTCAAACCTTCTGAAAAGCGTTTTCAAAGTGTTTTCAAGCAATTTTCAAGCTGTTGCTTGGGCTTCCTTTGTTTCTTTTAGAGCGAATAAGTACATCTTAAATTGTACGTATTCTACTCTTTCTTCTTGTGAAACTCACAAAGTACAGGAGATTTTCTTGTCAGCTACGAGCTGCTAAATACTTTGTACTTAATAGAATTCTTCAGTAACAACACACATCGAGGAAACAATAGGCCGTTCCATCATCCTCCTCCACATACGGCGCGCCGAAATTTATCGAATTCTTAATTGGATGTTAAGTACCCGAAAAGCCCTACTTTGCATTTCTTTTATAGTTTTCCCTTAAGACAAGACTGGAATGTTCTTTTTAGAAGAACTAACATAATGTGTAGTGGTGTCTTCGACGCTTCTTCATAACAAAGGAGAAGCATCTCCTTATTTTTCGCTTAAAAAGTTGGAACAAAAATTTGTATTCCATTATTCAGTGCATGTGGATCCAATCAAGCTTCTTCATGTATTTGTATGAAAGCGCTTCTTAAGGCAGTAATGGAAATCAATCGACTACAAGTCAGCGCAAAATTTGTAGTCGACTAGTTATCGGAGAGCTGGTGCTGCGGTATTCTCTTATACATTTGAATGTCGTTGTTTCTTACTTGTCATTGATTCTCACTTCAAAAGTATACTGGAAAAAATGTCTTTCAATAGCAAACTTCTCAATGATACTTTTTGTCACATATATAGTTTAGTACACTCCGGGAATACTTCACTCATGCCCAAATACACCGTCGTTCGGCCCTTATTCTACGCAACTATAACCATTGCTTTTCTTACCCAAAAAAACTAAGTGGATTCCGTTCATAAGCGCTAGATAAAATTCCAAGTTATCGTTTGGATATTGAACTGACATGTTCTGTACTCATCGAACGGAATCAGTGATTTGTGAAAGCAAATGTTAAGATGGTGATAGGATTTGCGTTAAATTTATTGCATTGAATTCACAGCTAGCCTCTTGAGTAATAATATTCTTATCTTTGTTGTCACTGGGCGCGTGTGGTGCTGTGATTGGAGGCGCCACTGCGACGCACACATGGAATCGTTCCTCGCAGCCATGGCACACCAAGCCCTCCATCCCTCCAAGGTCGGCAAATTGGTACCAGACTTGTCTGGGAGGATAGCAGTACTGGCTGGGTACATCGGTAGGCCACCACGAGTCATTGTGAAGGCCAGATATGCATTCACTCGCCTCCAGCGATACTTAATGAAGTGGAATGCATGGCGCATCACTCAGGGATTGATCAACGCTGAGAGCCTTATCCTTTTCATCTTTTATCTTTGTTGTCACAATCACCATTGGTTTTTTCACTTATAACGCAGCATTTTATAAAAAGTCGTCGACATCATAATAGTTTTTCTCTGTAAAGTCTCATAAGAGAGCGGGTGCATGTTTAATTTATCCTACAACCACAACGTTGCTGAGATATTTGCAAAATCCCGGACCGCAGGTGCGTGCAGTGGGAACGAACACGCTATTACCCTTTCCAGGCGGCTAACGCGTTCACCACCACACTATGTGTGTCCCACTCTTTTCTTTAGAGTTTGTATAGCAATATTGTATTAGCTTATCAAAGGAGAATATATTAAAAATAAGGTCTTAGTTCACTAATGAGTAAGCTTTTTGAGCTTCTTTGATGGGACCGAAAAACCTTTGTATTAATCCATAGTGTCCATTTTCAAAATCGAATAAAATGTCGGAAAAGAAAAACGATGAAATAATATCTAGTCATCAAGAAAAATTTATATTTTTTGAGCAATGATTTCCTTTTCAAATCGTCTCTTAATCAATTTGTACACTTCTCATTTGAATCTTCACGCGATTTGGGATTTCCCACAATGAGGGGAAAGTACAGAAGAAAAACCTTCTTTTTTCATTTCTGTCCGGATTTAAAGCATTAATGTTCTCAAAAAACTAAGAAAAACCCTGCATCACTTCTTTTACAGTTTCTATTGGTAATCTAAGGGGGCGTGCAGCGCAGTGGTTGGAGGCGCCACTGCAGCACACATGTGGAAATTGATCCCTGCGCTCATGGCACACCAAGCCTTCCATCCCTCCGGGGTCGGCAAGTGGTACCGGACTTGTCTGAGAGGATAGCAGTGCTGGCTCGATACATCGGTAGGTCGCCTCGAGTCATTCTAAAGGCCATATACGAATTCAATCACCTTCAACGATACTTAATGAAGTCGAATGCATGGCGTATCCCTCAGGGGATTGATCAACGCCGAGAGCTTTATCCTTTATCATTTTTATTGGTAGTCTAAGAAGAATTTTATGCTTCGAAATTATTTTGATACATCTACTTGTTAGATTAGATTTTAATAAAGAATGAGTTAATATATAAAATTGCTGTATCAGAGAGTCGCACTTCATTTTATCTCAAGCGGAACTAATATGTAATAAAGAAGAAAATATCCTGAAACAAAAGTTTGAGAAGTACTAGCATTTCGTCAGTTTATAATCTGTGGAAGAGCACTTAGTAATGGTCAATAGCTACTTTCATAGTTTTCTCTTTTTCTCTTTCTTCCCCCTCTCCCCTCGCCTTTCATCTCCCTCTCTTTTCTTCATCGCGTCGTTCTCCATCTCTTTTGACTCTAAGAGTTAAATATAATATGAACTCCTTGCGTACTTCCAACTATATCACTTATATGACACCAGAATTCTCCACGCTTTGAAGCGTGAAATTAAAAACATAATTGGAAGAAAGGGTCGGTTTTCTAAAACATGGTACTTTTCACTTGTGGCATAGAATGTGGCTTTGTACAGATTTCCCACTAAGGATTAAGAAAACAACCTTGAGAAGAAATAAGGACTAAAAAATTGTAGTGAAGTGTTAGCGAGTCCTAACGAACTAGCATTTAAGAAGTACGGATTTTTACTGTTGTCTTTTCTCTTCTCAAAGGTATCTCACCTTTTCTTACGGAAGGTAATTGCCCGTTTTCAGCACTGTCCTTCGATTTTAGAATCTATGACCTTTCTTTCTTGTGATTTATGTCTATCCAACAAACGTAACCGCTTCAGAAAAATTATCACTGCCCACTTAATTAAGCCAGCCACAATATCCGATATTTACCCGGAATCTCCTGCTCCCAACCAAAGCTTTCCAATACTGCCAGCTTTTTCTATCTGAGTGCCAGCCATTACCTCATTGAACTTCATATTTGCAGTTTATTTTTTGTTTATCAGAAGTGTTCCTTTTATTAGATAATGTTCATTCCAATAACCCAGGAGACTTCGCCTCAATCATCCAGCTTTTCCGGTTTTTTTTCGTTTCTCTTTTTTCCAATCTATTGCAGGGATAACAATGAACTACATTAATTATTCATGTTCACATTGAAAAATGGCTGCTTCACTTGAAGAATCTAGGATACAGCGTTCGGCGCCAATGAGTTCCTTACTGAAGGGTCATGCATTTGACTCCGTTCCTAGCATCGTAGAAATGATCGGATGCATATCTGCTTTATATATCGACTCGAGCGAGCCTACTAATAGATTACAAGGAAGTGTTTTCATTCTACCGTGCAAGTGTGGAAACAATTTGCCGTCCTCATTTAGATCGCAGGTGCGGGATCGAACCAACGACCATGTATGTCTATCAGGGCACCTCTAATCACTATGCTACATAAACGCTGGGTGTTTCGTGGAATATCTGTATGAATCGCTAAATCAGTAAAACACTAGATAGGATTTATTCTGAACATACTTATCTTTTCTCTTTCGTTTCATGAGCGTTGACGTTCAGTAGGTGCTTCTATAGAAAAACTCTTAAATGACTAACTCGATTTTCATTAATTTTTTTTCAAAGCTTAATTGACTTTCACTGAGTTCAGTTTTTTATTTAGTGAAATTTTTTGCACTAATATCTATGCCAGAATCCATCACTGTCCAGGTACCAAACTAGCCGCATAGAGGTAAACCTCCCTCCGATCCACAAGGGCGACGACTGCTTGTGGTGGTGAGGACCTGGAGCAGACTTCGGCTAGACCGGCCCCGGAACTCCAGGGAACCCCAATGGCTAAACCAGCAAAAAAAAGGATAAGAGAGGATATAGCTCTCGGCTTTGATCAGTCCCTTAGGGATGTGCCATGCGCAATGGACTTAATTAAGCTCGTTTGAAGATGATTGAATGCATATCTAGTCTTCACCGTGACTCGTGGTGGCCCACCGATCCATCGAGTCATTGCTGCTATCCTCCCAGACAAGTCTGGTGCCAATGGAGAGATGGAAGGTTTGATGGGCCATGGACGCAGGGATCGATCCCATGTGTATTGCAATGCGCCTTCGGCCACTGCGCCACACGCGCCCTCTAACGTTTAGAATTGGGACAACATTTGTCGTTGAACGGAAAAATACTTCTATGACCCATTTTCCACAAGATAGATAGACTCTTCTGCTGGCTACATACAAGCTTCCAGTCTATCATATCGTTATTTATGAACACTAATTAGAGAAACTACGCCCATTTTTTCCTTGTTTTTTATTTTTTACTCCGAGCTGCAGAAGAATACCTTTTCGTGTTACTCAAATAACACGCAAGATCGCTGTTACTGTAATTTTTTTTCAAGGTATTGAAACACTCAGTGTAGTTGAAATCTCAGTCTCTACACATCGGACGCCGTTTTAAAGATGGTGAATACGCTGATTACTTGTTTGCCGCCTTTTTTTTGACATAATCACTTTTTGAATGAACCAGCAAAACTCCGAAAAAATGGAGATTGAGCTGAGGCTCGGTCAACCAGTGAGGACGGACCATCCAAGTAGCGGTGTAAGTAAGTGTAGGTAATATCATTAAAAACGTTTAATAGGTTGAGTATGAGATTCTGTTATTTGTTCCGCAGTTTCAAAGAAACGGATGTGGAACATAATTCTTTTCTCATCCCGCCATCTTGAAATTTCCTACCTTTTCTACCTTAGCAATAAATCCTGGGAAAAAAGTTTTACTTCAATTTATTCAACTTTGAAAGAGAGAGAACGAAAAAAGAAGTCGTGCTTCGATAACAATTGATATCTTTTTATAAATTAAAGTGGTCGGAAAATAAAATAGATGATTCATTTCTGCCCTGACTTGGTTTCGACGAATGAACAGTTTGATTTCGAATTCTGAAAGTTTCCTAAAAGAACAGAATAAGAAGGATCGATAAGATTTGACCGTCGCCGATTTCATTTCCCAGAAAAATTATTTACCTCGAGGTCTTTCTTATTTCAAACTTCTCAGCGCTTTTATTCAACATGTAGTGTGTTGAGCATGGAATACGGTACACATCTGCAAAAAGCAGCCAAGCAAAGGTTTTTTTGCGGAAGTTAAGTCGTCTTTCCGAGATCCTCCTTATCTTGACTGAAGTCTTTCTTTGTCAGTTTTCCATCTAAATGTGTAATTTTGAGAACTAGTTCCTTATCTGAGAGGGTCTGTTGTAAGACTGCGATTTAGAAATGAAGTATTTAGAAGTAACGCTAAAATATGTAGGGGGTTTGTGTCTGTGAGTTCATCACCTGGCCATTGTTCTTGGATTTCATTCTTACTCGGCTGCAGCCATGCATTTTCAAGTGTTCATTCCGACCTCCCAGCTGCTAGCCACCCCTCCCAGCAGAAGCCATTCATGCCAATGCTCTTCAACTTCTCGAATGAACGTCACATCATCACTTCAGCCAATAGCAAACCAGGATAGCGTCTAGGAATCAAAGAAGGATTGTTATAGGGTATATACTTACTAAGATGCCTATTTTAATCAGTAGACGAAACAATAAGAATTTCTTCAAATGTAATTCATTTTTTTATCCGAACGTTTACTGTTTCTGAGAAGAACTAATTGGAAGAAATTAACGAGCCACGAGAGCAGAGCTGTTACGTTTGTTTAAAAGTGCACTCGTTGTACAGAAATTCGATTAGCGCAAATGCACTTAAAACTTCTCGAAGCTTCTTTGTCGGCTTCAGCGCTAGCGAGCCAAATTAAGCGATTACATGAATTGGTTCCTTCATAATGTCTTCTCTAGACGTCTTTGATTCGAATTTTATCTAACACACCATGCTTCATTACGGATGAAGAACCTAGCACGATTCTTCTAGCTACTAAAAAGGTCTGCTTTCCACAGAAGAAATAGCTCTCTCTTCAGTTTCCAGACGGCGAGTGCATTTCTCTTTCCACCGACACGGCTGTTAACAGAAGCACTTGCAATGATAATAATTAGAAGGTTGTCATCATTGTAGATGCCAAAGGATTGTGGAAGTCAAGTCACTCAACCTCAAACCTCATATTTAAGCTGGTGAATGCTCTTCCTTCACCACATCTCTATACCTTCCTTCAAATTTTTGAATCAGGGAGACTTTTCTCTTTAGTTTTGCAAACATAGGAAGCTTTTTCGGTAAAATCAGTTTAAATGTTGATCATTTTCTGTTTTCAAGCACGTATCGTTGAGTTTCATGGAGAGACTAAACTTAATTATTTCGTAGTTTATACTTGAATGGCCTATCTTTCACTGAACATCTTAAGGGGATCAAGCACAAATATTTATTTTGGTGGAAATATATTGGTGGAGGAGATATGTTCTCTTTCTGGACTCGCGAAATTGCTATGCAAGGCATTACCAAGCCGTTACAATAATAGTCGCCTAGTCGTTTGAAGGTTTAATGACGCTGAGATATTTGCAAAACTCCGGACCGCAGGTGTCTACGGTAGACACCACCGTAGACACCTGCGGTCCGGAGTTTTGCAAATATCTCAGCATCATTGAAGTTATATTTCGCAATGCATACCCTGCCGCTAAAAAAGAGTAGGCAGTAAATAATAAGTCAAAATTGCGTTTGAAGGTTGTTGGCAATGGTCTTCTCCCAGGCGGGTTTCATGATAAATATGACATATTCTCAGCTTTGGTAACCCCACGAGACGACGAATAACCGTAGTATTAAGAGTTCGAAGCTAAGGAAAACTATCTAACTAAAATCGAGCCATAAACCATTGGCAAGACTCAAATATTTCTGTTAAATATGTGCAATGTCCTAACTTTTAATTAATGTCCGTTCTTTTGTCATGACAGAATACGATGTTAACTACAAGTACGAGGATGCCGAGATATGAGCAAAACTCGAGACCTCGATTAGGCTCCAAGCCCGCGACAACTCTTTTAAGGGCTCGCCTGCTATCCATCGCACCAACCGAGGTCGTTGCTTTGCCCTTCTCTCTTGCCTCGGAAAGAGCAACCCAGTTGGTTCGAAATCCAGCTGAGGTTTCAAGGTTTGCTTATATCTCATCATCTTTGTAGTAAATTTATATATACTTTCAACCTTTCCTTATACTAAGGTCTATTTAATTAAAACTATGTAAGTGTTGAATGAAGAACTAACTCGATCCGTCCATGAAATGTATGAGTATATGAATGAATGCATAATTTTCTGCATGGAATCTGATAGCCCACTTGATTTAAAGATGGGGGTTTTTTATAAACTCATTTTTTGTAGAAAAAACTTTAAAAACTGGATTGCGGTGTTGCAACCATTTAGTATTCATATCTGTAAGCAAGATTACAATACCTCTTAGTTCTTTACGATCCCTTCATGACTTCTAGCGTTTTTTGGCTGTCTAATGCAATCCATTTCCAAAGGATCCATTCAAAGGAAGATTTGACCTAAAATAAAAAAGACACCGTTATTTTCACATGATGCTCCAAATAATGGTGAGGTCATGGCACAACGGAGTCCAGTGGTGCTGGTGGATGAAAAAAGGCTAGAGATAAAGCGTCGCGTTGTATAGTGGTGATCTTAATGTCTCTTGAACGAGCTGAGGCTATTGAGGATGAATGGTGTTTTTTAATGGTGCTCGTTAGGATATACAGATGAATGGCTTAGAAGTGCCTTGCACTTCATCCAGGAGTCGTTTGTTGGACGTTTCTTCAAGAATAACTAAGCCATCGATGCTTTTCGGGTTGAAAACATGGTACGGAACTTGTTCGGAAGGATAGAACTACTGAATTGATAAACCAGTAGAGCCTTGAAAATAATTGTTCAGGTCAAATATGCATTTAGCCTCTTTTGCGATACTACGAATGGAATTGAATGCAGGATGCATCCTTCACGGAACGAAAAGCCCCTAACTAGTTTGTTTTTTATCCTTTTTATACAAATAACAGGAATGAAAAGGTTTTTTTTCTTGCTTTGGAAGAACAGAAGTGCGAACGATTAAGAGAAAACTGTGATTTAGCCATGTTGGATGAAAGTGATCACTTCGCCGTTTACAATTTAACTTCATTCTAACCTCACTTTATAAGCTAACAAATGTTTTGTATTGTTTGTGCTTCATGTTTACATTGTTTATTTTTCATATTTTTCATGAAAACACTTAGTGCCTTTCTATGAAGGATAGAAAAAAGGACAAAGCTTTCGGCGTTGATCAATCCCCTGAGGAATGCGCCATGCATTCGACTTCATTAACCATCGTTTGGAGGTGACTGAATGCATAGCCGGCCTTTACAATGACTCGTGGTGGCCTAAGATGTATCGACCCCGTGCTGCTATCCTCCCAGACAACTCTAATACCAACCGACCCCCGAGGACTTTGGTGAGCCATGAGCACAGGGATCGATTCCACGTGTGTGTTGCAGTGCGCCACCGACCACTGCGCCACACGCGCCCATACCTCTGTATGTAAATATTTATCACGGAATACTAGTCAGTTGTTCCAAATAGTCCATTTCGTGGTAGCCTGTTATATCCTGGCTTCCTTAACGATAATTGTAATGGTTTCCCTTCTAACAAATCATTTTCCTTCATTAAAATATAACCGATGAAATTTCCATTATATTTTTCAGTATTTTTTTCTTCCGTCATCAAAAACTCGTTGTTAACTCTCTCGTTCGATAATAAAGAGTATTACCATTAACCTTAAAGACTCTAAGTTTAATATTTTATCGTCTGCATTTATCGACCGATAGCCTAAGGATAACACTTTTGCCTTAAAGTGGAAAAAATAAATCCCATTTGCATACGATCTCTTGGATTTATGATTACCATTGTTGTTTGTTTAGTGTTTTACTGATAAGTAATAATCTTACTTTCTAGAACAGTACTGTTCTGTCCAGTTAACGAGACTCATCATTAAATTGACTTGCTTTCGAATGACAATGACATTTGACGCTATGTAACATTACATTAGTCGTGACAATCTGAGCGTTATAAGTGATTGTAACAACTGGTGAATAAGAATTTAATAGACATGGGTTTAGAGTGTAAGCACAGCAACTGCATCATTTACTGTGCGAGAGCGAGGTGTGCTAAGAAGTTGTTTTGTTTTAAATGCCGTTTAAATCTTGGTTTAGCACTTTCCCTGTTTGGATTTGGAGGTGTTTTACTGGGTGGATTGCAGTTAACATGATCCTTCCAAGCTCTGAGAAGAACGAAATCCGCCGAAACATCAGCTTTTACGTCGATAAAGAACAAATTAACACCCATTTGCCAACAAGAAAATCAAAAAGAGTCATTGATAGTTATCAAGCCATCCAATGATACTGAGAAAAAGTGCAAACGGTGGAGTGCTTCCCTTTTAATCAATCCCTAAGGACGCATCATGAATTCGAATCCACTCGACTAGTAATAAAGATATCTAAACATCGTTTCCTACGCTCCCCGAAAGATATGTTACCATTTCGTCAATCCGACAAGTTAGCATGGTTTCTCTAGTGGGGAGATCGAACCAAGGACCATGTGTGTGTATTGCAGAGCACTTCTAACCACTGTGCTGGATTTCACCTGATAAATAATAATAATTACGACAACTTTATTATACATGTGTTAACTTTTTTATTTACTGCCTATTACAATTTTTTCCCGACAGGTTATTATGTGTGACTTAACCATAATGATGCTGAGATATTTGCAAAACTCCGGAGCGCAGGTGCTTGCGGTAGGGAACGAACGCGCTATTACCCATTCCGGGGGCTAACGTGTTCACCACCACACAATGCTATTGATCAGGCCATCAACAATCACCCGTCAGCGAGATTGATATGGGGCGGCAGATTATTATTATGTGTGGCTCAATCACAATGATGCTGAGATATTTGCAAAACTCCGCACCGCAGGTGCTTTATTTTACATAATTTATCGACTCTTTTATACTCGACAGCTCAACCTTATTCACCGGCCTTCCCTTTCTTTTTCCTTAACAACGAACTTTTGTTGGACGGTGTGTTGTCTTGTCTGTTTCAAAAATTGTTCCGTTTTTTTAATTCCTGAAGTTACAACTTTCAGAAATATCATAAATATTATTGCGATGACAATATATCATTAAATTGTAGTGATTTTATTTGCTAGGTTGTTGTTCGATGGCTGATACCCAGTTTTCGGGCGCCTGTGGCGCGGTGGTTAGGAGGTGCCTAGGGCTAGCCAAACCCACCATCTTTCCAGGGTTGACAAATTGCTACCAGAATTGTCCTAGAGGCGAGAAACACCGGCTAGATTCATCAATTGGTCATCATGGTTATTGCACAGGCTGAATGTGCATCCAACCACGTCCGCGGTGCAAGCAGTGAAGTTGAATGCACTGCACAATCACCAGGATTTGATCAACTCTAAACGCTTCACCCTTTTATTACGTTGTTTAGGAGACGATATTTGTGTTTTGTTTACTCAAGGTTCATGATTTATCCTTCAATAAAGCGTTAAGATTAATCACTATTTTCTTAGACGAATAGTCTAACATGAGGTTGTTTTGAAAATAAAACAAAGTGATTGTTTTTTTAGGACATGATGGACAGAAAATTTTATGCTTAGTGTGTTTGCTCTATATCCTTGCGTTAATGCTCTCCTTCTAATGCTGCTTATTGAACTTTGGCCATCGAAAGAAAAGAATTAAAGAACGTTAAAGCAAATTCGTGCTAAGGTTTCTATGTGATTTGACGTTAAACGCTTTAAAGTGACAACCAGTTTGTTTCTTTTTTGAACGATCATTTGACTGAAGAAAAAAAGAATAGAATACGATTTCCTTATATCCTTAAGTAGGATTCTGTGGGACTACGTGTGTTTAAATTGTTGAGCTTACACGAGGTTGTTATATAACTTTTATTCGGCTACGTTTTGACGTCTTTGCCTTCAACAGGGCCGATGATCCGAGTCGATGGTTCACAGTTGTTCGCCTTCTCGATATGGCGTCTTGGTCCTTGTATAAAGTGAGACTTTTCTTAGAGGAGCATCTCTCGAATGAGCCATACTCACCCATCGACGGTCTTCTATACAGGGTGCAGGTTATTGGTAACGACTGTCCGGTGATAACAACCTGTTTTTCCCGTTTTCATCCTTCAGAAGTCGGTAACATTATGTGTTAGCACAGAGCATAATAATAATATTTCAAAACCTGCTTTCCTTTAGCATCCGTTTGACGAGTCAACATGTGTTTAAATTGCTGAACTTACACACGGTTGATAAATAGCTTTTATTCCACTAACGTTTTGACACCTTCGCCTTCATCAAGACAGTCCGTTTGTAATGGGATTCTTGCGCCGTGTGTGAGTTGATAGTGATATCGACTTCTGCGGGATGGACTGTCTGAAACAAATCGTTATCACCGAACTATCACTGTTATGAACATCCATCTCTTTGTATAAAAGGGCATAGCCGAGAGAATATACGTCTTTCTAGCGATGCTACACTGAGGAAGATCGGATTCGATAAGAAGACGAAGATGCCACGTCGAGAATACAAACAGCTGTGCACCATCGACTCGGATGATCGGCTCTGATGAAGACGAAGACGTCGAAGCGTTAGCTGAATAAAGTTAATTTTTCAACCCCGTGTGACCTCAGCAATCTAAGCACATGTTGAGTTGTTATATCGAGGTTAAAGGAAAGTTGGTTTTCAAAATATTTATACGACTACGCTTTAAAAAGCACAATAATACTGGCAGAATTCCGTTCACTTATTCTTTTTTCTTGGAACCGGATTGTCTCTGGTTCGAAGGATTTGATGGTCTTCAATGTATAAAAAATTACGAAGGACTAAGAGTTAGAAATCGCCTGCTATTACTGCAGTGATAAATTTCAATTAAAATCATTGTGACTCAAGGACCTGGCAATCATTCCACATCAGTTCAAAGTTTTCTCTATGCTATACGGCCGAATATCTTTAACCACCCACGTGACGTTCGTAGCTGTAGATCGATTTAGTCAATGGGAGACGTCTGTCCACTAATTTCCTTTTCTTTTATTTACACGATCCATCATCAAATCTACTATGCGGATCCCAATACTTCCTGAATTCCATTCGCCTTCCTTCATCGTCTTCATCGTCTACGGAGGTCTTCGAACACATCGCGTGTTGCTTCGGCAGCTTCTTGAGGGTTTCTCCTTCCTTGCGAATGCCGTTGAATGCTATTCGAATCAATTCCTTTTCGAAACTTGAGATAGCAGAGTTAACACGTCCCCACATGCATTAGAAGGGAGCGTCGGGAAGGAGGTCGGACTCACGGCTTGTTTCCGGATGGACTGCCTCACTAACCGCAGCGCTGCCCCCTACCTTTTTTGCTCACTCTAGTTACACGTAGTGTATTTTTCGTTAAATAAATGAACCAAACACAAGCTTATCTCATTTTTCACTTACCGATGTCTAACACAGCAAAAAAATCTCAACTATATCACTTGGTGTGCATAAATAGAAATGACCACAATGTTTGCTTTAACCTACTGTCTATCATTATTTAAATAAATAAATAAGTAGAAAGTTGATAAAAAACAAACATTGTGGTTTCCACTACAGCCTCAGCTTAGCTGGGTTTATTGCCTATTCCTGCTCCCCTAGATCGTTTCCCGCTGAAGGGTGCTTGCTGCTAGCGCCGTTGAGGTAAGAAACTAGCTGAGAGAAAGGCAAAGAAGTGTCTGAGTGGTGCAATGGGTAACACGCTCCCGCAATGGGTAATAACGGGTTTGAATCGGTCCTGAGGTTCAAGTTTTCTGAATTTTTTCAGCATAATAGTGGTTGTACTACAAATGATCAGTTACTAAGCTGCCATTCTTCATTTTGCGCTTGCCTGATTTCACAGTTTTTAATCCCATAATTTCTAAAGATTCTGGTAAGTGACGTATCACTACTATCAGCAGGTGAAACGGAAGCATCTCATGCCAATTTCGTAACAAAAAAGTATCTAGTTCTTCTTAGATATAAAGGACATTTCAACAAATGAAGTCATAACATTTAGCTAACAAATAACTGTTAAAAAATTGTTAGTCCGTACATTCTATTGACTCACCAGTTGTTTGTTATACGATGATAATAGTGTCGTTCTCCTTTTCAGCAATCGTGAGGTTGTTATTCAGCACACGTTTACTTTCTTACAAATAGAACACATACAACACAACAGTAGCTGACGTTTCGACATTATCGCCTTCTTCAGAGCCTGGAAGGGTACACTGATATGAAACTTACTAGGTCAAACGCTTCAACCGCAGAAACAGATTGCTCGACCTCGCGATTGCTGAAAAAGAAAACGACATTTAGAATCCAGTGCCGAGATTAATAGAAAGTTGATCTTGGGAACTGTTACAAGGTGATAATAGTTTTAAACAGCTGTTATTCTAAGAAAGGACAGCGAAGCTGCATACAGATATGGTTGATGATCGATACGTTACTATAAGATGATCAGATGAGTATTTGTAAAAGTTGGCAACTAAGAAATTTTTCATCTTTTCTTACTTCTTAAAACAGCAAATACTTACCGTAATTGCCAACTAAGTTCTTGTCAGAACACCTATGCTTGGAAAAACGTGACTTGTTGCAAAGACAGAAACTATAACAAGGCCCCAAAAGCGTCATCAGGTAGTGAACCAATGAATACTGGCTTTTTTTTGTAGTTTACAAAATTGGTAGGATCTGTAACTTGGCTACTTCTTTTGTATTCGCATATTGATTTTTTTTGAATGCCGCTTTTTGCCGTATCTTTGCTACGCGGTTTCTTCAGAACACTTCGTTTGTTCCACTTCTTATTTTTCTAGTGTACTCTATGGAGTTACGACACTTACTGGTGTTGTGCTGTTATGGTGGTCAGCCGTTTGTTGATTTTCATTTTAACGCCGGCTCATTCATCCACTCAACAACTCGATCCAACTGATTGGCAAGCCAGTGATATAGCAGGTATTCGATCTATACGAATCACTCGGGTAATCACCTGATTATTTTTTCAAAAATGGCACACGTTAATGGAAACCATTGTTTACAGCCCAGATCTAAATTCTCTAGGTCACTTGTAGCGCGGTGGTTAGAGATGGCTTGTTACGCACACAGAATCGGTCTTTGGTTCGATCCCGTGACCTAACAAACCACACCTTCCATCCTTTTGGATCAGTAATTTGGTACCAGGCTTTTTAGGGAGGATAAAAACACTGGGTCGGTAGACCACCGCATGTCACTGTTATAGAACAGATACGTGTTCACCTCCAGAGATGCTTTGATGAAGTCGAGTGCATGCTGTATCCTTCAGAGATTGATGAACGCCAAACACTTCATCCTTTGTTTTCTCTTTATAATTTCATTAGCTACGTATGGTTGTGAATATGGCCCACAGAATGAGTTAGGTTTCTAGTCAGGTAGGAAATTAGTTGTCCAGTGATAAGTCTCCTATTGTAATCACTGGGCGATAAAGGACGAATGGACGGCAGTGTTCGCCACCGACCGACAGCAGTCGAACCAGTAGTGAATGCATTTTACAGCATTGGAATAGATCAACGTTTTCTAACTTATAAGAAAATTCCTTAAAACTTCTTGTCCATTAAGATTTATGTGATAACTCTTTAGTCTTCTTGTTTGTCTTTAATTCATTATACATATTCATTCTTTTTTCCATTTTGTGTACATATTTATTTTGCCTAACTCTCTTAACCCCTCTCAAAGGGTTTGCTGTCGCCCTTATGATGGGTCTCACTGGCTGCTGAAAGTGACGCACTGCAGATATTTTATCACACAGCTAGCTATTCCAAATTGACAGTCACTTCGACATTCAAGTTGAACTTCCAGCTAAGTGCAAGCCTATTCCATCGCAGAAGGCTGTCATGAAACCAGGGAAAAAATCGATGAAAATAAAAGTTGTTTTTTATCAATTATTGAATTCGGAAGCTGACAACCGTGCAAGATAATGAAGATTCCCTAGTGTAGATTGTTCGTCGCTGATAAATGTGCTCATGGTTTCATATTTTAGCTTTATCGCACTAGAAATAGACTGAGCGAGATTGGGCCAAGGAAGAAGGTTTGTTGGCTCCTCACAACCTATAGCTCTTACCCTCGTTTTTGTTTTCTATGTCGCGTTGTGCTTCAAACTAAGTCCTAAAGAAGCCCGCTTACTTTCCTGTTATGAAAACTTCTTAATCACGATGATTTACCTTTATTTCTACCTATGCACCAGTGTCTTTTATTATTCCTCTTAATAACAAGTTCAGGCTCTCTACTTGACAACTCGTCCATGGAGTCAATCCCACGCCTGAGAGAATTACTCGACGTGGGAGTTTCGTTGTCCGTCTGCGATCTTTTCAACATCACCTTTACCACCACTGCGGATCAGGCTCTCTACGACCGTTATAAAGCCAGCCTAGCTTGTCGGTAAGGAATTCAGTTTGCCATAATTGGTACTAGCTCAGAAAATATTTCACAACGGCTATGTGACTTGTTTTAGACTCTCAATTCAACGACACCACTTACCTTATTTTTTATAGTAAATATTTAACCAAATCCAGAAAACCTTCATCATCTACGTTGATTCTACACGTCATCAGATCGAATTCTTGACATCTAGGCGCATATTGATCTATACATTGAAATACATATGTATATATACATACATAAGAGCGCCTCTGGCGCAGTGGTCGAGGCGCCCTGATTACACACGTGGAATCCATGCCCGCGTCCATGACTCTCCAAGCCTTCCAACCCTCCGGGGGTCGGCAAATTGGCACCAGACCTGTCTGGCAGGATAGCAGCACTGGCTTGATACATCGGTAAGCTACCGCGAGTCATTGTAAAGACCAGATATGCATTCTGTCACCTCAAGCGATGTTTAATGAATTCGAGAGCACTGCGCATCCCTCAGGGGATTGATCAACACTGAGAGCTTTATCCTTTTAGCTTTATACATACATGCTTGGATACTTGGTGCCCCCCTCCTCAGCGGTTGTGCAGACTCCAGCACGATCTTCATTTTTTCGGAGTTCTATTGGTTCAGCTATTGTAGTTCCCTGGAATCCCGAGGTCAACCTGGCCAATGTCTGCCCAGATCCTCGCTACCACAGGCATTCACCGCCCTTATGGAACAGAGGGATATTTGCCATTATGCGACTATTTGATACCAGGACGGTGGCAGATCGTAGTACTGATTCGCTCTTAGCTGGGCTTCCTTATGGAAGCGCCGGACTCCTTCTCATCTTGGGAGGCCCTGCTGAGTGGATGAATCCCCCACTCTACATCGCAGTCCGACACCTAGTAACAGCCACGATGAGCCTGTAACCCGTTGAGAGGACATATATATGTATTCATATATTGATTCATGTGTTTGGTGATTTTATTTTGGAAAAATTATTCATCTTATGAAGTTTGATTTTCACAACACATTATACTCAGGATAGTTTCTGAACCTGTTGAGGTTTAGACATTCCTAGAAGAAATCTAAAAGGTTCTCGGAGTATTTTTTTCTCAGGAATACTCTCAATGCTAAAAAAACCTTATAGAATCTAGTTTAACTTCTCTGCTCTTCATCCTCTCTTATATGTCTCTTTCGATGATCCAGAATCGAAGTGTATGTTGCGGACGTTCATATTTATAAAATTGATCCGATATTTTTCAGCTGGTTTCGATCTAAAGTGTTAGTAGTATCGCTGATTAAACAGCGCTTTTGTCGATGACAATGGTCGAGGTTTTTCATCAAAATCATCGATTTTTTGGATTGTATTCAAACTTTCCGTACGTATTCGAGCTGTTCAAATCTGTCCCTTCAGGCCGGAACTCATTGCCGCAGTCAATACCTACGACTTGAGTGGGGTTCACTTTTTTTATTTGCTGTCAGTTTCTACTTAACACCATAGCCATCAAGCAATGAAGAATACGAGAAATGTAGGAGAAACGACACGGCTGTGTCCATCTGAACTCCATGAATTCACTCCGGACACAAATCGCTACCGTGCATTTGTGTAGATTTTCAATTATTCGTAGTAGCGAACTGTATCTTTTTGCAGAATACGTGAGGAATATGCAGAGAGGAATGTTTTTTTTCTTTTGTTGATTTTTTGCTTATCCCTATTGCCAGACGTTGGTGGAATTTCAGGAAAAAAAATGGGCTGCAAATCATCAATGTGCTTTAAACTACGCTTCTCAGGTCTATTGTTTGCATAGACCGATCACCTTTCAGCATTCATCTGGTGTCACGTTACTCGTTCAACATCAGTTTGTACTAGGTTTCTTCTATTTCTTTGTGCTGTTCACTTAGTTGAAAGAAGGTTAAAATGGTTGAGGCAACTGGCCTTTCATAAGTTTTAAGGCTTAAGCCCATCATCAAACTGGGTGTCAACAACTTTATTACGTCGGAGAAAAGTGAGAGAAAACGAATGTTACTTTATTACTTCAGTGAGACCCTAACTCCGTGAGACTTACTTCTTCAATAGTTTGCCAAATCATTTCCTCACCTCCACCTATAATTGGAGAGGATCATTGAATTTTCATAATGATCTTATGCGTTGAAAGGTTCTTTAGAGAGTAATCTATCCGTAACCTCCACTGAGGATGATTTTTCATTAACTGTTGAGGAAAAAAGCATTGAGAGCCGTTCTTTAGGCAGTGAGTTTTTCTATGTTTAGTTTTGTATAAAATTATTTGGCTCTGGTTCTGTTTTTCCTCAGTTTTAATCAAAAAAGTCCATGACAAATTCTTCACTTGGTTCACAATTATAAACTTAATTTCTATACGACGTTGAAAGGATTTTAATCTCTTCAAGTGATGGAAATTATTACCCTCTGTATGGATTTTTTCATCTCATCGATCGGTTATCCACCAAGCGCTTTTTCCTTGGTTGTAGTTCACTCCGTGTACTATTAAGCTTTGTTCAGAAATCCGTCCGTCCGTGCCTTGCTGTACCCACCGGGGCCGTCGGATCAGGTGTAAACGAGATTTCTTACACAGCTGGCAGACTTTACTATGATATCAGCTTAAAGTTGTTGTGATTCGGGATTAGCGTTACATTAGCTAACAGATAACGCCAGTCAGTTGACACTAACCAGTCTTCGACTTCGACCTATTACATCTCATAAGTGAGCCATCTTTCTTCATACTTGAGAGTAACAAGCGTTCATCTGAACCAGCTCATAACTGAACCATCCTCATATAGCTCTCTTGATTCTGTTGTAAACCGTCTTTCATTTAACATCGATATTAATGATCAATGCATCGTCCTTTATTGAAAAAAACTAACACGAAGTTTTTAGCAAGTATTTATTTGACTAACGTTTCGACATCTTCGTCTTCCTCTGAAAGAGATCTCTAAATTCTATTCTACCCGTCTCTTTTCTTTCACTTTGAGGACTTTGCTTTCTTTTTCTCATCCGTTTTCCATCTACATCATTCCTCTTTCTTTTCACTAAAACAACAAGGACATTCTGCAAAATGGTTCAAGATCTTGGTTAGAAAGTTCATTAGAAATCCAAAGCAAACATTCCTTTTAAATTCCAGCTGTTAAATATTCTTACCTGCTGCAGAACAAATGTATGGAAAACAAGGGCGGAAAAAACAATGTTAGACGAAGGCTAGCTGTCGAAAAGAGCAAAACGAATTGTGAGCTTTTCATTTGAAGGATTTTTTTTTAGGTTAAAGTGGCTTTTGTAATCGATTAGATTAATTCTGGTTTACTTCTAACGTAAGTTATTTGGTGCCAAACATTCTCTTTGATGGGGAACTCTTTAATTTTTGTCCTGCTTGCACTGGATGAAATCTGAGGAAGAGGTGATGTGGCATTCACATTGATTCCTACAGAAATCATTCTGTGCCGACCCGAACTGCTTTCTTCTAGTCTTTTTTTTCGTTTTTGACCCTTCTTTCTCTTAAAAAAGTTTCTTTTGGCAAGGAAAAGATCCATATTGAACAAATGAAAAAATAGGGGTCGCAGTGTAGTGAAGTCTTCCGGACAACGCTAACGAATCGATTCGTTACAGCCTCAGGCAAAAACGCTGCTGCCAAGTAACTCGTACAACCAGCGATCGCTTTGAACTTACTACTACTGAATTCAACTACTTTCCTTTAAGAAGAAAATTTAGCTGCTTTCACAAAAACACAAAAAAAATTACTAACAGTGTCGCCTCCATCCAAACTTGTTGGTTTCTGTCCATTTTCTTTCTCATCTTTCGCATGTTCTAGAAAAAATTCCGTTCTCCAAAATGGGAAAGTCCCTTAGTTTTACATAAATTACAGTTTGCAATGTTGTTATGAATGTAAATATACAGTGCACTTTGAGAAGATCACTGTCGTCTCACTAACTTCCAAAAAAAATTTTTGCTAAATAATCATTTAAATAGAATAGATTCGCTTTGAGAAAAGGATTTTTCACACCAACACCAACCTCAATATTTTTTTCTGGTTGTCCTGAAAAATCTTTTTTTGTTTTTCCCAAATTTCAACCATCTTAAATAAAGCAAAGAGTTTTCTGTTATTAATGAGCACGTTTTTTCTTCTATTGCGATTCTAAACGCCGTTCACATTTTGAAAAAATGATCGTTAGGTGTAAGGAATGCAAGTTCACCCCCAACTTTTTTCCTCTTTTTCTCTCTCTTCTGTCCTACTAAGTGAAAAAATCAAGATGGTATTCAGGAAAAGTGAAAATTTTTTTCCAATCTACAGATGCCAGATCGGATTCACTGGTGATTCGTGTGAAATACCGTCTGCTGTTCCATTGACGCTTACCACTCGATCACAACGGCAACAAATGGTGATCGTCGTGGCCGCCGTACTTTTGGCGTTTTTTATCGTCATTTTCATGGTTAGTTCAACTTTTCGAAATATTTATAAACGTTCATTGTTTTGATTTTATCTTTATAAACACTTTAATGTGATGCTGATTCAGGCTGAAGATAGAAATTTCCTCAAAAGAAAGTTTTTCATCGTTTCATGTCAGGTTATGCAGAACGCGCCAATGACGCTGAATTTGCAGACTTTCACCTTTGGGAAGTCTTATCAAATAGTTCTTTGACTCCATAAACTATAAATTTAACACCAAAAACATCAATTAGTTATTTAGAAATTTATAAATAAATAAAAACTAGGACAGGAATGAGTTAAAAACTTAAAATTGTATAGTTACAACGTTACGTCTAATTGTTAAGGCAAGTTAGATTTGTCATTAACCGCCAAACTTTGCGTTTGCTAGAACATTTTTACGAAAATTTTCCTTTTTTTTGAAGGTTCGTTTTTGAATGCTTTTGTGCTTTTGTTATTTTTTACTTAATAGATTAAGAAAAAAAGAAGGAAGACGTCTTACCGAAATCTTATTCAATACATGATTCGATTTTTTTATATCGTGACCTACTCTCAGTTATTTTTTATCCCTTCGTGGATAAATGTAACCTCTTATGCAAAACACTGAGTTCACGTTTTTTGGTTTAAAGAAGTAAACTACTTTTAATTAGGTGGTGAAGATTTCCCTGATATTTCGCGCTGTTAGACTATCTTTATCTGACTTATCCAGAGAGCAGTGAATTCATTTATCTCAAATACATCTATGAAATGGTGTCATGACATGAGCTCTAAGTTCAATACCACATCTAGTTTCTCGTGAGCTTAACGCTATCCCGAACATTCATGGATCCCACCAACATACTTATCGCACACCTCTTCACTTTTTCTCACTTCACTCACGACTTTCCCACGACTCGACAAATCGTCGTGGATTGGTGCAGGACATGGGATTACCATAGAACACAGCACTCCAACTTTCTAAGCTTTTCGTTTTCTGTTCACTTGGAGAAAATAGGAACAAAGAGGTACACTGCTCGACGTTTATCTCATTGCCTTTAAGATGCGCCATGCTTTGGGCTAAGCAATTACTGCAGAAGTGTTTGAACGCATATTTCGCTTGAATAGTGACTTTCAAGAGGCAACTGAGGTATCAAGACGATGTTTCTATCCTATAAAAGAAGTCTGATACTAATTCACCGAACTCCGAGTAATTAAAGGTCGAGTAGCTAGAGGCACGAAATCTAATTATTAACTACGATTCTGTTGCAAGACGACTTTAAATAATTCTCTGTACGCGCTCGTACTGAAAAAACACTGTAAGGAATGTGCTAAATAATTGAGTTAATAAAGTCGTTCGCTTGAAATGATTTCGTTTCCTTAAAGAAATTAAGCCTAGCTTGAGAAGGCAGTATATCCTTTTTTTCTTTATCCACGTTTTCGTGGCCTATTTCCATTACAGCAGTCATTTTGTCAGTGGTTCAGTGAGAAGTGGCTCGTTCGCCGGTCGCTTGTGTTGCCATGTGGTCCTCATTGTTTGTTCTTGCAAAATAGCGTCCTGATAACCCTCTTTAGTGGAGCTTCGTGCCCATAAAAAGGAAAGGTGATGCATTTCGCAGTTGTTTTTATCGATGAATCTTCTCGAGCTTTAACCACGTACCTCTGTCGTTCTCTAATGAACCAAGTAATCTCTTTTTTTCTAGTAAAATTTAGTAGAGCTAGTGATGCAGTATCCACATAGCCCATATCTTTCAAAAATACTTTTCTTATTAGGTTTTCCAGTGAAATATTTTTTTCTCGCTTTAAAGCTGATTTTAAGTGCTGTTAGAGGGACTCGGGAAAAGTTGTCTTAGTTGGAAGAAATACAACGGCTAGAAGTTTGTAGATTAAATAGAACTGTTCTTTTTTAAAACGCTGTGGATTATTTGCTATTATGTAGTCGGTCAGCAGAGCAGTTACTCACTTTAATACGACTGATTCATGTTATCATTAAGTTGTTGCTTCCTTCGTAAAAGCATTTCTTATCACAAAGAGGTCGATTGACTCTTTCCAAAGCACGTGAAAAATCTCCTCTCTTTTGTAAGATACGGACGAAATGCTTTTCTCTACCATGTTTAGCCAATTATTAAGCAAATACCATCAAATTTCTTTGTTCCCAAATTGTTAAACCTCATGAAGTATTCATACTTTCTCAGAGCTACACGATTTTGTAAAGTTTACTTCATTTTTGTGAATCTTTCAAGCAAATGAGTCCCGTAGCAATTGAGCGTAGTCAATCGATATCACATCCATCCCATCAAAAGTTACTGGTCACAAAAAGTGCTCGAAATATTCAAAGCACGTTTTATAGTACGGTAGCATAGAAGAGAACATTGCAGACCTAATCACCTTAAGAAATCACAGTTGATGGTTAGGTGAGCGTTCCGCACTTAGCTCATAACTGAAATTATGTCGATCCTTGTTCAAATTCAAAAGTCTACGGAATTCTCCAAGTTTAGTTTTTTTTCTACACATGCTTTCACCTGTGATTAACCATCGAACAAATGCAGCTATAATCCCTATAACCACAACGATGCTGAGGTGTTCGCAAAATTTGCACCAGGGGGCCACATCGAAGCACGATCACCGTTTTCGGGGCTAGCGTATTACACACTATACTACTGAGGCCCTAGCTTTCGCGTTTCTCTCAGCTAGTTTTCTACCTAACGCCGCCATCGGCAATCAACCAGAAACGCAACCAAGGGCGTCAGTGGTGCAGTGTGTAATACGCAAGCCCCTGTAGAAGGTGGTCGTGGTTCGCTCTAGCCAAGAGTTTAAGTTTTGAGAATATCTCAGCATCGTTGACGCTTGTATTTCACATCACACCTTGCCGTTGCCGTGAAAAATTATAGTAGGTAGCGAACAAAAATGTTAACATTGTAATCTTGCATATATAACTGTAAGCCTGAGTAGGTTACGAGTTTCATCGAGGCTAAAATGTGTACCCCTTTCAACGGTCAACCGCCTCATCGTGGGTGGAAGATGTTCCTGGGTGTCGGAATGCAATGTACATCGGGGGATTCATCCTCCCGGCAGGGTCTCCCCAAGATGAGAAGGAGTCCGGCGTTTCCGTCAGGAAGCCTAGCTAAGCGTAAACCAATACCAGGATCCACCACCGTCCTGGTATCCAAGTCGCATGGTGGCAAATCTCCCTCTGATCCACAAGGGCTGCGACTGCCTGTCGTGATGACGACCTGGGGCAGACTTTGGCCAGGCTGTCCTCGGGATTCCAGGGAATCACAATGGCTTAACCAGCAAATCTCCGAAAAGGGTGATTATGCTGGGTCCCACTAACTAGTGAAGAGGGGCCGTTCAAGTATCAAGTATCAAGTAAAATGTGTACCAAGATGTCATATCTGACCATAGCCATCTAAATCGTGAACCAGTTCGATATGTTCACCATCCGAAAGCACGACCTCAGTAAATAATCGTGCCATCCTTGAAGAAGTCGAATCATAAGATGACAATCCCGAAGTCGATCGACACATGTTGACGATAGCTCGTGGTCATGGCAGCTTGGGAGTGCCCTATCGTTCTTATCACGTGACGTAAATGAACTAAAAACTTCCTTTATCATCAAAATAACACCAGTTTAACGGAAATTATGTTCCAAATTTGCATGATTCTCTCGTTAAAAAGAGTCATTTTAAGCTTAGACCTACTCGAATCAATAACTTTCTTTCAATTCTTCGTCTTCTTTTTATAAGTCGTAGGACAAGATTCAGGATTGTGGTAACCAGGGGGTCCGCAAAGCTGATTTCATGATGCTGACGGGCAACCAGATATTCTTTTGTCTGCTTCTCTAAGAACTCCATTACTGAAGCTTTACGGGCACTCCGTTTCTTATCGATTTCTCGTTATTTTTGCCTCAGGCGCCGCAGCCTCGTCTGTTGAAGTTACGTTTCGTTAAATTTTAGTTTTCCGTTGTCACGGAAGAGTTTCTGTAAAATGTTTCTAATAAGCTAGGGTTGCAACAATGAGCATAAAGTTCCTGATCCGCTGTTTTCCTATGATTTTTGTTCCCTGTTTCCTACTGTTTTCCGCCCCCTTTGCGAATTTTCCTGTAGGTTATATTCTTATAAATAGCTGTTCATTTGGAGTACTTGCAAGGTCTTTTGGGGAGTAAACTGGAACCCGTTAAGCTTTATTATTGTGCAGTCCGGCCAGCTGTGCAAATTCAGCAGAGGATCTATGGAGTTAATGTTCATGGCTTCGTTTCAATTTTTCATAGGTGCTCAAAAAAATGGGACCGTCAGCTCAGGATTCCAGGATTCTTTGCTCCAGTATGGAATATTTGGTAAAAAAAATTACTTTCTCGAAGTACTCTGTGGATAGAGCGCGGAAGACTTTCCCTGGTTGGAATTCATGGCTCAAAAATTTATATAACTTTACAGCAGCATTTTTTGAAACTTCTTTCTGCTTCTACTAGTTTTTCGTAAAGTTCTCAAGTTTTTTTACACGCTTGTCTAGACAGGCTGCTAAAAGCCTCACATTTCCATCACTATTGATTTTTTGCTTTTTTCTGTTTTTTTGAATAATTTTCGACAGACTCTAATCAAATTTTTTATCAATAAACCGATAGTTTAACTTTATATGACGTATTCTTGAATTCAAGACAAAAAGAGAACTACAGCTCGTTCGGAGTTGGTGACTTTTAGGATAGGTTTTTTTTATGACATTAAGAGTCATTTTTTCTTACGGTTTCTTTAAGAACATGACATCATCACTGACCAAAAAGTAGTTCAGGTTATTACCACTTTTTAAAAATCTCAACGATTTCTATCACTACGCACCGCGCGGTGGGTCGGCTGTCGAGGATCACTTCGCCCTTTTGTTTGTGTAATGCCTCTTCAGCTACCGTAATCCGAATCGAAAAGCATCAAGCTTACAGCCGTTTTCCGTCACTGTGTTTACACGACGAATTGTTTGCTGACACTACTACGTCGCTTACTTCAACATCACCTCACTCTCTCTTTTCATCTTTCGTTCATCCTTTTTTTTGTCTGCAGTTTTAATCGCTTTGTGAAGAATCCGCCGAAAACTTTTTTTTTACTTCCATTGATACTCTAAAAAACTGCTATGAGTTGTACAAAAATACAAAGAAAACATCGTCTTGGAGAATTTATAGATTTCGAACTTCTATCTCTGATATTCCCTTAAGAATTTTCTTCCGAGATGGAATCCATGGCACCTCTCCTATTTATACTATGACCCTGGAGGCTGTAATGACTTGTATACACACAAGAGAACATATTTTACAGGAAGAATCACAGTTTTTGGTTTTCTGACCTGTTCTGTTTTTTTACAAGACTTTTTTTAGAAACAGTCGTTAGATACTGAGGTAAATTTCATTTCGGATTTAAAATTGTCCTAATTGAAATATACAGAATTCTACTTCTTCATATGAATTGCTAAATGACCAGCAAAAACAACGTGAAATAATGGGTAGGAGAAATATGGTTAAAAAACAAATTTTTTGGGAAGAGTTTTTGTCATACTCTTGAAATTTGAATAAATTTCGACAGAGAAGCCAAAATTTGCGTCATCTGATTTCTAAGCTCAGAAGAGAAAGCACCCAAATTCCACTTCCAGATGGTTCGTGGATGCTTTTGTGATTGTTTCGGGCCGATGTCACGAGCGAGGGCGGAAAGTCTGGATAAGCCACTCGATCCTGAAGACGTTAGGAAATGTCTGCAAAAATATCGAGAATACGAAGCCAGACAAGAAATGATGGTCAGTCGTCTTTTTTTCTTCATCGATGTGTTCACAAAAATGCCTACTACTCAATAGATAGACAAAATTGAAAACGTTTCTATGGCCAACTTTTTTAGCTTATTGCTATTTAAACTGGATAAATTGCCCAATATCTTGGAAATGATTTTGGTAACAACTTTAGTAAAAAGACTTTAACTCAGTACAGATCCTATCGTAACAGTGAGAAACGTCTGCTCCTGTTTTTACTTACTTGCTTGGATACTTAGATGGCCCGTGCACACTGATTGTACGAGCCTCAACAAAATTTCCATTTTTTTCGGAGTTTTGCTGGTCTAGCCATTGTGTTTCACTGGTGTCCCAAGGCCAGCCTGGCCAAAGTCCGCCTCAGGTCGTCACCACCACAGGCCGTCACCGTCCTTGTGGATGAGTTTTAATGGACCCACCTATTTCTAGTGGTTACTACTTAACTATTCAATAAATAGAAGTTAACCAAACAACTAATATAAAGCATTACTATTAAAACCTCTACTATTAAAACGACAAAATTTGAAGTTCTTTGAAAAAAATATTACAACTAAAATCGGAATATTTTCAATAAGAGAGTGACTATTCGGTGTTATGAAGCTCGATGATAAAAAATTGATCACATATACTTCACACGTTGTTTTCCTTTTTCTTTACAGAAACAATGACAGTTTTAATAGTGCTCTTTGTTATAAAACTTTTTAGAAATACACATTAGATTTTAAAAATGCCAGGAAACCTTTTAGGCTCACGATCAACAACGTCCGTTGATCTCAACTATAAGCGAATCACGAGCAGCCCCTTACGATGATACCGTACTACCGAGCGCTCCACTGATTGTGAGTTGCTGGAATGACTTCCACGATAAATCTTCATATCAGAAATCAGTAAAAACCCTCCTTGTTCATAGCGACTTCATGTAAAAATATTGAAAATCGGTACTCTTTCGCGGACATTCGTCACCTCTCTTTAATTTTCGTTATTCAGATCTTTTACACTATTACGATCCGCGTATTCGATTCCATAACTATTTTTTTAGGATTTGAATTGTTTTCAAACATAAATAAAGACATAAATATCGTTCCTCTAGCAGAAGGCCACGTAAATAGAACGATAAAAGGGTAAAGCTGTCGGCTTTGATCAATCCTTGAGGAATGCCCTATGCATTCGACTTCATTAACCCATCGTTGGAGGTGACTAAATGGATATCTGGCTTTACAATAACTTGGCCTATCGATGTATCGAGCCAATGCTACTATCCCACCCCCAGACAAGTATGGCACCAATTTGTCAACCACGGAAGGATGGAAGGCTTGGTGAGCCACGGGCACGGGGTTCGATCCCTATATGTGTGTCGCAGGGCACCTTTGACCAATGCGCCGCCACACGGACCCTGCGACACGAAAATATTTAGTTAATTTCATAGCGGTCAAAATGTTATGCAGGAAATGGAAATGCAAATACAAAATCTGTCTCTTTCTATAACTAAACAACTTTTTCTAGCTTTAAAGTGACTTCGCATTTTCTTTTCTATGTCTTAAAAATAGTTGCTTATAAATGCCTCGCTTTCTTGTTCAGCAATAGCGAGGTTGTTACACGGTATTTATATGTATACATGTGTATATATATATATATATATGCATATATGCGTGTATATACGTATATGTATGTATGTATGTATATATATATATATATATATATATATATATATATTGCAATGCTGAACAAGAAAACGACGCATTTATGACTCAATGCCGTGGTTAATAGAAAGTCGATCCTGGGAATATTTGTTTGTGTAATCACTTTTTATCTACTTCCTATCATTTTTTTCACAGAAGGATATGATGTGATATATATACACAATGATTCTGAGATATTTGCAAAACTCCGGACCGCAGGTGCCTACGGCGGGAATCAGAACAAGCTACAACCCTTTACGGAGGCTAACGCGTTCACCACAGCAACCTGCGGATCGCTTCGTTGCGCCTTTCTATCAGCTATGTTTTGCAGGTGCTATCAGCAATCACCAGCCGAGGGGATTGACTTGGAAAGCACAAATCGCTATTGAACTCAGTTATGATGAAACACTACCCTACCCGGAAAGCTTAATACCGAGTTCGATCCCCGCTGTAGACAACTGCGGTCAGCAATTTTGCAAATATCTCAGCATCATTGAGACACTTCTGTTTTTAGGATACCCTTCAAAAAAAAAATGGAGAAATGGTTGTCAAAAAAAAGTTTGGTGCAGTACTTTTCTTCCTTTTTCTTTTCGCTACGCCTCATGGATCAATCTAGAAGATAGTTTTCTGGACTGATTAAGTTTACAAGTTCAGAATGTTGGCTACCGTCCACCGTCACCACCACCGTCATACAGTTCGATAGCCGGTAGTATTGGTCCAGCCAACACAGGACAATCGCGCCTCTGATTGAATGTTGTTGTTGTTGTTCGCTCCTTCTGGCTACTAATTTTTTTTTTTTTGTAATTTTCTCATTTGAGCAGCATGCGTGGCGTCTTCGTCATTCCACAAAATTATAAACTTCACTCACTCTTCATTTACTTAAATGTATGCTCACATACACAGGCATATAGAAACATTCACACACATACACACATACATGCATACATACATACATGCATACATGCACACACACACACATACACACACACACACACACACACACACACACACACTCACACACGCATACACACACAAACAGCCATGCAATGCAAACCTACACGCATACATACACACAAAAACCTACATAGAGAATGTGTTCGTATGTTCATTTCATATGTGCCTCAACTCATAAGAGTAATGTCATGTCGGTATTGTATTTGCATAACTCGGTGAATATAGAATTTCTTTTCCAGAGAAAAAGTTTTAAGTAGATTTCTACCTAAGATTAATATTTTGCAAACTTATGAATTTAGGGTGTAAATTCTACTTATCGCAATCTACAGAATCTCAAATGATTCGATTCTAGTCATGAACCGTTCCACTTTAAACGCTTTAAGTAAGCCAAAACAAGAATAACAGCGCAGAATTTATGACTATGGTTTTGATTTGTTTCTTTCGGAATGACGTCAGCTGAGTGAATCTAGTCAAGTGTACAGAATGCCATATGATTTTACTTTGTTCTCATAATGCTTGTTGTCAATAAATGTATTCGTTTGTTTGTCTTTGAAAATCTGAACGGGGGCAATTTAGTACTGTTGATTCATTTGGCTTTAAAGCATTATTTATAGCGTAGAGTAGTAGATAACTGCAGGACTCGTATTCACATTTCGTGGTGGTCCCCACACTTTTTTCCTCTGGTTATGTTGTTTCTTTTTGCAGCTCTCAATTACGGATGTGATCGAATTAGTGTATAATTTTGGCTGCAAATATTAGCTGTTGATTCATAGTAATATCCCCTCTGAAACCAAAGACAGTCAGGCTGGACTGTTCTCAAGTCGTCACCGTAAATTGCCACGGGGTTCCTTGGATCGCTAGAAAATCCTTTACCTTGCGACCCGTATTCTTCCAGGACGGCCGTGATCGGATAATCCTGCGATTAGTCCAAGTCGACTACATCCTTGAAGACGGTGTAACTAACAAGCCGAAAAATTTTTGGAGGCATATAATAAAGGATAAAGCTCTAAGCGTTGATCAATCCTCGAGGGATGCGCCGTGCATTCGACTTCATAAAACATCGTTAGAGGTGAGTGGATGCAAATCTAGCCTAAAGAATGACTAGTGGTAGCCTACTGATTTGCCGAATCAGTGCTGCTACCCACCCATACAGGTCTGGCAGATTTCCAGACTCTGGAAAAATGGAAAGTGGCCCTGAGGCTTGGGATCGAATACTGCAACGCGCCACAAACCAGGGCGCTACACGCTTTGCTTACCGATACATAAATGGAAATAACTTGTTACAATCGATTTTCAACCTCTCTTAATGTAATGCGCAGTTGGGTGTTTGTAAGTTTTCCACTGAATAAACGTTCATATTAAAACGTAAAAGATATAGCCTTGAGCGTTCCGAATTGCTCAATCCCTCAGGGGTTTCTGTGCACTCGACTTAAAGCATCGATCATAGCAATCGTGCCTTCTAGAACGACTTGCGGTTGACTGTTGATAGAACAAGCCAATGTTTCCCACTCTTGCATACATAACTTGTGTCAATCTAGCGAACCCCAAGGAAATGAGGTTACCCTGGGAGGAGGGTACAAACCGAAGACTTTGGATTTACCACCTAACTACTGTGCTATACGCATCCCCAACGTGCACACTGCTTTCTGCTTATGCAAAAACATGCACAAATATCTATGATTAATCCATCGAATGATTTCCCCTGTTCAGACTTGCACTATAGGAGAAGAATACATAGGTATATGGTGGCTTTATGGAAGAAAAAGAGGTTGACTCTTGGAGACGCCAATTTGTGACCCAAATGTAGAGGCTTGCGCCTACCCAACTTGTGATCGCTCCCTTCATAAATAAATCACCAGTGCCTTTAACGACGATTATCTACCTATCTACCTGGCGCGTTTCGCTTAAGAAATCCATTACTTTCTTTGCTGAAAACTGAAAGATCTTGTCAGCTTCTATCAGATATCGTGATAACAGCTGTTAAATAAGTTAATGTAGTTGTATCATTAATCGTTCATGGGTTGGTTGTTTTAAGTAAAAAGTGTGTTTCATTTCAATTTCAAGTATGACGTGGTGGAAGTTAACTGTGGTCATACTGGGTAATTTTTTTCTTTCTTTTATTTCGATAGTTTAGATTTTTCTAACATGTTAGTTCACAGCAATCGTGACTGAAGTGTAAAAAACATTATCAAGGCGGTTTACAGCTTGATAATGAAGTGTGACACTCTCATAAAGGAAACGATCCAAAGTTTTCTCTTCCCAGTCGCATTTCAGCCGCTTGATAAGCAAACTCTGCCATGAAAAGAACGGTTAACTGAAGAAAATTTTACGAAATTGTTAGAATAGCTGATGCTAGTGCAGAAGTTCCTTTACGAACTGCCCATATTGAGCTGATGCGAGGTTGGTAAAGGCTGTCGCTGTTGTTGTTGTTGTTGCTGCCGTGGTCAGATGGTTTTGGCGACTTCACCTTCATTAGAGCCCTAGGCGTTTTTATGTAAAGGCATCGTTGTGTAAAATAACAAAAGCAGTTCGTAACAATATATATATATATATACATATATCGATTATTTATGCCGAAGTTTATAGGTCATATTACTTTTGAGTGTTTTTTCTATAGGATGGATCCTTCACTATCACTTATGAGCTAAGAGATCTGTGACAATTAAGATCTTTAAACCCGATATTTACACGACTAGTAATGACTAGCGAGCTAGCCTTACCTGCGCAACGATTTGGCAGTACTATTTTGTGCAGACGATAAGAAATGACAGAAACTTCTGAACCGATCACTATCAAGCCGATCATGTTACCATAAAGACAAAGATATTTGTATCATCGTATATCTTGAGTCCCATTCTAAATACTGTATTATTTGCGTCACCATATAATAATTCTACAGGCGTTTTGATTACGTGCCGCTTTTTTCAGCAACAAGTTTCACAGTCTTAGCAACGTTTTTCTTTGACGAGTATTTCCAATTGGCTAGGATCAACATAACAATACGCGACGCAGAGTGCTATTGTAAGTTTTTCATTGGAAGATTTTTTTTGATTTGTTTTCTATTTAACGCTACGCTTATAGCGTGTGTGTGTGTGTGTGTGTGTGTGTGTGTGTGTGTGTGTGTGTGTGTGTGTGTGTGTGTGTGTGTGTGTGTGTGTGTGTGTGTACGCCTGTACGCATGTACGCATGTACGCATTTATGCGCCTGTATGTATCTTTGTGATGCTGAGATATTTGCAAAACCTGGACACCAGACCTGATTCGAATAGGCGATTACATTTTCTGGAGGCTCACGTGTTATCCACTACACCAGTGAGGCCTCTTGTTCTTCTCTCAATCAGTTTTTTACTTTAACGGTGACCTGAACAATTGCGAACTTGGCTTGCTGTCCGTGTTTTGCAAATATCTCGGCCTCATAGTGGGTTTATTTAACGTTGTATCCTTCCGTGAAAGAAAAATTAATAGGCGGTAAATAAAAAGTTAAGCACTCCATGTACCACTGTCTAGATGTCTGTGTGCACGTGTGTATGTGTTAATGTGTACTTGTGCGTCTGCGTGGTTGTCTGCATGTGCGTGTGCGTGTGCGTGTGTGTATGCGTGTGTTTATGTGAAATTTTTGAAACCAACGTTGCAGCGCTTGTTAACACTTCCTTGTCCACATACTTCGTTGATGTTTTGTACCGACTCTGCTGCTCTACCTCCAAGTTTGTTTTCGTAAAAGAAGATCTGTCAAATCATTGCTTTGAAATCTGATACTCTAGCCTTTAAAATTCACCAAAAATACTATCTTTATCATTTTTTATCAGCAGGGAACAAAAGGACATAAAATAATCATCTCATTTTTTGTATAAATCCAACGTAAAGTAGGGAAGGAATATGCCAACAATAAACGACAACGCGGAAGAAAATGCGCTCTTCACCTTTAGAAGAGAGAATCAAACTGCACAATAACGCTAAATCACAAAGTTTAGGATGTTAGGGAATTGAAAATACGATTTGTAAACTTGTTTTTTCTTGTCTTTTTTTCTAGTGCTACAGTGCAGCGGGGTGCGTGAGGGGGCTCTAGTTAGAGGCGCAATGCAGTACACGTGGTATCGATCCCGTGCTCCAGGCTCGCCAGGTCTTCGACTGCTTCGGGATCGGGAAATTGGTGTCAGACCTGTCTGGGAAGATAGCAGAACTACTCTATACATCGGTAGGCCACCACGGGTCACTGTATTGGCCAAATTTGCACTTAATCACCTCTGATGGTAGATAATGAAGTCGGATAGATAGCGCACACTTAAGAAATTGATCAACGCCGACAGCTTTTGCTGCTAATCATACATAGAAAAAGAATGCTGAAAATCTTCTTTCAAACTTTTTAAACTGAACGCTGAAGAATTGAAAATTCACAACCGCTTCGTATAGAGCCAGTGATTATGTTTTTTCTCATGAATTGCTATCGTGTGGTTCTTAATATATAGCAGTTCATTCTTACATAATATCGCTTTCTATTTGAGCTATATTATACGACTTTAGGTAGGCAATGATAGTGACCTCGAGTGCTGAGTTCATGCATTTTGCATCGCTTACAATAGATAAGCTGCTTTTTGGACGCCACGCCATAGAGTGAATAGCGATGATTAGATCAGTGGCTTGTTATTCACATAGTTTCGCTGTACCAGTGAAATTTTTTTAGCGGCTTCCACTACGTCATCGTTCGCAGTTCTGCTAGTTGGACTTGACTTCGATAACCGTCCAGTCACCCTGCAGCGTTTCGAAAGTATCCACTTTTTTTCATGACAAGACCAGTAGGATCCATAGAGTCATTGTGAGTATTTAAATTTATAAACTGTACTATTGTTACCTAAAAGGCAGCTCCAACAGAACTAAAAAGTTCTACAGCTCTTGCTGTGATGCTCTATTCTAATACTTGTGGCCGCTAGGTATCCACTGATTGCCTATCAGGTTCTGCTGTTGGTTCACTCAAAGGTGGGCTTGCGGTAAAATGTGGCTGAACTCCTTGCCAGTTTCGTCGCCAGTACTGCGAGGTGGAACATCTGCTGCACGTCGCAATTCGACGTCGAATGACATCTCCTAGACACCGTTGAATATGTAAACCAATGCGGTAGCTTAAAATCATAACACAAACGTTGAAAAAAACTCATTGACGTTGAAAAAAAATGCCACTGTGCTGTACAGGTCCTTCAAAAAAAGAGTACTGAGAGAAGAAACAGAGAGTTGGTACAAATCTGAGTACTTTATTCTAAGTATGCTCCCCTAATACAAAAATTTATGCGAAGCTGCGTAACTTTACAGGGAACCGTGCGTACCAACGCGTCTTCTCACTGTTTTCAGGTAAGTGTACCAAATCTATCCAGGATGAAATTTAGAACTAGAGTTTCCAACATTTCACTGCATTTTATGCCATTTCTTCTAACGTCAATTACAAATTCGATACTGAATTGCCACTGAGTTCACTAGACACTATTTTTCCATGAATCTGATGTGAGCACCTACTGTATTCTGAATAACTATCTCAATCGGGTCATGTCCTTCAGAATTAGCCGAAGATTGCCATCCAAGTTAGCTGTACTCCAATAATTCATGCTTAGACCATTAGGCTGCTCAGAAATAAATGAGCTTCTCCAACTATATTATTTAATCTTAATCTTTTTTATTTACTGCCTACTCTTTTTAATAGCAGGGTATGTTGCGAAGTATAACTTCTACGATGCTGAGATATTTGCAAAACTCCGACCGCAGGTGTCTGTGGTAGGGAACGAACGCGCTATTACTCTTTCCGGGGGTTAATGCGTTCACCACCACACCATGCGGGTCCTTCGTTTCGCCTGTCTTTCAGCTAGTTCTATCGCTCATTGCAATTAGCAATCAACCGTCAGCGGGACTGATCTGGGACGCCCAAATCAACAATCCCAAAATCCCACTGCAGACACTTGCGGACCGGAGTTTTGCAAACATCTCAACATCGTAGAAGTTATATTATTTGAAACAACATAACTTGCTTTAAATGGAATTTTATTAATCAAAATAAGTTTGCTTAAGTTAGCACATTTTTGTTAACAAAAAGCAATTTTGTTCATTCAAACTGAATAAAATTCTGGAGTTCTGAAAGTGATTAAATCGTTAAAGCCATTTTTGCGTCATTGTGGTTCGTGAAGCATTTCTCGCGCAGAAAGTTGTCAAGGTGCTTGAAGATGTGATAGCAGGAAGGCGAGATGTCTGGAGAATATGGTGGGTGAGGCAATGTTTCGTAGCCCAACGCCCATCTCCTTCAACCTTGCAGGCGCGTTCCACAACGTGAGGCCGGGCGTTATCGTAAAGAAGCATTGTTCCTTTCCTGTTGACTAATGCCGGTCGTTGTTATTGGAGTTTACGGTTTATTTCGATTTGTTGGCAATATTCTGCGCCGTAATCGTTTCGCGCGGATTCAAAAAGCTGTGATGAATCAGCCCAGCTGCAGACCACCAAACACTAATCATAACCTTTCTTGGTGCAATTTCGACCTTGAAAGTGCTGTGGAGCCTAATCGCAATCCAACCATTAGGCTAAACGTCGCCGGAGAATCCAGTTCTCTTCGCACGTCACAGTTCGATTAAGAAACGGATCGCTTTTTGTTTTGCAGAATAAGAGCAGACGACAATTCAAAGCGGCGATTTTTTTTGAATATTGTATAATACGTGCGACACCCACTTGTCGAGTTTTTTTAATCTTTCCTTTGCGATTCGAGTAAGTGGGAAATGTCCCTGTGCTTACGCCAAGCTGTTCTGCAAGTTCTGAAACAGTTGTTTACGTGTTTCCTTCCACTAGTGCCTTCGTCATCAAGCCCATTGGGACGTCCTCGGCCTTCCTTACTTTGAGGTCGAAATCACCAGATTGGAATTTCTGCAACCATGTTCGCGCTGTTGATTCACCAACACTACCTTCATCCGAAACTTTGTAAATGTTTCGAGCCGTTTCTGCCACACAGCGACCAAGTCTGAACTCATAATCGTTTTTGGCATCTAAAATTGCAAAGCTCAAATTGGTAAAGAAAAGTTTACGTTCTGACGAAATGTAAAATAAAGAAGCGGTTAGAAGAACATATAAGGTCAGCTTTTTTTAGTGATCTTTCATACTGCAGAGTACAAGGATGTCTTATTGATAAAGGATACATTAAATCAATGAATATTTTTTAAACGCTCATTTATTTCTGAACAACTTGATACCTTTTAGTTTTACGTCTTGCCATGGCTTCTAGAAGTGAATACCTCCCCCAAAAAGAAAACATCACTTCACCACACTTACTGTTCGTATGCTTTCTGAAGAGGGTTTTTTTCACCTGCCCTTAAAATTGCGTGAAATTCTCTAATTTATAAACAAAGACAACAAAAAAAAGATCGGAAAGACGACGAACATCTCTTCTCGATCAAATAGAACTGGTGTTGGGTTACCGCATCTTATCCTACGTTTCTATCTCAATTGATAGTCGTAGGAGCTCCTACAGCATAACAAAAGAAACCTTTGACTTTACCAATGTAGATTTTTTTTCGTCATGTCTTTTTCTTTGATCTGCAACAGCGAGTAATTTTGAAAAAGTAGAAGGCAAGCACTTCCGCAAGACTCCACAAAGCTGACGTTGTTGGCTATACCGTAGTTAGGCGCTTCTATTACATTTCTCAGTAAAAAAAGTAAATAAAGCAATAAGTTGCATTCCAGCTGTCTATCTCATGCGTCCCACGAGCAGATATGGTGGTGATCTATTTCGAGAACACTCCGGATGATCCTTGGGCGATTGACCAAATTGATGTTGACGTTCATTTTAAGCTGGGGGCCATCCAACGAAGACTGGTAGTTTTCTAATCGATACAACTCTAATTAATTTTCATTCAAAAAGTGATTATGTCAAAAAAAAGGCGGGAGGCAAGTAATCAGAGTATTCACCATCTTTAAAAACGGCGTCCGATGTGTAGAGGCTGAGATTTCAACTACACTGAGTGTTTCAACACCTTGGAAAAAAATTACAGTAACGCGATCTTGCGTGTTATTTGAGTAATTCGAAAAGATATTCTTCTGCAGCTCGGAGTAAAAAATAAAAACAAGGGAAAAATGGGAGTATTTTCTCTGATTAGTGTTCACAAATAATGATATGATAGACTGGAAGCTCGTATGTAGCCAGCAGAAGATTTAGGTAATAGGTATAATAGGGCTTAGGTAGGGTCTATCTATCTTGTTGAAAATGGGTCATAGAAGTATTTTTTCCGTTCAACGACAGATATTGTCCCAATTCTAAACGTTAAAGGGCGCGTATGGCGCAGTGGTTCAAGGCGCCACAGCGACACACACGTGGAATCGATCCCGGCACCCATGGCCCACCAGGCCTTCCATCCCTCCAGGATTGGCAAATTGGTACCAGACTTGTCTGGGAGGACAGCAGCGCTGGCTTGATACATCGATAGGCCTCCGCGAGTCACTGTAAAGGCCAGATATGCATTCAATCACCTCCAAACGATGCTTAATAAGTAGAATGCACGGCGCATCCCTCAGGGTTTGATCAACGCCGAGAGTTTTGTCCTTTATCCTTTTACTGGAAGGCCTGTAATAGTTATCCTATGGGTGAATGAAGAATTCTCGGCTTTGTCGCTCCACTGGACCATTACGCTCTATTTGGTCTTCAACGTCATGCCATTTTAAATACGTAGTGATGTCATACTTCCCAGAAATATGTGTGGTTTCAGGCACGTGTGGCACTTTGAGCACAGTATTTTGCAGCCATGTTTGTCTTGGTTTAACACTCGGGCTGCTTACCAGATTGGGCCCCGAGTCGGCCTCATTATTCAACATGATTTCTTCTATAGGATTAACCAAAGTACATTTATTAGAGATTGGGTTTGATCTCTGTTAGAACCATAGAATACGTGCCACTAAATTGGATATCTACGATTTTCTGTTAATAAAGATGTAATTTGACGAATTGCGAAAAGAACTGTTCAGTTAAATGGTTGTAACAAAAAAATTTCTGGACGACAAGTTAAGAATTGCTTTCTATTAAACAAGTCTTATTTGGATACTCATTTCTCAGAGCTTCACATGTCATGTCTGTCCAGCACTTCTTCCTTTCACTTTGTTATCTTCTATTCTTCATCCGTTTAAGTGATCTGCTAGGAAATTAACTGTAAGCACCTTTCAACAGTGGTACGTTTACTGGTGGTTCAATGTGCTTTACCATTGATTCATTCGAACTGTTAGAGCATGGTATTCACCATAAGCACCATCGTCGTTCGAAAATGAGATGGAGATCTCCTATCTAGTGACCAGCATTCTTCCAGAACAGCAAGGACAACTGCAGTTATTTGATCGGCAAACCGTTCAACTGTCGGACTTCTAGTAAGACATGAAAACTACAATGAACATGTGCCGTGACTTTTTATGCTTTAAATAAATCCTCTTAGTTTTATTATTAATTGTATCGCACTCGTCCTTAGAAAGAAGGGGATCTGCTTGCTTACTAAGCACTTATCTCAAAATTAAACATCTGAAACATGTGAGAATGCAAGTGGCATACCTCCCTGTGAAATCAAGGTTTTAAAACAAAAATAGAGAACCATTCCAAAAACTGTTTAACAGTGTTTTGGATGCAAATGATTGGATGCCTTGCTTAGCTGTTGCTTAAAAGTAGATAAAAACGAATAGTTGAAAAAAGCAATAAAATTCCTCTATGTAGATTGAATCTGCAATATTTCTTCTTCAATTTGTTCTATCTGTTGTTGGATTAGGCCCCAGAAGAAGCTGACAGGAGAGATGCTCTCATGCATAGGTTTATGAAGATAAAAACGTATCCGTAGTGTCACATGCTAACTCCTCTCAGAAAAGAGTTCATTTGCTTGCAATTTCTTGAATGGATAAAATTCTTACCAATGATTTTCAAGCCCTCCCAACGGTTTAGCACATCATCGTGGCTGGGGGGATGTTCCTGGGTATCGGGATTCCATGTACAGCGGGGGATTCATCACCTGGCAGGGTCTCATAAGCTGAGAAAGAGTCCAGCGTTTCTATCAGGAAGCCCAGCTAAGAGTAGACCAATACGAGGATCCGTCACACTTCTGGTCTTAAACTAGTCGTATGGTGGTAAATCTTCCTGTGATCCACAAGGGTTGCGACTGTCCGTGCTTATGACGTCCTGGGGCAGACTTTGGTCTGGCTGACCTCGGAAGTTCATGGACCCACAATGGGTAAGCCAGCAAGCCTCCAAAAAAGTGGAGAATATGCTGAAGCCCGTACAACCACTGTGACTGGTCATTCAAGTATCCGAGTAAGTAAGATTTTCAAGCAGCACTCTTCCCTTCCAAGTCGTACTATCATCGGTGCGGATACATCAATATTTCGAAGTTGAAAATTTGCCACGTTTGTCTGGAAGTCTCCAGGAATTATAAAAACGGTAAGAATGTTTTTTTTCACAAAAAATAAAAAATACGTAGAATTCGCAAGCCGGTATGTCTGTCTGTAAAAGCCTTTTGGCGAGAAACGACTGCATCGCTTTGTTTCAACGTATGTCTGCTTTTCCACTGAACGCAAGACCGTACGAACCGTGTTTTTCCGCACCTTAACAATCAGCATTACTGCGATCTCTCTGCCACTGAAGCGACTTTCGTCTATCCTAGCTGAGTTCCCACAACCAATTTCTTTTCAAATGCTAAGTGGGAACACAGATCTGGGACAACAATCAATCAGCGTAATAGATGATGTGCTAATCTGCTTTTGCGTCTTCATTAAGTGGAAAAATTCATTCACCTAATTACCTAAATGCATCCTACAAGTTATGTTTACTAGCCACTCAATTGTTCTATTATACGAAATGTTATACTTATTTTAACCAATGCCAAGATGTGGAAATTATTATATGCAATCAAATCCAAGCGTTTACCTCGCTTTGTTTGGATCGTCAATGCCACAACGAACGTGAATCGAGTTGGACGACATAGGTAGATCTTCCAAAGCATTATTGCAAAACAAATGAGCGGGTCATAGAAAGTGGAGAGGTACGGAATAAACCCAATCTCTATTTACGGTGCAGCTGCTGAGAGTGAGGGGGTACAAGGAAAGGTCCAAGCATGACGTACCCCCAAGAGAAATACCCAATGCAGGCTATCTGCAACAGCACCACCAATATGACTGTGACTCCACTCGTTTATCCGAGAGTGCTTTGTTTCAAGGTTGTAAGGTAGAGTGTATTGGTTCCATGTTGTCTACTCAATAAAAAAAGAGACAAACTCTTAACATTTCATTCTCAGTATCCTCAGTTTTATTTATTGCCTATTCTTCTTATGAGTATGATGAGCGAAACTCGGAACCTGAGCTGGGCTTCGAACGTGCTATTAGTCTTAAAGGGGGGCAAAGCAAGGAACTCGGTTAGTAAGGGGGATACCAGGTAAGCCCCCGAGTGGGATTCACGGATTCGAAGGACAACTGACGTTCCAAGTTTTTCTTATATGTCATCATTTTTCATGAATGCGTTCCGTGCTCAATTAATTGCTTCTTAAAAGTGTTTTAAAACGTTGTAAAGCTTTTTTTGAAGAGTCTAAAAGGCCTTTTTTTGCCCTAGAGATCTTAGAAGATTTAGTAGCTAGCACTAATTCTAAGGACCGACTTTCTGTTAACCTCAGCATTGGTCACACTGAATTGGTGATTTTTCAGCATTCTCAGGCATGCGAACTAGAAGGAGAAATTCATTACATTGATGGTTTCTTAACATTATTTGCTAAGGCAAGATCATTTTCAGGGCACTTTATGGAACCTCGCAAGCCTCAAGCCACGACGTCCCTTACGTGATTTTACTGCAGTGTGTTTTTTATGCTTCCTCATTGACCACACAATTTTTCGCAGTTTTAAATAAGAGAAGGCTCTCGACGTTGAACAACTTTTTGAGGTGGGCGCCATACATTCGACCATGTAGTGCATCGTTAAAGGTGGATGAACGCATATCTGGCCTACACAATGACTAGCAATGGCCTACTGATATATGGAGGCAGTGCTGCTATACTCCCAAACAATTCTTGTACCAGTTTGCCGACAACGGAAGGATGGAAGGCTTGGTGAGAGTACGGCCGACGATTGAACCCCCGTGTATATCAGTGCGCTCGAATCATTGCGCTACGCGCTCCACTTTTCATTTTGTGTGGCGCGCTATAGCAATGTATACTAAATAGGAGCATGCTATACACTGGAAAAAACCAAAAAACGAAAAAGCAGTCTTTTTCAATAATTCTGGCATATACCCAAACCCTTACGTTCTCTAACTGTCGAAAAAATATCTGTTATAGAAAAAAACTTCCGAGTCCAAAGTAGCCGAAGACCAGACGTCGTCGACATATTTGCTCGCCATACGACAGCTAGGCGTCATTACCAATGGCCTCATATAGGACTGCGGAAAAGAACAATAAGTGAAGAGACACCACTCGAACTACACTTGTTCGCTTGTATGATTCTTACCAGAAATTCCTTGGTTTGTTTGCAAACCACTGAGTGGTCGATGGAATGCCAAGTTCTTAACCAAAATTTTCAATCACCACTTGTATCGAGTTTTAGTAAGGTAATCGAAGAAGCTACAATATGAGAAAAAATCCTGTAATTAAGTCACGAGAAGAGGTTGGCGTCATATTCGTGGTTACCAGTTTAGACAAATCTACGAGGTTAAAAGTTGATAGCTTCTCCACAATGTAGCCGAGGGTAGTATAATTAACATTAACCACGTTAACCTGTTAGAGTTTAAAGAACCTTGTGAGGGATACCTAACATTTTGTTGTTTTTATCCTGAAGAATGTCGACATCATGTAAATGTTCATTTAAAAACTGTGGTCAGAAACGAACAAAGCGAAAAAGTTCTCTCACATGCAGTGGATATATGCCGAATTCACGAGGTAAATTCACCAAAGTTTCTCAGAGAGGAGCGTGTGCATCGCTTCATTTGAACGTCTGTCTGCTTTCTCATTGTAAGCAGTGTTAGGCAATCCTAATTTCTCAACTCCTAAACACACAACATAAACAGACTTGCGACTCGCTGCACTGAATTCAATGCTTACATAAAGGAATATTGGATAATATGATTTGATTTCAATGCATTATCCACTCAGCTGTCTATCTAAATGTAGAGATCTGTTTTATAAATGCTTTGTGCCACTTGATATCTTTCTGATCACAGATGTTGTGCCTGACTTTCCACAAACCGCCTTCGGATTCTTTTCAGTGTTCCATAGCTTCTTCAAAAATTGTTTTTTTCCATGAGCTTGTCTGTACCAATGCATGCAAGTGTGTGAGGGCTGTAGCAATTCCTTTCTTTCTGTGCGAAGAGTTAGAGTTAGGGTTTGAATGGTTGCTGAATGAAGTATCGTACGTAAGAAAACTAAAACGCGATCCTACGTAGTCTGTAATTCTTTCTCTCTTTTGAATTGTGCGAACAACTTTCGCTAATGAGGTTAGATTGTCCCCGAGTTGTCTTACACAGCCAGGCCAATTTTTTTCTTCCGAAATGGATGGAGTACCAACCTGGGATAGTGAAACCGCCCACGGCGTCCGAGTAAAAAGTGAATTGCCAATCCGCTTTTCGCGCTTTCATTTCCTCCATAAATACGTAGAACTGAAAAGCATTAGAAAGTAACTTGTTTATATGAAATAGCCACTAAGTTGCTCTCCCATCCATCTATCTCCTATGCTTACTTCCAGTTAAAGATAAAAGCTTAGAAATATTTAGCTACAAACATTTATCAAATCTGCATTCGCATCGTCAATGCCATAATGGGCTTGAATGGAAGTGGAAGTGGAAGTTGTGCTGAAGATGTACAGAATTTTTCAGACATTATTGGAATGAAAGAAAGAAAATTGTTACAGAAAGTAAGGGAATAAAGAAGAAACTCACTTATCATTTTCAGGATAGCTGTCGAGAATCCCGTGAAAGGAAACCGCTGCACTGAGACCTACATTGAATCTGGCGAGGTCCAAGCAGGACAGTCCGCCAAGAGAATATCCAATACAGGCTATCTGTAACAGTACCGTCAACATTCCTCCTTTCTCACCAAATTTTTTTCCTGGAATGCTCTTTTTCTGTCGAAGCTACTTGGCTGAATGATCAATTCATTATTTATCGCCCACTCAGAACGATGGCAACGTCCCACTTGTTTTTCGAACTCTGATACAGCTCTCTTGAGCTCCTTTTGCCTCTGCAGTAATTTTATATAGTTTTGTTGAAAACGAGCTCGTCATACATACTTGTTTTTCTTCTCACAATGGCCAATCTTTTTTCATTTTGTGATGGAAGGAAATATTCTGCGAAGAAAGTTGTGATCTCACTCGGTGCGATTCAGCGTAAGAACAAGGCCTTCTAATAGAATTCTTCTTCGGCTGATAAATGTGTTATTGGTTACTGCATAAAGATCACCACTTAGGAAATCACAAATACAGTGGCTTCAGCGTTTAATCGTGAAAAATTTATTTTCCATGGAAAAGTCGAAGCACCAGTCCTAGTCCAATGTGTCAATTTCCATTTTCCAATGCGATACTGCAGAATAAATCTGAGTTAATACCTCCTCTTCTCTGCCAAACATTCTCAAAACAAACATTTGCTGAATTTTGTGAGCATCGGAAGGTGCCAGTGCTCTTGCTTTGATGGCGAATTTCAATATTTGTAAGGGGGTGGTTACGAATCAATGCACAACTAGGGTTTTTTGCAACTAGGGTCAATGCAAAACACTAAGTTTTTCGAGAAGCTGTTGATCATGTAATTGCCATAGAGTTTTTCGTCTTTTTGTAAGTGTTATTGAAGCGTTAGGCCTAGTAAATTGTATATTAGTATAGTTCTGAAGTAGGCGATACTCCTGGAAACGTCAGCTACTGTTGTACTGTATTGTGTTTTTCTATGGAAGAAAATGTCTGCTATCTAACAGCCTCGCGATTGTTTAACAAGAAAACGACGCATTGATATTCCAATGCCGCACTTAATAGAAAGTCGATCCTGGGAACGATTAGTTACCAGTATGAAAAAGAGATCAATTCACTAACCTTCTGGTCGTCGACGAAACTCAACCCTTTTACCAGTTCCCACGCTGCCAGCATTCTACGATGAAGAGTGGTGGTGCGTTCATTGAGCAGGTCTCCTTCTATACGCAAGTTCTCATTAGTGTCATTTCCTGCCACACCTTTGCCAAAGACATCGGCTGCTAAGGCGACGTATCCGAACTAGAAATATTCAGTGATATTCACTTTCTAGCAAATGGTTAATGTCACAGAGGCACGGCAGAATCCGTCGCATGCATAAGTTTTATATTAAGCGATGTAATTCCACTCATTAACAGTATTTCTTCTCCGATTCGTTATTTCCTTCTATGGGCAGTGCTTGCATTCTGTGAAGAAATGTAGTACTTTTTGTTCATAACAATGTTAGCCATGGATACTGAGAACACTTGAGTTTATTTACATTAGACTAGTAATTTGCTGATTAGCAACGACTTCTTCGCCGTGGAGCAAAAAGGTAGCCGGGCCAAACGAAGAGGTTTACACGGCGCCGCCCAACTATATGAAACAGCAAAAGTTAACCGCTTAACGACCAACATTCTTTCATGACACAGCAACGTTCCAAATGTAGTCAGATAGAAAAGATGAAAATTTTTCGGAAGTTGTGTAAAAGGTCTGGATTTCCGCTTCGTCGACTTTGGCCTGTACATGTTTCATTGGTTAATTCCTCGCAAGATCGTAAGCTAATGCAGTGCTGAAATGCTACATGACGAAAGCATCTGAGAAGAATTCCTGCATGGATGATCAGCAGTTCAGGAGTTCACCGGTGAGCTGCTGAAGTGAATTTCAACCCTACATCTAGCATCGGTATGAAGTATTCAGAGAGATTGAACTACGAAGGATGTCAAAGGTTATTTTTAAAAAGTTCTATGCGAAAGGTTGCCACTGAAAGAATCTGAAGAAATAAATATGAGAAGCAGACATTCCATGGGTATTATTACGTGCTATTAGGGCGTGTCAATGAAGAAACTACAATCCAGTTTTCCATACTCACATTTTCGTGATAATAGCTCTTGAAGTGACCTACTACACATATGAAAGCTGAAGTTGAGATTCAAGTCTTCATATTCTTTAATTGTCTTGTCTTAGTGATGGTGAAGTTATTTGTTCATATTGATGAGGTAGAAATCCATCATAACAATCGGTATGGTTAGTCACCGACATAGGGAAGAAGTGGAGAAGTGGAAACTTCAAAAAGAGGTTATTGCACCCATTTGGATGGAGGCATCTTTCTGGAAAAAAGAATTGGAAAGTGTTCCTATAAACTTATATCCGTATGTATTTAAACGTGATCGAAACTTTTGTAGTAAGAAAGAACAAAGAGCGGTGAATAATAAACAAACCAGGTAAAAGTACTATTGACCTCGCATGATTCACAACTAATGTTTATCTGATTCCACTTAGGTATCCAGAGAGTAAAAACAAACCATCGCCAGCTCTCTAGCCTTTGATTCTTCAAAAATCCGTTCTGCCTTCGAAAGTGTGGAACACAATCACTGCTGGTACAGCTTTTGTAAGCTCGGCAGCTATCCTGGAATTTTGTACGAAGACTCAGATTGTTTCACGTTCAACATGCGTATTAACTTAATGAGTGGATTCCTACTTTGGATACACCAGAAATCCTTCTAGTGTTGTCTCATTACTGCCACCGTATTCTACAAGCTTTTCCTCGAGAAACCATGAGGGCTCTCTGAAAACATTTTGCTCTAACTAGTATAAACAACAATTTGCTTTTGCCTTCTAAAGAACGACAATGAAGATTTAGACAATTCATTGCTCACATCGGCGGATCTTCTGTCACTTCACAATGACTGTTGTTTGCGACAAGAACTAGGGTTAGAAGCACTTGAAGAATCGTCTTCATCGTTTTGAAACTTACTGTTTTTCTTGCTAAAATTGAGGATTCATTAACGAACAAAGTTCGATTATCTGCTAGTGGCTTCAGACGGTATTAAACAATCTGCTAAATTTAACGTCTTGATGGTAAGGTTAACATTCTTTGTTTTTACCTAGATGATTGGCGTTCGTAGAGTTCTAACTTGTTACTAGAGTAACCACCACGTAGTGCATGATAGCTCAGATACATAGATAACTTTTCCTTTATATCATCTAAACGATAATCAAAAATCGTCCTTACCACAGTTAAAAAGTTATGGACTCCAACTAGGTTTTTAATTTGATATCGGGCTATAATTAATGAAATACTTCATAAAACCACCATAGGTAGAAGAAAGTAGTGGTCTTAGGCTAATCATTAAGAAATCAATGAGAAGGGTTTCAGAGTACGAATATTTCCGATTTTTGATATTTACTATGAAATTGCCAACTGAAAGTTTCTTACAAGTTAATTTTGTTTCATGCAAAGCTAAAACTAGTAAACTCACATTGATTAGGCAACAATCAAGACCCTCACAAAGCTCTAATTACCAGATACAAGGATTTCTGTGCAGTGGATAACATCCATAGGAGGCTTCAGAAAACAGCGTAACAACCAGTAGACATCACTGCTTAGGTGTATTTATCTGGACTAGTCCAGGGTCCACAACGAATTATGGATTTTTAAAGCGCTTGATTGAAATCTTTGTAAAATAGACTAGTTAAAAAAATGGGAACCTGTTTTGTGGTGTTTTACAATAAAAGCACTCAGTGTATTCCAGTGCAATAACAGATAACCCCTATAGAACAAGGTAATGGGCTTAAACGTCTTCCCATTTCTTCATCGGGTGGACCCTGATAAATTACGCGCGGAATTCGTGGTGGAATTAAAACAGACTTCTTATAACAGTTCCCACGATCGACTTTCTACTAAGCTCGACATAGGAATATGAATGTGTCGTTTTCTTATTAAGCAATCACGAGGTAGTTAAACAGCATACATTTACTTCCATAGAAAAACACTCAATACAATACAACACTAGCTGACGTTTCGGCAGTATCGCCTTCTTCAGAGCCTGGAAGGGTATACTGATATACAATGGCGATCGCGGAAGAATCGCGCGACTTGGCTCGGCAAATAGCCATCTCCAATAGGTACGAAATGGTTACCGCACGAGATAAGTTTAGAAGGAAAGCGGCGCGCCGAAACGAAACACTTGGCCAAAAAGAAAGTCCCGTTTATGTTGCCCTTTATTAGCGATGAAGTAAGCGTGGCTATTAAACGATGCCTAAAAAAGGGCAGCTGTAGAGGAATCGGTAGCGATAGTTGAAATACCACCGAATACTCTTCGTCGTCAGTTAGTTGGTAACCGCCTGTATGACCGTCTGTGCGAAACAACAAATTGCGTAATCCGCCCTTACGGCAGGGATGGTGATTGCATGAGTTCAGGGTACGATATACCTGATCTCTTGTAATAATTGCGGGAGATGAATATATTGGCGAAACGGGCAGACCCTTGTGCATCCGTATAAAAGAACACCTAGATGGGAAACGAAAAACTAAAGCAAAGTACCCCCACTAGGCACGCATAGGATACAAAAGCATAGCGGGGATTTTAAAGTTAATGTCAATATCCTCGCACAGAAGACTAGGACACCAAAGCGAAACTTCTTGAACTTTTTGGATAAATGCCAAAAAACTCCACAGTGAATAGCAGCGAGTAACGCACAGAGGTCAGACATGACCTGGCCCCGTATCTTCGGATTAATTTCTGATGTGGAGTGGTGCAGTCATCAACCATATGCGACTATAATCAACTGTTCTAACCTTCCTCATTGGAAGTCAACAAAAAAAGCGGTGAGTGTTTCGAGAAGCTATTGATCATGTAATTGCCATAGAATTTTTTCGTCTTTTTGTAAATGTTATTGAAGCGTTTGGCCTAATAAATTGTATATCAGTACACCCTTCCAGGCTCTGAAGAAGGCGGTACTGCCGAAACGTCAGCTACTGTTATATTGTATTGTGTTTTTCTATGGAAGTAAATGTATGCTGTTTAACAACCTCGCGATTGCTCAACAAGAAAACGACACAGTCTTCTTAATTGCTAATCTAATAGAAATAAATCCATTTTCACTGTAGAATAAGCACTTAAGCGAAACGTTCAAATGAGTAACTTTTATGCTAAGGCATCACCGTAAAGTTGATGAACATTGTGAAAGTGTGTTTTAGTATGTTACCACTAGAATTTTGTGGAGATGCAATGAAATTAGTGATAGAGCTTGAAGTGAGTGAGAAGGTTTAAAGTGGAGATGACCAGAGTCTTAAATAACACAGCAATCTCACTTGAATAACTCGACCAGACTAAGTCGGTGACAGATCACCGAAGCCTATTTGTGTTTCCACCGGTGATATATACAGTTGCGAAGTGGGCGTAACTGAAATTTCATTTCAACATCTATTGAAATGATGCTCCACGTAAATTAAAATTCTGGTGCCCTCAAAAGTTTACAAAATAGGGTTAACGTGTGGTCCAAATCTTTGAGATAATTTGCAACAGTACCGCAATAACAACATGGTTAGAGGTTCCATCACATCGTTTCGTTAGACATTCCTCTTACTACGTAGTAGCTTTTTCACGTTCACTGAACTGATTTATAAAAAACCTCCAGAAAAACCTTATCATGTGCGGCGTCAACGGGGATGGAAGCTTTAGGCTGAGATAACTGCATTTATTATGTTTGCACATCAGCTGCTGGCATCCATGTGTAAGATATTTGAATCTCAAGAATCACTAGTAAAACATGTTTAAAGAATTCCTTGGTTCAATATTTAGTCGGACAAGTGCCTGTTTGACTCACATTTCTTCAAAAAATCGAGCTCTCTATCTATCAATGAAATTTTCTCTAAAATGGTTGAACACGGTCGATTATGGGCTTCTTAGTCTTGTGAGTCGATAACATATCTTGAGAAGGAAATATTAATAAAGTTGGACCTTCATGTTTAACCAGACTGAAACATACTTTGGCAATCCTACGAAAGTCGCTAAGATGAGGGACTCAACGATATATTTCGAGTAAGGATCCATATGTTACCCTCCTTGCCGGCCCATTCGATATTGGTCATGTTATCTCGTGGGTGAATAAGCGCCAAATACTGTTTCCACCAGGGTTTAGTCAAGACATGAGCAGAAGAAAGAAACTCTAGAGATTGCCGTATCAGATTTTATATGTCAGAATAAAAGCAACTGGGAATCAAATAAGAGAAGAAAAAGAAAAAAAGCTAAGAATTCTACAGCTTTTGCAGACTAGCGCTGTTTACACAATGTTCGTGTGGTTAACATAGTATGAGTGATACTTCGTCTTCAACACAATTTCCAAACAACTAGAAGATTTTCATACGGTAAGCTTTGTCCTCCTCTTGTTTAATTGTCACATTTCATTGTTCATTTACAGTACAAAAAAAAGCGAATAAACCGATTAAATATTGACAAACAATGAAATATAAAGACTAATGCTAACAAAACCACAATGTTGCTGAGTATTTCAAAACTCTGAACCACAGGTGTCTAAGGAGGGAACGAAAGCGCTATTGTCCTTCCGAGGGAGTAACGTTCACCACCGCACCATACGGGTCCTTCGTTTCGCCTGTCTCTCAGGTAGTTCTAATGTTAATGTTATAATGTTTATGTTAATGAAGGTTTAATGAAAGGACGCGTCTGGCGCTGTGGTCGGAGGCGCCTTGCGATACACACTTGAGATAGATTCCCGCGCCCGTGGCTCACCACGCCTTCCATTCCTTCAGGTCGGCAAATTGATAAGGGACTTGTCTGGAAGGATAGTAGCACTGGCTCGATATATCGGTGGGCCACCGCGAGACATTGTAAAGGCCAGATATTCATTCAGTCACCACCGATGATGCTTAATGAAGTCGAATGCATAACGCATCCCTCAGGGACTGATCAACGCCGAAAGCTTTACCCTATTATCCTTTTTTATCCCAATATTTTACGCGCACATTTAACGACCGATAGCTTGTTTTCTAAAACTTTTGCCGACTACGGTACTCTATTACAAAACATCAAAGCATTAATGAATTTTAACCTGTTCCAGATAAATAACACCCAGATAAAAATATGTTGACCAAAGCGTTCGTTCGCGGTTATTGAATATTCATATTTAAAATATTCACTAATGCTATTCGACGAACAACGTGCATCGGCAACTCAGACAATTGTTACAATTTGATGGAAATTTTTTTACACGACGTGTTTTCGCACCTACTCTACAGGTCCCAGTATCTCTCGCAGTTGTTTCGATTTCTCAGATTCATCTTCCAGGAAGGTCTCCTAAATTTTGCGTATGAGTTCGGTTCCTGCTTTGACGATTTTCTGTTTGTCATTAATGTCGCTAAACGCTGTTCGAGTCAATTCTCCCTGGAGTCTGGGACTATCAGGTAGGGTACGTTACCACATGAGTTGCTGAAGTGGACTTTTACTAGACTAGCCTGTTACCGTGACTTATTTTACAGCTTTAAATTGATTTACGAACATGTTTCGTCTGTGCTCACTAATTTGGTCGTAGCAATTCCGCCACGCGATAACGAACAACGATCGCTGATCTTCTTCCAGCAAAGTAAACCAACCACAAACTTTTCAGGTGGATTTTTGTCAGAATTAATCCAAAGACGGTGTTTTATTTTAGGAACAAGCTTGTGAAGACGAGGTTATTATGAAATGTTACCGTGGCACGAATAACAAGAATATGCCCCCTAAGAGTCTCACTAAGTAGGTTAGGGAGCGGTCCTGGCTTGAACTTCGGATTTTTTTGCGAGATCGTTATCTAAAACAGTCTTTCAAACTTTGGAAATTGAGAATTTCATCATGATGCTAGGCTGAGAGTGGAGAAATGTCAAGAATCACCACTGAGCAATCCATCTTTGTCCATTGTTCTACTGTAGGCATACAGATGATTGCTTTGTCATTTGTTCAACGCAACAGCAAATGGAATGCTTTGAGCTATTGAACGAAAAGTAGGAGTACATAATACTCACCTGAGAGAAACAGAAACAAGACCGACTTCCATATCATAATGTTTAAATTAACCCTTTCCAAAAACGGGTATGTCGTGAAACGCTATCGAAAGCCAAATATTAAAAACACACTGGTTCATTAACTCTTCTCTCAGCCTTCACACAACAAAACAGGCCTTGTAAGAAAGCAGTTTTCGAGCGGCCACCAGCGTATGCAGAGGAAGAGAGCAGGAGTAACCCGTGGAATTGGAGCGCGAAATAGCTATTTCGAATGGCTACGAAGTACTAGGTTCTCCGTATAGGTTTAGAGGTAAAAACCGCGCCTCCAAACGAGAATTGTAGCGAGAACAAGGTACCGTTTTTTTTACCCAGGTTTCCGACAAAATAAGTGCAGCTACAAAGCGTTGTTTGAGAACGTTGTCTTGAGAATTCAGCAGCAGTAAATGAAATACTACCGAGCGCTCTAAGACGCCAGCTAGTTCTGTAATCGCCTATGTAACCGTTTGAATACAACAAAAAACTACATAATTTGCTCTAAAGGTAGGGACGATGATTGCATGGGTTCGGGTACGGTGTATCTAATCTCCTGTAAAACATGTGGAGACGAATATGTTGGCGGAAAGGGGTCGACCCCTTTACGTTCGTATAGAAGAATGTATAAACGGTAAATTTAAATTGAAACCAAATGCGCTATTAGGTGCTTTTTGGGCAGAGATCACTATTCTCGCCTGAAATCCGAAACATTAGTGCAAACAAAACTATTCAAGCAGTCTGGATAAATTCCAAAAATCCAAACACGAAGCTGAAAAGAAGAGTGTCTTGCGATCAAGCGTGACCTGGCGCCATTCTTCAGGCCGATTCTTCGACCTGAACCAGGAACATTCCTCGCCCATGTTATACTCTGTGCGGCTGCTCTTCACCATATAACTGGAAGACCTACAACGAATAAAAGCGGTGCAGGTTTAAAAAAACTGTTCATTATGCAAATGGAAATTTATGTATCGTGTTTTGTCTGTTGAGGTTATGAGAAAGTGTTGGGGCTAAGTTGACTGCATGCCAGTTTGACCATTCCAGACTCTGACGAAGGCGAAACTGCCGAAACAACTATTATGTATCAATAAATGCTGCAATACTTACTTTAAAACTATTATTGCCGGCTTTCAATAAAAGAGATCAGCGAACAAGAATCTGTCCCGAACAGCAAGTTACAGTTTAAATGGATACTGCGCCCAAAATCACAAATGTTGAAGGCGGAAGACGGCTCTGAGGAAGACGAAGACGTCGAAAAGTCATGCGAATAAAACTTATATAACAATCTTGTGTAACCTGAACAATTCAAAGAGATCTAATTACTTAGTTGCTAGTATGTGTCATTCAAGTAGAGAATAAAGCATAAAGCGTTTGGAGTAGACCATTAACAAAAGGGTGCGTAATGTAGTCACCATGATCTAGTTACCGAACGCATTTCTGGCCTGTACAACGGCTTGCGTTGGCCTACCGATGTATCGAGTCAATGGTTTTCATCCTCCTATATAAGTCTGTTAGCAATTTTTCCGACTGCATATTAATGGAAGGCTTGGTTTGTTTTGGGTGCAGGATTGAACCAAGGACCGATCAAATGTGTATTGCCAGTCACCACTGACCATTGCACTACACATGTTCCTATCGTCATTTCTAAGCTTTATGAGAAAATGATGCCAATGTGAGTATAATACAATTTTAAAGGACATGTTCAATGAAACGTATCGACCACTGTTCATCAGCGACCTCATTCCTCTCCTAGAAAATTCTTATGTGAAACAAATAATCAAGAGACTCGAAGCACCAAAATGTCGATTTCTAAAGTCTTTTGCAGAGGCAGACAGAATCATCTGCTGAAAAACACGTCGTTTTGGAGTCGGAGATGCGATTCAGCGTCCTTTTTCTGAATCAACGTTCGTTAGTCTTTCCTTCCACATGCTTTGCCTCCTTTAACAAAATTCCTCTTGAACGAGTTGCATAGTTGAAAAAGCAGTGCGAAAAACAGAAGTGGCCTGGACGATCACTGAAACAGTCGACCACCAAATGCCTTATTTTCAAATTCACAGAGATGATGACCGTGGACATGAGCTTCTTCGATATCGAAAGACGCTAATCTGTGAAAGAACCACAACTCAGAGCTTAACATTGGTGAACCCGCCTACACTTTTCGGACTTCGTGTTTGATCTGGAACTTTGGTCCATTCATCGGTTAACATTCCCAAAAGGCGCGTCAAAAAATGTTACTTCAGCATGGATATCTCACAAAGGAAAAGAAATCAGAAGTCTTTAAAAACTATCACTTCAACACTATGTGGAATTATAAATTTGGATTTCTGCTAAGACTTTAATCGGGCTTATTATATGGTTAATACTATCACATATTCATATAATCTTTCTGTTGTGGGCAATGTGAACGATAACAATATTTTCACAAAACATCTCTAGCATTTGAATAGCGCATTGGAATATTCAGATTGCCTACAGTTTCATCATGAATATTATTTGAATATTATACGCAATAATGGACTTCACAGATGATCTTTATTAATTGTTATGGGATCGCAATGGTGCTAAGATATGTGCAAAACTCAGGACCGCAGGTGTCTGCGTTGGTGGGGGAACGAACACGCTGTTATCTTCTCCGAGAGCTGGCACGTTCCCCACCACGCCATGCTGAGTCCTTGGTTTCGCCTTTCTCTCAGCTAGTTCTATCGATCAGCGCCATCAACAATCACTCGTCAACGAGATTGATCTAGGAAGCCCAAATCGGCAGCGAACCCAGTTAGCTGAGGCTGTAGTTGAAATCACAATGTTAACTTTTTTTATTTACTGCCTTTTATAAATTTTATGGCAGGGTATTACGTGTGAAACGACCACAATGATGCTGAGATATTTGCAAAACTCCGGATCGTAGGTGTCTGCGGTGGAGAACGAATGCGCTGTTATCCTTTCCAGGGCTAACGCGTTGACCACCACACCATGCCTATTCTTTGTTTCAACTGTCTCTCAGCTAGTTCGATCGTTCACTGCCACCAGCAACCACCCATCAACAGAGATTGATCTGCTATGGGATCCTATGTAGTTTTGCCACGGAGTTTCAAGTTAAATATTACATCACCTTATTTCGAAAAACTACGTGCACTAAAGAGCAGTTCCTGAGGGGGAAAAAAAAGTTTACTCTTACTTTCTTGTACTCTTCCTCATAGAAACATTGATACTGGATACGTACCAACACATGTCTACTTCCCTATTTCTTTGTAAGATCTAGCAGTTTGTTCTCATATCAAATTCTCCATTCTCAGAAATCACACCAACAAAGTGTGCTCATATTTTAAATAATAATGTTAGATGTTTCTTGAGAAAAAGTTTCTCTTATTTGCCAACCATTCAGTGTCGTCGGTCAGTTCGTTGGAATTCCCATGAGCCATATATAGAAAGGAAGCTAATGAAAAACTTAGCTCATGTGTTTTAGCACGGCATCGATTTATACGATTTTGCTACTGTTGAACGTTCTTTGTAACTATATTTTCTATTAATAACTCAAAAGACCGACTTCCTATAAACTTCGCCATAGATAAAAAAAATACAAGCTTTCGGTGTTGATCAATCCCTGAGGGATGCGCCATGTATCAAATACGACTTGTTTAATAGAAAGCAATTCTTAACTTGTCGTCCAGAAATTCCTTTGTTACAACCATTTATCTGAACAGTTCTTTTGCGCAATTCGTCAAATTACATCTTTATTAACAGAAAATCGATAGATATCCAATTTAGTGGAACGTGTTTTATGGTTCTAACAGAGATCAAACCCAATCTCTGATAAATGTACTTTGGTTAATCTTATAGAAGAAATCATGTTGAATAATGAGGCCGACTCGGGGCCCAATCTGGTAAGCAACTCGAGTGTTAAACCAAGACAAACATGGCTGCAAAATACTGTGCTCAAGTGCCACACATGCCTGAAACCACACATATTTCTGGGAAGTACGGCATCACTACGTATTTAAAAATGGCATGACGTTGAAGACCAAATAGAGCAATGATAATGCTGCATGGAGCGACAAAGCCGAAAATTCTTCATTCACCCATGGGATAACTATTACAGGCCTTCCAGTAAAAAGGATAAAAGGGATAAAGCTCTCGGCGTTGATCAGTCCCTGTTAGGGGATGCGCCGTGCGCAATGGACTTCATTAAAGCATCGTTTGAAGGTGATTGAATGCATATCTGGCCTTTACGGCCACTCGCGGTGGCCCTACCGATCTATCAAGTCATTGCTGCTGTCCTCCCAGACAAGTCTGGTACCAATTTGTCGACCTCGGAGGGATGGAAGGCTTGAGTGGGCCTTGGGCGCGGGGATCGATTCCACGTGTGTCTGCAGCGGCGCCCTTTCCAACCACTGCAGCACACGCGCCCTCTCGGCATAGATAGTTGATATATTTGTTTATATGATCTTATAAACTGATCTTAAGCTGGTGCGAGATTGGCATAGTGTCTTCGTTGTCGTTGTCGTTGTCGTTGTTGTTGTTGCTGCTCTTGTTGGTCGTTGGCTGACGTCTCGGCAATTTCGCCTTCCTCAGAGCCTGGACGTATTTTATACAACAATACTTCAATTATTATTAATCATCACATTTTGTATCTTTTGGATATTATTCCCAAAACTCAACTTCTAGTTTGAAATTGTCGAAATCAAACATCGCCGTCCAAGTGTAGTCAACTACTCACACGGTTGCTGTTGTCACAGAAATCGCCCAGTTCTAGAAAGATCCATGCGCAGAACAGCAAAATTCTTTTTCATTTACGTCCACGGACAACTACCAGATTAATTCGTTACCATTGTTGAAACTCATCTAGAGTGACGGTTTTAAAGAGAAATGAGATGAAAGGACGTTTTTGAATTAGCTTAAGAGCTACGGAAACAGGTTATTTAGATATGTAGTTTAGTGTTTCTTAACAACAGTGATGCTGTAGGAGTGTTATAATTATCCAAGCAGCTTTATTTGATCCAATATCCAAAGTTATGGTCAGAGGCGGTAAACGGATCTTGTAGACCGGTCAGAGATTTTGCGCCCTACATGGTTGCTATCAGGTCAGTGGTGACTCCTAGCATTTCTAGATATTGACCTAGCAGTAAGTGGGAGTTCAACCAAGTAGTACTCCATAGCCACTAACTAGGCCATCTCTTAGAGGCATATTCCTGTTATTAATGCTGCAGTAATAGGTTACAATAACCCCTGTGTTTATAAAATCGTTTCTAAAATAAAAACGCTGTTATTGCATTACTGCCGGCGAAAATCCATCTGAAAGTTGTAAGTTAGCACATGATTGGCTTACTTTGCTGGAATAACAAACTGAATTCGTTAATCTTGCTCCAACAACAGAATCGCACTGAGCAAAATCGGTTCGGAGAGCGGTGACAGAGTGGTCGACCACTAGCATCCCGAATTTACTGGCATTCACTAGATGATCCCAGCAATCCGATAAAGTTTTCTAATGAAATTCTGTAATTTTAAGATTCTTGTAGGGCACACATGCATCAGGGAGAAGGCAACGCAGTGGTTAACGATGCAGTCCATCAGGAAGCCGTGTTACTGTTCCACCACCTCCCTAAGCTCATTTCTGGTTCATGTGTGTAACATCTTAGCTCGGCTATCCCCAAGACTGCAAAGGAAGTCGACTCTACCCACATTTTACGACAGTAGTAAAGAAGAGAGAATCTTCAAACAGCAGCTGAAATAAGACGCAAGCGGTCGAAGAGCTTTGTGGGCGATGAATGCGAAGAAGATGATCGAATTCAAGAAGTGTAGAGAAATTGCAGAGTAGATATGACGACGAGTTGACACTTGACACTTGACACTTGACACTTGACAGCCCGTCCTCACTGGTTGTGCGGGCCGCAGCATAATGCGCGATTTATCGGAGATTTGCTGGTTAAGCCATTGTGGTTCCCCGGAATCCCGAGGACAGCCTGGAAAAAGTTTGCCCCAGGTCGCCACCACGATCGGGCAGTCGTCAGCCGCTCGTGCATCAAAGGGAGATTTGCCACCATGCGACTTTGATACCAGGACCGTGGTGGAGTCCTGGTGATTGGTTTACGCTTAGCTAGGCTTCCTCGTGGAAACGTCGGATTCCTTCTCAGCTTGGGAGACCCTGCCGGGGGACGAATCCCCTCGCTGCACTTCGCAGCCCGACACTCCAGGAACACCTCCCAGCCACGATGAGGCGGTGAACCGTTGGAAGGGGTACACATTTTAGCCTCGATGAACTCAGTAACTTCTACTCAGGCTTACACTTATATATGCAAGATTATAATGTTAACTTTTTGTTTGCTTTCTACTATAATTTTTCACGGCAACGGCAAGGGTGTGACGTGAAATACAACCTCAACGATGCTGAGATATTCTGTAAACCGTTGGGAGGGACGACGAGTTATGTGAAATAAAAAAGGACTTTCACTGTATCGTAAAGTGTAGTTAGATATGTCGCCTTTTAATAATCATAATGCTATAAAAGTGTTACGATTACCTAAGCGGTTTTGTTTGATCCAATATCCAAAGTTATGATCAGCAGCAGCCACAGGATCTTGTAGAGCGAGCAGAGATTTTCCACCTTGCTAGGTTGATATCAGGCCAGTGATGATTTCTAGCACTATTCTACTTCCAGCATAACATCGCGATGAAAATGTCGAACTCATAAGTTTGAGAGAGCGTTTTAGATAATGAGCTTCGCAGAAGAGGAACGCTCACTAGCCACAAAGTGGATAACCTCTTATGCGCATATTCGTGTTTTTCATGCTACAGTAAAACTCTATAATAACGCCAGATTCACAAGCTCGTCCTAAGAAAAAACACTATCATTGGGTCATTTCCGACGATAATCTACCTGAAATTTGTCAGCCTGCTCGCGACTGGCTTGTTTTGCTGAAATAAGATCAACAGTCACTGTTCAGTACCACGTAGCAGAATCGTTCCGATCAGAATCCATATCGAGATCGGTAAAAGAGTGTCCCAATCGGTGGCATGTCAATTTTACGAAATTTACACGATGACCGCTATCCCAGACTTCGATGAAGTTCTTCAGTAGACTTCTCTGTTTTTGAAATTCTTATATGGAACATTTTCACCGGGTAAAAGTTAATGTAGTGGTTAGTGATGCAGTCAATCACGAAACAACGCTCCGGTTTGACCCCATGCTTATGCTCTACTGAGTCCGCATGCAAACATTTACGGCTATCTACAAGGCTGTAAAGAAAGTCGACTCTGCCAGCCGTCTACGACACTGGCAAAGAAGAGGGATTTCTCAAACAGCATCTGAAACAACACACGCGAAATGGTCGAAGACCTATGTGGGTGATGAATGCGAGGAAAATGAAAGAATACAAGTAGTGCTACAATTCGCGTAATAGACGTGATGACGTGTTGTGTAAAAATAGAAAAAAAGGTCTTTTACTGTAGCACACAATGTGACTGCCAGGAATTTCAAATCCGTACTATAATTGAGCCTCAAGCACCGTTTACATGTAAATGGACAAATGTTTTGACGTCATTGGATGAGCAATCAGAGTACATTAAGTTTACCTCAGAGAAACGGTAAGATAATTGGCTTCCATTCCTGGAAGTTCATGTTAACCTATCCGAAAACGGCTGAACTGCGAAGTGCTACCAGAAAGCCAAGTAAAAACAAATGCTGCTTTATTAGCTGTCCTTTAACCCCTCACAAACCAAAAGGATGCTTGTAAAGGACATGTGTTTCGAACATCCCACCAATGTGTGCACAGGAAGATAGCAGAAGTCGCTGAAGCCGGCGCTGTAAAAAAAGGCATTTCCAATATCCACGAAAACGCAGCTCCTCGGATCGGTGCAGAGGACAACCTAACCTTCAAACGATAATTCTAGCGATAATAATATTTCGTTTGTTCTGCCTTTCATTTCCAATAAAATAAGTGCAGCTATGGAACTTAAAATAAGTTGTTTAAGAAGGGGCAAGTCTGAAGAATTTGGTAACTTGGATACTTAAATACTTGGATGGCCGGTCCAGACTGGTTGTGCTGGTCCCAACATAATCAGCATTTTCCGGAGTTTTCTTGTCTCAGTCATCGTGGTTTTCTGGAGTTCCCAGGTCAGCCAGGCCAATATCTGCCCCCTAGGTCGTCGCCACCACAAGCAGTCGCCGCTCCGTGTAGACCAGAGAGAGATTTACCACCATGCGACTAGTTTGATACCAGGGTGGCTGGGCTCGTGACTCCTGTTTTGGTTCACTCTTAGCTAGGCTTCCTGATGAAAACGCCAGACTCTTCCTCGAGCCGGGAAGAGCCTGCTGGGATGAGGAATACCCCCGTAGTAAATCGCAACCCTACACCCACAACACCTCTCAGCTGCGATGAGGTGGTAAACTGTAGGGAGAGAATTCGGCAACAGTAATGGAAATTCCACCGAGCACTCTCTATCTCCAGCTATTTCGCAACCAACTATGTGGCCCGTTTGCGCACAATGCAAATAACACGCGCCAACAGTAGAGGCGGTAATGGCATGAGTTCGGTTAGGGTGTACCCGATACTCCACTAAAAGCCGTATAGTATACAGAGGCATAACGGGGAATAGTTTGAGGTAGAAGTTTCTATCTTCGCTCAATAATCGAAAACTTCAACTTGCGAAGCTCTCGAACTATTCTTGATAAATCCCAGAAACCCAAAAATAAACGATAGGAACGAGTGTTTCTTTATCACACGTGATCTCACACAATATTTAAGGTTGATATTTTTATAAAAGGATAAATGTCTCGGCGTTGACCAGTCCCTGAATGATGCGAACTTCATTAACCATCATTTGGAGGTGACTGAACGCATATCTAGTCTTTACAACGGCTCGCAGTGGAATACTTGTATCGAGCCAGTGCTGCTATGCTTCCAGACAAGTCTGATATCCAATTTGCTCACCCTGAAAGGGCGGAAGGCTTGGTGGGCCGTGGGAACAGGGAATCGATCCCATGGGCGTGTTGCAGAGGTGCCTCTGACCACTGCACCACACACGCCCTTGTGAGGTACATCTGGTAACAGGAGAAAAAATGAAGTACAGATCGAAACCACCATAGGACTGAGAGCTAAAGTGGGTTCTTCTGATGGGGTCATTTTCTATGCCGTATTAGATTACCAATTACATTCCATATGTTGAATGACATATTCATTTATACGAAAGTCCAGTACCTCAGATGCATTCAGAAAGATCGCGCCAAGAGTTTCGATGAAATCAAAAGATGGAGATAGTGATTAAACGAAAGTCGTACAACTTGTGCCAATAAGTTCCATGTCTAATTTTTGCAAAACTCGCTCATTCACGGCTAGGATTTGGAAGTTGCTCAAAAAAACTGGTAGTTGCGTTAACTAGACTGAAAAGAAATGTATGCGTTTGTCGCGATCGATACTTGTGTAGATCCACCTGCCAGTTATGAAGTTGAGATTTTCCACCAGGTAGCTGGGAATACTGTATTCAACACCTATTGCATTGATTTGTTTAATTAAACACCTATGATTCGCCTTCGTTGACATTAACATCATGCAAATGTTTATTTGAGATTTTCGTATAACTAGACAAAGAGAAGAAGTCTTCTCAGAGACTGCAGATGTGCACGGAATTCACGACACGGCTTTTACCAAAGCTTCTCAGCAAGAAACGACTGCATCGCTGTATTCGAACGTCTGTCGGATTTTTTCGTTGTAAGCATAACCGATAAATCCCCATTTCTCAACTCCTAAACACATACTAACAAAATTACGATTCATGCATTGGTTTCCATGCGCTCCTAAAATTATATAGGATATAGATGCAATATATTTTCCGATACCAATTTTATAGCATAGAGCTATTTTGCTACAATTTTTACTCAGATATTTTTTCCAAATAAAATGACATGCCCATTGCGATCTCAGGAAGGTCCGTTTCAGATACCATAGTTTTTTTCCAGACGAGTTTATACGTTTCCATTGGTCACTTGCAATCGTTTTTTGCCAACTAGAGTGTTCTGAGGTACAGCAGGAGAGGAACTTTTTGCAATTCAAGAGGTTCTAGGAGCCTTCTGCTGCGCAAACACAAATACGTTGTTACGGCCCCAATTTCTTTGTTCTAATAATGAATGTGCAATCAGAAAAATTTGCGGAAACTTGAAGTCTGCGTTGTCATTTGACAGGTGGAAAAGGAAGAAAAAAATCCTTCTACATTGGGTCCAGTGAAATACTGAGAGCGCAGCGTCGCGATCGTATTGTCACTTCGGGTGTTGCATTTGAGTTGATGTAGTCCTCTCAGCCAATTAATCCAATCGAGCAATTTTTTTTCTAAATAGCCAAACCTTGTCACCAACCTGGTATAGTGAAGCCATCAACGGTATCGGAGTAAAACGTCAAATGCCAATCTGCTTTTAACGCTTTCAACTCATCAACAAATTCGACAATCTAAATTGTGTGGTAAAAAACAGTAGGGAAAATCACTAGACACCGAGTTTTTGTGTCATCCACATTCTACGACTCTTGTTAACCAAAGACGAAGCGTTAAAAAATATCTAACTACGAACATCCGTCTCTATGTAGATGTCGTCTGCGCCATAATGAGCTTGTATCGAAGTGGAAGTTGTCCTGAAAATTTATGAGAATTCCGTAGAAATTATTGAAACGGAAAAAATGCAGTATTTTAGAAGAAGAAAGAACATCAACAGAGGAGAAACTCACCCATTACTTTCTGGATAACTATGAATCATGCCATGAAAAGAAACCGCTGCACTGAGACCTACGTTGAGTCTAGCGAGATCTACGCACGATAGGCCACCAAAGGAAAATCCTATGCAGGCTATCTGCAATAACAGCTTCGACATGTCTCACTTTTTATTTATTTCTTTGAAAATGCCAAGGTTCTTTCATGTAGATATATTTGATAGCCTAAATCAAATCTATACCGTCTGCTCAAAAAGAGAGCAGCCTGTTGTTTCTTTCTTGCAAATTTTTGCTTCTCTTATAAAGCACTATTAAGCAATAGAATCACTGAAAATGGTATATTTCTTGAGATTTTGTCTAAATCGAAACACTCGAAATTCGAATTTGTCCTCGAGTCCAAACTTAGCAAATGTCTCAGCTTCACTATGGTTGTAATTTACACAATACCTTGTCGCGAAAGAAACAATTGGTAGGAAATAAAATTCTGGACGTTTTAAACCGAACTAGTTAACAGAGCTGAGCAGGAATGGGAAGTGGAACAACCTATCTCGTCCACAGCCTAAAAGACTTATGCGAGTGTTCATTGTAATTCATTATTTTCAGTAGAGCGCAGCTGTGAAGAATTCGCTCTAATCTCTAGGTACTTCAAAATCTGCAGGATAAACACAGTGTTTCCTTGATTTCGTGGTCCAAATTGTATCCTCTGCAAAAGCATCACCTTCCCTAATGTTTTTATAACCTTTTAAGATGATTCGTGTTTGCGTCATCCATCTCAGTTTGAAGACATCTCTTCGTAAAGTAGTTATATTTTATTTCACGTCTTTTTTCTCAAAAAGTTTTTTGAAAGGTCGTTTCTTCATTGTGTTTCGACGGAACTCGTCCCGAGATCCAGCAGTTTCTTCTCTTTCGCGCTACGCCATTCGCAGTCATCATAGAATCTCAAGCAACAAGCCTCATCAAGTGACTACGTACGACAATTTCAAAGAGAGTGTTCTGGCTGAACATAATTCCTGATCGAAAATTGCTCAAAAGGTGGCTTGTGCCTACGATTCAAATAAAATTTAGTACGCCACCTCTCTGTCCTAACATTACACGTCGTTCGAGACACCACTTACTCTACTTGCTTCATTATATTCATTCTAAAATGTGTTCTACTCATAAAGTCGATTGGCTACCTAGATGTTAGCTAAAATATGAGAAGATGCAATGACAAGGACGCTGAAATAAACAGAACTCGTAATCTTGCTTGAGCAGCGAACCAGTGATTACTCTTTCCCGGTGGTCACCTACTATCCCACCTCACTAACCGAAGCTCTTCCCTTGTTTTCTCTGGGGCATTTTTTTGCTCTACGGTTCTATCAGCAATAATATTTCAATGGAAATAATCTCGGGAGCAAAATAGGCATTAAAATCAGTTGAGTTGCATCTGCAGCGAAAATCGCAGTTTTGTTTTTATGCCTATTCTTGAGTGCTGATAACACCAGTGGAATAAGAACGTGGTTGCGAGAAAGACAAAGCAAAGTATTCGGTTGACGTAGTGGATGGCACTTGAACCTCACTTAAGGGTAATCACAGGTCCTAAACATACCCAAAGTCTCGGGTTTGCTTCAGCATTGCTGTCGTTGTGGTTTTTCGCATCACACTCTGCCACGAAAACAGATTAAGTAGTGAACAAAAGTTGGGCATTTTAGGATAAATACTTCGTTGCATCCGACTTCGAGATCACCTTGAATCTCTCAAGTTAGCTACTCCTCCTTTACTCGACTTTTACTTGCCCTTATTGTAAAATGAGTCCATCGATGCTGTTTCTTATACTCATTTTGGTGACTTCCAGATGCAGTATAGTATTCTAAGATCCAATTCAAAATCGGTGTAGCTAGTACATCTTCAGAAGATCGGTCAGCTCCCTTCTAATTTTTACATTGTCGGGCGATGTGACAAAAAACATCAGCTGCTTTCTATCTCAGAGAACAGAGCTGTTAGAATTTTTTCCATCAATATGTAAGCACGTTTCAAGCAACTCAGTGGTTGGGAAAGTGTGATCGATGAAGTGAACAAAATAACTTATAACCAGCTGCCAACTAGGAGTCCTAAGTAGAATATGCTACTCTTCGGTGATCTTAGCTGAAGCCGATAGCATTTATTTCAACTCTATATTCAGACGCTTTTTTCATTCTGTGGTTAAAGCTAATTCCTTGACAAACAATGGAGTGATGTGATTTGGCCCGGAAATCTTAAACTACGTCGACTTGTAACAAAATTTATTTTCACTTGGCAAAGATTTGGCACACCGGTGAATTAACCGCTCCATTGCAGAATTTGGAAGCAAAGTAATAGCTGGCAGTCATTATTACAGAGAACGATTTTATGAAAAGGACGAGTGGACCACAATAGCTCTATGGATCCAATTTCGCTTTCCATGGCAGTACCGTAACTCAAAAGCTCAAACTAACAGCCCTATTCCGGTGCCATCCACTTAGAAAATCGCCATTGACTAAATTTTACGAGTTTCAAAACTTATCACCTTGTAGAAGAGAGATAATAGCAGCAAAAGACGAGAAAAAACTCAGCAAACCAATGATTTCCTTCTAAAAAGATTCTTCTAAGAAATTCTAAAAATTCTTCCAAAATTCGCGAATTTTTTTCTCGTCTTTTGCTGCTATTAGCCCTCCTCTACAAGGTGATAAGCTATGAACTAAAGCGCTTTCTACTAATTCAAAGCCGTCACTTAGGGCATTCACTTTGACTTCCTACCTGTCAAGAAAATATTGTCGGAGGTGCTGTTTAAGACTTCATTAAGAGATAAATGAACTGTTTAAGTCTCTCTCATAAAAGTGGACTCAGCAATCTTTCTTCGATCACCAATTTAAATTCATGCCTAACTAAGCGCTTGCCTAGAAAGATGGAGTATATTTGGGATTAATGTGAACTTTTTCACGGTCTTTTTCAGTTAGCTATATGAAAAAATCTAATTCACTAACTTTCTGTTTGTTGACGAAACCTAATCCTTTCACGGCGTCCAAAGCCGCTAGTATTCTGCTCTGTAGAGTGCTGGTACGCTCATCGAGCAACTTTAGCACTATGGGGAAGTTGTCATTGATGGTGTCATTTCCCGCTACTCCTTTGCCAAAGAGATCCGCTGCAAACGCGACATATCCAAGCTGGAATATTTCGTCAAATTTCACTTCGTCAAAGATGACGAATGTTGCAGAAGCGTTAGAAACTTATCGCACATGTTTCACATTACTGAACGTGAATTCTGAGTTAACATGACTGCTTCTACAAGTAGCTATTTGTTTTCTCGCTCAACTTTTGTATTATGCTTGTAACGACAGCACTTCCTTTACGTTTCTTGTAATAATATCCGTGAGAGCCTTGAAAAGATTTACAACCACGCCTTTGAGCAGTTTCTCTTAAACTAGCATTTATCTTAAAAGCAATGTGTCTTTTTTCGTAAAGCCACACCATAGTTCTGCCAAGAGACTTCCGTGTCAACTGACTGTCGCCACACAATGTGAATCTGCGGAAGTAGAGCACGATGCGACTAGGGTTTCTTCTATGACACCCAAGGCTCAACTTCAAGATGGAAACGTTGGGAGCACTAGTTGGGTGACGCTGTTCTTATGATTACTTGCTATTGCAAATCGCTGTTCAAAACTAATAACACGTGCTCAAGTTAATAAATCGTTCATATATACTTCACAACTTGTGCGAGAGGCCTTCTGGTGGGAGCTAATGAAGAAGAAGTTTTCCATTTATTTATTCTTCAAACGGTAGTCAGCCAATGTGCTGGTTAGGACTCATGTGACCACAGAAGTTCGTTTCCTACATGGCTGATCGAATGAGAGTAATTTGCCTCACGAGTTGTTGTCGCTGGGAAAGTTGGATGTTGGACTAATATACTTTGCAATCAATGACTAGGATTTTTTTATTCCCATACATAAGATCTCTATGAAATTGCGCAAAAGCGAATTGATTTTGGTTTAATCTGAATCCCTACTTCAGAAGGTTTCACACGATAATTCTGGAAATCCCAATCCACAAAATTACTGTTGAAAACCACGTAGTTTAACCAAGGTAAACGGAAGGGCCAATAATTGCCGTACCGTCCCGTAATAATTACCGTAGTTACCGTTTTCTCCCGTTTTTCACTAAGGAATGTGGACATTTCATAAATCTGGATCCGTAGGTTAACATTCTCGCCTCGTTATTCCCACACCTACTATCGGTAATAATCAGACTAGCAATCGAATCGTTAACTGTATTATCTCACTCATCCGATACACCATGTCTTCCTAAAGAAAAGATAGGTAACATGTCATAAGATGCAATGTGGAGAGTTGTCGTCAGATGAACGAAAAGTTCTCTCTTTTTTATCCCAAGAAGATGAAGAAGAACCCGATGATGCACACTTTTTCTTAGGACACCTACCATATTTTGAAATATTTTTTGCATTCCCTCTCCCTATGCTAACAAGATTTCTTTGACAAGAGACAAGTGCAGCCACATTCTATGAACAAGCCCACAACAACGGATGATGGTCACTCTGGGAAGAAACCGGGCAAAATTACACTTCAGTCGACATGACTCATATACAGGAGTCATCTAGTTTTACTCGAGTATCCAAACAATGAAAACACACCATTGCGAGGTCTCTAGCTTTCAAGTCTTCAAAATCTGTTCTCCCATCGAGGGCGTGGAACACAATCACTGCTGGTGCGCCTTCTGGAAGCTCAGCGGCAATTCTAGAATTTTTTTTCCATCAAACTCAAATATTTCAACATTTAGTATCGTAATATAAAACACCGGTACCACACTGGTTGCGATGGTCACGAGCACGATACTGGTTCGACTTTGCTTCAGGCTCACCACACCTCTAATCCCCAATGGGTCGTGAAATTGCTTGATTTATCAGGGGAAAAAGCCATTCAGATCAATCCAAGTGGAAAAGCATTAGCCCGACTATTTCAGCACTCTAGGAAGGGTCGATTCAACCAGTTTTTCTGCAACATCCAAAATGAAATGAAAATCCTTAAGCAGAACCCGAAGTCGCGTAGACGTTGGGAGACAGTAGTGGATGATAGATGCGAGGAAACGAACCAAATGTGGGAAATGCTGGGAGCGGTACAGTAGATGTGAAAAACGGGTCGCATAAAAAATGAAAAAAGTATGTAAGATAAAAAATCTGTTCAGTTATTCTTATGAAGTCGATCAATTTAATATCGTACTTTGGATACACTAGAAGTCCTTCGAGTAGTGCCCCACTGCCGTCGCTGTACTGCACAAAATTTTCCTCGAATACCAGTGAGGGTCTCTGAAGGAATTCTATGTTGAAAATCAAATGTAATTAAGTAAATTTGCTCTTGTCTTTGGTTGAGCGACAATGGAGATTTAGATAATTTATTGCTCACATTGGATCATTTTCTGTCACCTCAGAAAGACTGTTGACGACGATAAGGAGGAAGGTTAAAAGCATTTGAAGGGTCGTCCTCATCGTTTTTAAAAACGCCTCAGTTTTCTTTCCTGAAACTGATCGTTTTTTTTAAAAACAAGGTTGAATCGCCTACTACTCACATCGGATCATACTAAATTTAACAGCTGGATAGTGAGAGTACTGTATTTTACTTCTAGGTGATTCTGGTCTTACGATTTTAGCTTCTTCAGACTGCTTTAAGGTACCATCACGTTGTCTCTTCATAGATTACACGTTCAAGCCTTACAAATTCTACGACTTAGGAGTCTTGAATTGTAAATAGCTTAAATTCGTTTTCCAACGCCAATTAAATATTGACTAAGACTTTTTACGCTGAAGATGAGTGCAAAAAAGCTAGCGTTTGAAGTTAACGAACAATTTATAACGGATATGAGAAGTAGACGTCACTACTGAGATGTAACGGTTTCCACCTCGGGTAGTCATGAACAACCAACGAAATCTTAGGTTTTGAGAGCGCTTAACTAAAGCACCATGGTATTTCAATAAAGAACGCGAAGAAGATAACACTTGAAAGGTGTTTTATAGTATTATACAAAAAAGTGGCGCATGTGGCGCAGTGGTCGGAAGGGCCCGCAACACACAGATGTGATCGGTCCCCTGCGCCCGCAGCCTACCAAGATTTCCATCCCTCGTGGTCGGCATATTGGTACGATTCCTCTTGAGGAGAGCAACACTGGCTCGTTACATCGGTAGGCCACTGCGAGTCATTATAAAGGCCAGATATGCATTCAATCACCGCCAAAAGATGCATTGGAGTCGAGTATACGTGGCATCCCCTCACGGATTGATCAACGCCGAGAGCTTAACCCTAAATGCTTATACAACGGAAGCAGCCTTGCATTTCAGTGCGACTTTAGGTCACCCCATAGAATAAAGAGGTGGGTTTAAACACGCTCTCATTACTTTATCTGCTTCTGCCTTGATGTACAGTGTGAGGAGCTGGTGATGGACTTGGTACTGACTCCTTTATCGATCATCTTGCAAGAATAGTTATATTATTAAAGCGTGATGAGAACTTCAGCCGGGTTTTGAAATGGATCACTTTTTGTAGTAACGCGTCCCTACAAGGTTGACGAACATTCTAAAATGTGTTTTATTGGGCTGCCACTAGAATTTTGTAGAGACACACTGGAACTGGTGATGGAGCATGAAGCGTGCGAGAGCTAGTGTTCATGTGAAGTTTAACAGGGTCTTAAATAGGCTAGCAATCTCATTTGAATAACTCCACAGCCATAAATCGGCCACCAACCACCGGAGTTTATTTGTATTACCACTGTTGACATACCAGGCGGATTTTGTGGTAGTGAAAATGCTACTCATGTTTAAAGTTAAAGACGATACTCTGTGTGATTATTCAATAAGTATATTACGAAACCATGTGACATTAGGTCAAAGAATAGTTGAAAATTTAAAAAACCTGGCTTTTCACAGGAGCAAGGAAAGATTCATGCGAGGAAGGGTCAAATTGCATCACTGCGCAGAATACAACCTGCTAGAACTCGGTAGTAATTTTCATGTTCACCCGACGATCCAGAAAAAGAACCAAAAGAAACTTTGCAGTGAGCCGTTCCAATGTAAGTTAATATAGCAAGGCGACGTCGAATGAGTTCATTATGTCAAACATTGACGTTCAGATACACCCTTCAGTTGCCTAAGCTGGCCTCTGCTGTTTCGATATTCGAATTAGTAGACAATAACAACAAATGTTACAAATTATCCCGGCCTGGCTTTTTCACCACACCCGTCCTTCGTTGTCTTTCCTACAACCTTTAGTTTCATTTAAAAAATGTAGAGTTCACCTCGAGCAAAAGCCGTCTCTCGCATCTCCAAGTTCTTCTTATCCATGTCCGTCACAAGTCTCCCTTGGATGAAGTCAAGACATCAGAAGAACACATTCATGAAACTCTACATCCAGCCTTTTCTCCTTTTGTATATAGACAAGTGGTGCATCCACTGGGAAAAAAATAAAGAAAAGTGGCACCACCTCAGCTCAATGGGGCCTTAACGAGAAGTGCGATTGAGCCGGTGATCATATTTAATGTACATTTGTAACCTTGTCTAGCACCAATTCATTAATCTCACTTTTTTCACTTTTTTATACCAGGCACGAATTAATCAAAGTACAGACCGTTCTTCTAAATGTTTGCTGTCTCATCTTGTTTTTTTCACAAAATATCCACGAGTTAAGGATGCTCGTCGCAATAAAACACTCTGTGGAAAGTGTTGATCAAAGTGAATTTGCTTGTGACTGTTTAATAATCATATTTAATAGTTACTAACACTGTTTAACAATTTGATAATCGGATTACGGAGAAGAGCTCCTACTATTTCTATCCTGGGCATTAAATGAACATGGATAACAACATGAAGGAGAAACTAGACAGAGGGGGGGAACAGTATGGGTCGAGTTCGAACCTGTCACCGAAATCGCTCTTTATCTAGTGGTCTCAATACCCAAAACAACACGCTGACTACGGGTTTCCTAGTCCGTTCTTACGCAGTAGAGACATAGATTAATAAATAGTTGAGCCACGCAGAAAATTTTTGCCAAAGACTTTAAGAGTACTCGAATCATGAGTTCTGGAACATAGACAGCTTGTACGAAATCTAGGCTACGTGTGCTGCTCAGATCTTCGCAATCTATCCCATATTCGAGCTCCAAGAGGCTATACATCGATATCGAAGGACAGATAAGCTAATCATGTAATGAAAGCAGTAGACGTATGATAGGCTGAACTAGCTGTGGAGTGCATAAGTGCATACAAGCGGCCTCTCCAACGACCATCTCCGTCGACGTGTTTGTGACCAACGTCAAGTCTCCGCATTGGCAGATTGGAACGATTGATACATCACGAAATGTCCCTTGAGAGTATCACTATCTTCAAATCGCACCACTATCATGTTCGACGACTGTGTTAGGTTGCGCTCACATAAAGACGGTCCATCTAACTACTTGAGTAATTAGGTAAGCACGTATCCATCGGTGTGCCATGAACACTGAAAATGGTGGTAATTTAGTACGATTACCCCAGAAAAATTTATTTGGCAGCCATTTTTTCGCCCGTGGCTTTAATTTTACTTTCTTGTTAAAAAACATCAACCTCTCAAAAAAAACTATTAATATATAAACAAGTGTGACGCAGTAGTCGGAGGCTTCCTGCAATACACATGGGATCGATCTCGAGCCCAAAAGCTCATCAGGCCTTCCATACTTTCGAGATCAGCGAATTGGTACCAGACTTGTCTAGGAGGATAATAACAATGAATCGATAGATCGGCAGACAACCGCTAGCCAGATATGAAATCAATTACCTTCAACGATGCCTAGTGGATGAGAATGCATAGCGAATCCCTAAGGGATTGATCAACGACAAGAGCTTTATCCTTTATTTTTTTAATGTATACACAAATGTCCATATATATGCATATATATATACATATATATATATATATATATATATATATATATATATATATAGAAATTTTAAACAGCCGTAGTGCTTCGATTGAAGTGAACCTCCATTTGGTGCAAACTTTCTCTTCAAAAAAGATCTTTGTGGTTTGTCGTTATCGAACTATGCGTAGAAACTATTCTTTTTTCATGGATATTTTTGTGAAATGCAACCGCAGGCATGCTGAGATGTGAGCAAAACTCGGAGCCTGTGTTGGGCTTAGAACTCTTGATTAACCTTTCCGGAGGCTCACATTTTATCCACCACACCAATCGAGACTCTCATTTTTGCCTATTTTGCTCCACGTCTCCACATATAGTAATCGCAGGTTCGAAGCCCAGCTGAGGTTCTGAGCATTGATCATATCTCAACATTCTTGTGGTTAAATGGATAACGTCACTTATTTGTTCTACGGTAACCAATTGGTGACATCATTCATTAAGAAAAGTATGCCTTCTTTATACTATTTTTTTTATTTGTTGCCTATTACCATTTTTTCACGGAAGGGGTATTATGAGTGATACAACCACAATGATGCTGAGATATTTGCAAATCCCCGTACCACAGGTGCCTGCGGTGGAGAGCGAATGAGCTGCTACCCTTTCCGAGGACTAACGCATTCACCACCACACCATGCAGGTTCTTCATTTCGTCTTTCTCCCAGCTAATTCTATTGATCAGTGCCATCAGCAATCAACCGTCAATGCTGACTCTTCGTGAGCACCCATAGGCGATCACCAGTTCATCCCTCTTGATATCTTGCGGCCATCTAACCCAACCTAGCTTTTCTTAGATATTGTATGATACATCGTACGCTAACCAAGGATAACGCGATATTGTTATTACTATATCCATATGGTTCACTAGTTTTAATTTCTCAAATTTTAGGTCAATCATAACGGAGAGTCAATAAGATCCGTGCGGCACAACATGCACAACCTCAGTTAAGTCGAACACATCTGCTTATCTCTCACCTTCATGAGACATTACTTATAGTGTTTAGTAATAAACTAATTGACGTAACATCGTAAGCCACTTCTCTGCAAGGTTTCACACAGACGTAATTGTATTCGATACCACGCCATTCACGAACACTCTTGCTTATTTTTTTCTCAGATATCTTCCTAAAGTTCACGAAGCTACCATCTCCGTGGTCGGCACTAGAAAGCAAAAATTCTAATGAAGAAAGATGGGAGTTTTAAGCCTACATGCGAATCCTTGTGTGAAATATTTTCGTTCCGCACGACATAATTCGTATGAAGTAATCAATAATGAAATCTTTTGTGGGAATCCACATTTTCCCACAACCAAACATTACCTGAAACGGTTTCCACTTGTGGTATAAAAAATTGTTGGATTGCATTTGGTGTTTTGATTAGTTTGTCCATCACAAACCCTTGTAAGTCGTACATTGACTGCGATTATGAATAATGTGAATGACAACAACATTTTCAACAATAACACCGCCAAAAATTTCAACGAAACATTGGATAGTCAAACTGCATACAATCATAACAATACTTGATACTTAATACTTGAATGGCCCGCCCTCACTGGTTGTGCGGGCCCCAGCACAATCTCCATTTTTCGGAGATTCGTTGGTTAAGCCATTGTGGCTCCCTGGAATCCCGAGGGGTCAGCCTGAGCAAAGTCTGCCCCAGGTCTTCACCACCACAGGCAGTCGCAGCCTTTGTGGATCAGAGGGAGATTTGCCACTATGAGACTTTGATACCAGCACGGTGGTGGATCCTGGTATTGGTTTACTCTTAGCTAGGCTTCCCTAATGGAAACGCCGGACTCCTTCTCAGCTTGGGAGACCCTGCTGAGAGGGGGGTGGGACGAATTTCCCCCCTTTACATCGCAGTCCGATACTCAGGAACACCTCCCAGCCACGATGAGGCAGTAAACAGTTGAGAGGATCATAACAATAAGTTTCGAAATTTTGCTGATAAACTACTGAAATCCAGTGGACTAACGCTTTTCCAAGAATTCCAGCCGGATTGGTCGATCTTAAGAGAATTTGTTCTCAAGTGTGATAATAATTCCTATGCTTAGAAATTTTTACTTCTGTTACATAAAAGATCTGATTTATCGACGAAAAAATTCAGGAGAAAGCCAACAAGGGGGAAGGAGAATGGTTAAAGTAAGAGCACCGATCTAAATATAGGACTGATTTTGATTGAGACCAGCGCTGTTGGACATTTCATGTACCCGTTCCAGATATAAAGAAACTGTTATCTTGGCGGGGTACTATAAAGAAAATTGCTAAAATTGGTAAAAATTCAGTTGGATTTGAGAATGCTTCTTCCACCATCTGTAGCTTTGACCGAATTGACCACTTTTCTATCATTAAAATCTTCTTTTATTGCCTGTATGCATAGCGCTTTGCAAATTCGGAGGTGAAAAGGCGCTTGTCTGTGGCTCGTCGTTGGCACATCAGCTAGAGCGTTTTGGAGACAGACGTCTTGTGGTGACTTTCATACTCTCACCTTTTATTACGCTAACGTGAAAATAATGAATTATCTAGTTGTATTCCTAATCGGTGTAATCAACAACGGCATCTTCCTAATAGCCGACTAATTAATTGAATACATCCCAGTTCATAGTGGTTTTGAGACTTTGTTTTTCAAACATGGCTCCTTTTTCTCGTTTTCGCGAGAAATGAAATCTTGCACGAATGAAGCGATAGTTTGATCAAGTGTAGAATTTTGGGGAAAAGGCGACATCGGTCAGGCTAAACCTTCGATTTAATATAAAGCGGTCTATTTCGTTACTGCACTCTCCACTGAGAAGTATCCACGTCTAGAGTTCAAATTGAGACTTCTAGGATTGCCAACTACCTTGGATGGTCCTGGTCACCATGACAAGCTCAGCCTCCTCATAAAAATTCTAACTCATGGGTTCCAGTATGACGCTATTCAGACGTCCTTCTGGGTGCAGTTTTGACATCAAACTTTCTAATGATGACCTTAAGGAATGGATGGCCTTCGATGTAGAACCTCTCTAATTCCACACGAATGCTTCAAGGTCTTCCACTTTATAGCCTGTTGTCGGCACGTTGACGACTAGATTGTCAAATCCGGAGTTAATCCACGTCCGTTTAACCGTATACGTCCTATTCGGGTTGTTTGTTGTTCGAACGAAACGATGTTTACGGCCAACGTTGAAATGGTGGCAACTTCTCGTCTCAGCCAGTTCGATGACGCTGTACCTTATCCTTCTTGTCTATATGGTCAGGTCCTCTACTGCCAATTCAGATTCAAGCAAACGCACATTTAAAACACAATGCGTCGCCTTCTAGATTTACACAGCTTAGACGCACTTGAGACTTCAGCACCCTCTCCGTACTCTCCCTATTTAAAGCTGCCGTATCGGAAACTCATTCTGGGTCAAAGAAATTAGGTCCACCTATTGTAGAGCAAGACGAAGAATTACTGAAAATGGCGTGCCAAGTGGGCATTTCCAATAACTACGAAACTGCAACTCCCTCGAGAATGGTACACAGGAAAACTCAAGCTCTTAAATGGTAATTCTGGCCCATTTCAGACCCACTGACGGGTGATTGCTGATGGCACCGTTAGGTAGAAAATTAGACGAGGGAAAGGCAAAGCATGGGCATTAGTGGTGCACTGTGTAAGGCGAGAGCCCTCGGAAAGAGAAATCGTTGTTCTATCTGGCCTGAGGTCCAAGTTTTGCAAGTCTCTCACCACCATTGTGATAATTCTTGCGTTAGTAAGTTAAGGTTAAGGTAAGTAAGATAAAGTTAAGGTTAGTATTTTAATGAAATAAATGCAGCTATAAAACCAAGAAGATTTTGCTCAGGAAGGGCCGGCCTAGAGAATTTGGTAACAGTGATTGAAGTTCCACCGCGCACTCTCAGACGCCAGCTACTTCGTAACCGATCGTTGTGTGATCTTTGGGGAACAATGCAAAAAATGCACAACATGCGCGAACACTAAAGACGATGACTGGATGAGCTCGGGTACGGTTTTTTGATCTCTTGTGGAACGTGGAGGGAGGGGGGACGGTACATTGCTGAAACGGGTAAACTATTGTGCGTCCGCATAAAATAACACATAATCGGTGAACTCAAAGGTGAACCAAATGCTTCACTAGACGCGCACCGTACGCAGAGAAATAACGTGGAAAATCTTGAAGTAGCAGTTACTACTACCCTCGGGCACGATTCGAAAACTTTGGTGCGCAGGACTCTCCAAGCATTCTGGAAAGAAACCGTAAATGAACCGCAGGAAGGGATGCTTCGTTACGAGTTGCGACACGTGATCTCACACAGTATTTAAGACTGGTATTTCTATATGAGAGATGAACTTTAATGAACTGTGCGTAGTTGGCCTCCATGTGAACTACTAACGGGAGGAATTAGAAAAAGCGGTGAGTAACTCCCACGTCCGACTTTCTATTAACCTCGGCATTAACTGAATAATTCTTTCTCTTCTGTTTAGCAAATACGAGGTGTTATTTTATTTCTTTATTTACGGCTGGCGTTTCAGCGAGTTTCGCCTTCTTCAGAGCCAGGAAAGGTCAAAGGAAAGAGTGTTGGGAACGCCGTCCGAAAAACACGCGGAATTTCGTGTCAATTCCGTTGTTGGGGTCCTGCTGTCTAAAAAAACAAAGCACGACAGAAACACCAACGCGCAAATTTCTCGACGCTTTTCTGGATAAATTCCAAAAATCCGAGAATGAGTAGCAGGGAGGAATGCCCTGAGACCCAATTTTCGAGAGTGTCGCTCAGGAAGCGCTTATTTCACTGTTTAGCGCACTACAGAGAACTTTCCAGGCTCTGAGGAAGGCGAAATCCGCCGAAACGTCAGCTTGTACGTAAATAAAGAGATAAAATAACACCTCGTGTTTGCTAAACAGAAGTAGAAAGCAGTGAGTCTTCTAAAAAGCTATTTTTGTTTTCAATAAATGTTGAAATGTTGGTTTAGTGACTACAATGATGCTGAGACATTTGCAAAACTCCTGACCACAGGTCTCTGCGGTGGTGATCGAACACGCTATTACCCTTTCCGGAGACTAATGCGTTCGCCACCACAACCTGCAGGTCCTTCCTTTCGCGTTTCTCTCAGCCGTGTTTTATAGGTGCTATCCATGAAACATGCCGTGAAGAAAGAATAGGAAAGTCGACCTAGTAAAGCGTTATTGATGGTGTTCATAAAAGGAGTTCAGAGAAACGGAATCCCGTTCCACAAGAAAATTGCCAATCAGTTGGAAACCTGTGCTGCGATCCATATGATTCTTCATGAATGTGATCCATTCGAATATTGGTATAAATATATGACAGAGTGAATAATGCAGAATCCCTTTGGGGCCCATCACCTTGCATTAAGCTCAAGGACAACCAAGAATGGGAGTATTATCGACGTAATCGTTCTGCTTTGAACCACTAAAGGTTCTAAAATGTCACTGAAGCAACCTCTGTCTTAGCGAAAACATATTTAACCCCATTTGCCCAATTATAGACGTTGCTATGATAATTTGTTTCGGAGTTCATACTGTTCCTTTTCAAGAAATGCAAGTACTTTATTGCTTATGACTGGTAGAGATTGTAGTGAATGTAATTGTTCAAGTTGTTGACGTAACATTATGGATTTCTTGACCTTAATAGCGAGAAAGGGCCCGTGTGGCGTAGTGTCGGAGGCGCCCTGCAACACACACGTGGAGTCGATCCCCCGACCCATGGCCCACCAAGCCTTCCACCCTCCGGGCTGGGCAAATTGGTACCAGACTTGTCTGGGAGGATAACAACATTGACTCTATACATCGGTAGGCCACCGCGAGTCATTGTAGAAGCCAGATATGCATACAATAACCTCTAAACGATGCTTAATGAAGTCGAATTCATGGCACATCCTTTCACGGATTTATCAACGCCGAGAGCTTTATCCTTTATTTATCCTTTAATAGCGGGGAATTCGGATAAGTTTTTTTGAACTGTAAGGACTTGAAGCCGTTGTAAGTGAGTAACTCAACAGAATCAGACAGTAATGTCCACCACCCACGGATGATTTTCACAAACGGTCATGAAACGGCCACAAATCAAATAGAAAACTGGTGATACCCGACATCCTTCTAATTGTATCTCAAAACGAGCTCAGAACATTATCCGAATCATTGCAGCCCGGAAATGACTGCTAACATAAGAGGTGTCAGAAGCGAACACACGCATTCATCTTTGCTCACACATGCGAATCCGAACCTTGGTGAACATGAGCGCTGCACCGGATCACAGGCACTACGCCATTCGTACCGACGGACAGTGCATCGTCGAGAGCACTCTACTTTAGAGCCATTAAACAACGATAGTGGAATCACTGGGAAAGAGCATGAAGTACAGATGAAAAACCATTTATTCACTGATGTCATGCAGGAATGCTGCAAAAATCACGCTCTTCCCAAGAGGAAATGAAAGTAAAACTAACGAGAAAAATGTCACTAAAGAAGTACGAAGGCAATTTTAAAGAATGGCTTAAAAAATTTATCGGCCACTGTACACTAAATTTTTTTTCAAAACATAATGAAAAGTGTAAAAAGAATTGAAAGATCGATCCCAATCGTCCTCTTTATGGGCCGACAGAATCAGCCCCATTAAAAAACGCGTTATTCCGAAGGAAGAGGTGCGATTCAGCGTTCTCCTTGTGGATTAGAGCACGTTCGTCTTCACTGACACATGCTTTATCGCCCTGAATAAAACTTTTTTCTAGATGATTTTCATGGTTAAAGGAGAAACATGAATAAAAAGCTAATGGTCTTAGACATCTTAACGGCAGGCAATCGATCCTTAAACACACTATCTTTAAATCTGCTACAGCATTAAGCATGGATGTGATCTGTTCGCTTGTTTAGAGTAATTAGTAAAGAAACAACAGTTTGATCTCACACCTATGTATCTGCGTGAGATTTTCAGATTCTGCGCAAGAATTGGATCGGCATCGAACCTTGGTCGGACGCTTCATTCATTAAACTACAAGACCCCATAAATCTCTCTCATGAATTCAGGAAGCACTAAAGACAAGCTTTTTTCTTTGCTTTCGGTCGCATCTAGTTAATCTGCCATACGTTTAGTACTGGAAAGCTCGACAACACACATCGGGCTGGCAGCAACCCTGTAGGTATCAATCGTTGAAAATGGTAAAAATAAAGGGTTATTTTTGAAAAGTTTTACATTCCTTATGTCCACTGAGTGAGCAGAGGCCATTGGCATGTTTCAGAAAGAAAAAGAATCTTTTCTTTCTGGTGCCTAACGAGTTAGTTGGCAAAGAGTTAATAAAGGCAAATGTTAATATACCTCTCCTTTTACAACTTCTATGTGATTCAGTTAATTATTATTTATTATATGATCCGACTGCATCACACTGTGCGCTTCGAGCACCTGCACTCGATTGAAATCCTCGCTTCCACCTCCCACGAGGTTCTTCAAGCTTTTCCAGTGCGGTTTCGGCTGCTGCTTGCAGATTTTCGTCTTTCTCACAAAGGCCGTTGAATGATGGTTGAGTCGAATCCTGCCGGTGCTAGAGCATTTCCGCGTACCTTGGAGGGATTCAGCTTGTTCCAGGTTAGGCCTATAGCAATTTCCCCTACCGCTGAGAAATAGAGCCCTGGTTGACCCTATGAGGGGTCGAATCAGCACTTTTAGGCCATACATCTGATATTTAGCCGATTTTATTTCAGTGAAATACAGTGAGAGCACTAACCTGAAAGGCATTTCTGTGGACATAGTCGACATCACAACCAGCTCCATTCTCATCAACTGATGCAATACTCTCCATAGCCTCGGCTACTCTTAATAATTCAGCGATTCCAAATGAGAAAAACACATTCACACCAGGAATAGAAAAAATCAAGATACGTAGAAAAAACGTTCACCGATGTGGTTCTACGCAAACATAATCATACGCATCGATAGCTCGCCATGTGTAACCACTTATACATTCGTTTTGTCCAAACGTCCTTCTTAAAATCATGGTTTTTCGTTTTCATACTTTTTCTTCTAAGATCGAAGCCTAGTTACGATGAAGAAGGACAAACATTTCCAATGCACAGAAGTGTTTTCACGTCGTTGCAGAAAAAAGCGAAGAAATAAAAGTGCCATTTTATTTCACCTTTTATTTTCTGCCTTCTATACTATTTATGGCAGGTTATTAAGCGAAATGCAACCACAAGATTGCTAAGATATTTGCAAAACTCCGGACCGCAGGCGAAACGAAGGACCCGCATGGTGTGGTGGTGAACGCGTTATTCCCCGGAAAGGACAATAGCGCGTTCGTTCCCCACCGCAAGCACCTGCGGTCCGGAGTTTTGCAAATATCTCAGCAATCTTGTAAAAGTGCCATTTTTAAGATTTACTTAAGAGCGAAAACCGATACTGTTAACAAGAAGGATTTACTGGCAACCAAGAATCTTTTGTCCTACTAGGTGCTACAATCAAATATTAGACGATAATTTTTCCAGATTTAAGTAAAGTTTTTGCTAATATGTCTTCGAAAAAGAATTGACCTCATGCCAAAGAATGCTTGTCGGAGATACTGTCGATCCACATCGTTTTGTGTGATGGTCCGATTGCGTTCGATGCAGACGCTTCGGACACCACGAGGAATCAAGGATAGTGAGGCTTGTATTGGAATGCGCACTTCTTTGCCATGACATGCCTCCTAAGAGAGTTCTTTTCAACGATGTTAAATGCTCTTAATTTACATTTGCGTATTTAGCCACTACTGTAACCAGATTTACACAATAGTCTTATTGACCATGATTTCCAACAATGTGGACGATAAAGCGATGCTTAAGAAGGGCAGATCTACAGGAATCGGTAGCAGTAATTGAAATATTACCGAATACTCTTCGTCGTCAAATAGTTCATAACCGCCTATACGACCGTCTATGTGAAACACAGAATTGCGTAATTTCCCTTATGGCAGGGACGGTGACTGCATGGGTTCAGGTACGATATACTTGATCTCTTGTAAAACTTGTGGAGATGAATATGTTGGCGAAACGGGCAGACGTTTATGTATCCGCAAAGAAGAACACCTAGATGCTAAACGAAAGGAAGACAAACGCATAGGATAAAAAAAGCACAGCGGAGAAGATTTTGATGTAAAAGTCGCTATCCTCGCACAGGAGGCTAAAACACCAACTTCTCGAGGCTTTTTGGATAAATGCCAAGAAGTGATCTCGCCCGTACCTTCGTATCGATCGTTGGTGTGGGGTGGTGCACTCCTCAACCATATGCAACTCTGAACGGCTGTTATTCCTCGGTGGGAGACAGGTGAAGAAAGTGGTGGGTTGTTCCAGAAGCCGTAGATCTTGTAATTGTCCAGATTTTAATCTCATTGTTTGTGCTGTTGAAGCATTTCATCTGGTAAGTTGCGTATTAGTGTACCCTTCCAGGCTCTGAAGTTATGTTGTATTGTGTCTTATTATATGGAAGTAAACCTACGCTGTTTAACAACCTCGCGATTGCTGAACAAGAAAACGACGAATTTATAATCCATTGCCGAGGTTAATAGAAAGTCGATCCTGGGAACGTTGACGACTACAGTATTTTCAACAAAACCGTTCCAAAAAACTTGAAGAACATTGTCAATTCAAATAGTCTACAGTCACCTGTATCACCTGTATCACCAGTTGTCCTGTTGATCGTCGAGTGACTCGAGCGGGCGCCAGTAAATCTTCCATTTTTTTCCTGTCGCGTGCAAGGGTAGCCCAGTGGCTTCTGCTCGCTCTAGGGACTCGCCGAGCATCATATTTCTCTTCTAGGCTTTTCGTGAAGAACTCTGACCATCGGGTCGGTGGTCTTCCTGCAGTACGTTTGACATCCCGAGGAATCCAGTCACTAACGGCTCTTGTCCATCGGCTGTCATTCATACGCATTACGTGTCTGGCCCACCTCATCTTCGACTCTTTGGCGTGCAGAACGGCATCTTTGATTTTTGATCATTGATGCAGGTTGGAGCTTCGGATCCCATCCCTTACTTGTGTGAAACGAGATACTCCTAGCATCGTCCTTTCGACTGCGTCTTCAATAACGCTGAGTGATCCTTCATCCTGCATGCGCAGCGACCAGGTTTCTGACACATACGTTAGGGCAGGAAGGACCGTTGAGTCGAAATGGTGGGCACGGAGTCGGGTGTTCTTTGTCGTCTTCACTACATCCTCGATGCTCTCGAAAGCTCCCTAAGCCGCTCGTTTCTTTCTGCTAAACTCTGGAGCTAAGTCGTTTAACATGTTGATTTCCCGACCTAGATAGACATAACTAGAGCATTTGGAGATATTCGTTCCTTTTAGCGTGAATGGGGCATACTTAACCAATCCGTTACTCATGAACATCGTTTTTTGTGAGATTTAGTCTAAGACCAATCTTTCCCCAGGCTTTATCAAAGTCGGTAAGCATACGTTTCGCTAGGCTAATGTTTGATTTTATAAGGACGACGTCACCAGCAAAGCGAAGATGGTGTAACTGCCGACCATCGATTTTTGAGTGTCACACCACATATATATTTTGCGAAAAAAAATCACTAGAATGTAGGCGACCATCGCTTTTCTAAAATTCCATATTTGTTGATCGAGTGTATTAAATAGGACTTTCTTCATAGGAGGACATCAAGAGGATGAAATTTTGAGTGCTCGGCGTTGATTAGGATGCTCCACGGATTCTACTCCACTCGTAGCATCGCAGAGGTGATCGAATGCATATCTGGCCTTTACAATGACTAGCAGTTGCCTAGCGATGCATCACGTTTAGTGCTGATACCCTTCTTGACGTACGTGGCACCAATTAGTCAACCCCGTAAGTATGGGAGGTTTGCTTACCTCAAGCGCGAGATCGAGCCTAATGACCACAGACATGTTACAGAAAAAAAGTTCCAAAAAATACAAAAAATTAACTGCACGGAGGTATGCCTTGTTATCACGGAATGCCTCGCCATCTCTCGAGATCTCACACAATACCATAGACTGGTATTTTAACATGAGAATGGCTCATTTCCCTATTATCTATTACCCATTTCAGTTCTGCACTGTTTGTCTCTACGTGGAACATTGGTGGAAGACTCATAGGGAGGGGTAAGGGCGTAAAGAAGCTGTTTTATATCTAATGTGATTGAAAATTAGGTATCGTGGTTTTCTCTGAACTTGATCTTACCAGGCTCTAAAAAAAGCGAAATCCGCCGAAACGTCAGCTGTTGTAAGCAGATAATGCATAGTAACAAACTACTCTTTGCTAATCAAAAAAAGTGGCTGTTTTTGATCAATGCAGACGCAAAGAAGAAGTCGATTTCGGGGTTACAAGTGTATTGCAAGGTCCTCTAACCAGTGCGCTGGACGGGCTCTCAAAGTACATGATGTCTGTTAAAATTTTTTTCAAAAAAAAATTGTTTTGCGTCACAGAGATTATCTTGGTCTCCGATGGAAAATCCAGAAATATAACGGAAGACAACGTAAATAAAGCAAAATGACAGTACCGGTCGAAATGTTGTTATAATTTTGAGATCAGCGCTATGAGATTTCCCATGAACCCGTTCGACCTGTAAAAACACTATTTCTTTTATTGGACTTTCGGTAGTTCTGCTGACGTTACTAATCACATATTCACCTTTGATTTATAAAGGTCTTCGAAAAAATATCCCTAGAGAAGATGAAAAAATACACCATTACACAAGCTACAGTACACCATGTCATAAAAAACGCAGTTCTTATTTAGCTGAGAGAAACGTTAGTAGCAAATTTGTCCATAATTTTGCAGCAAATATAAAGTAGAAGGATAATCCTTACTTTAACCCGTATATACTGAAAAACCCCCATTAATATTTGTGTTGAGGAATCGTAGCCACTCGGTGCCAGCAGTTAGTTCATCGAATTCGCCATGCTCATGTGTTATCAGAGTCGAGTAGTAGGATTGACCGATACGATGCACTTTATGGACCACAACAGCACCCTGAGAACATTAGAAATTAGTTGACAATCTTCCTAATTTAAAAATAGAAAATTAAACAATTAATGGAAAATAATAATAATAATAGGAGTAGTAGTAACAGCAATAGCAATGCTAATAGTAATAACGAACACAACCACAGTGGTGCTGAGATAAATCATTGTTTTCCTTCGGTGAGCAAACACTGGATTGTCATTATAAGATTTATTAGCGTTTCGGCGGTTTGGCCCTCTTCGGAGCCTGGGAAGCTCAAATTGACATGAAATCTATTCAGCCAAACACTTTTGTAACCCCGGCACATAAGACATAATACACAAATTTGCATTCGCATAGGAAACAGCTTCATTTAAACACCTACCGTTTACTCGTTGTAAGTACCTCAGTTAGTTGGTGGATAGCAGCCGCGCAGAGGATTGTGCCTGTATCAAGTCACTGGATCAGCCTGAGGTAAGGCGCTAGGTCACACGTGATCACAAGACACTTCTCCTTGTGGTTCATTTTTGGACTTCTGGAATTAATTCAAACCGCTTCAAAAAGTTTTACGCGCTGATGTTTCGGATTCCTGTGCAAGCACAGTAACTTTTAGTTCAAAATCTTGTCCTAACGGTTAAGCGCAAGAAGTAGTACCTTGTGATCATAGTTGACCTAGCGCCCTACCTCAGGCTGATTCTGTGACCTAACCCAGACACATTCCTCGCCCACGTAATACTCTGTGCGGCTGGTCTTCACCAATTAACTGGAAAGACTTATAACGACCAAAACGGTTTGTATTTAAAAAACCTGTTTATTACGCGAATGCAAATTTATGTGTAAGTTTTATCTGCTAAGGTTACGAAAGCGCTTGGCTGAGTAAAATGCATGTCACTTAGACCTTTCCAGGCTTTGAAGAAATCGAGACCGCCGAAACGTCAGCTATTGTGTGGTAATAAAATGCTATAATACCAACCACGTGTTTGCTCACTGAAGAAGAACAGTAAATTATCAATCCTTGGCGAAGTAAATAGAAAGTCGGTCTTCGGATCCGCTACAAATTCATCAATCTTGTTCAAGTTTACTGATACAGAAACACATGAAAAATACTGTGAGACATATATGACTCATGTCCATGCAATTGTTCGAAAGGGCAGATAAATCAGATTTCTGGCCACTTTAGAGCGTCGTTGATACTGTTTTTTCTAATGGACTTCCTTTTTCTGAACAACAGTAAATCCGAATTTATGCCATTCACATCATAAACTAAAGAGTCTGTGGTTTCAAGATACACATTTCCACAGTCCATGGAGCCAACAGCGTAATTTTTTCGGATATATCTATGCTATCTGTGATGTTCTCGAAATAATAGTTTATAGCAAGGCGTTGCAAAACAAAGCACAGAAAGAGTAGCCAAGTTCGTGAGGATATTTGCTTATCAGGGAAACATTGAAAAGATTGCGAGTGATGAATTCAACAAGACGAATGGTAAAGTTCATCTATCAAACACGAACACCCGCTCATCGCTCCATCACTTAGGTGATAGATTGCTTTGTCTCTTTACGCGCTAAGTTTGATAAGTCAGAAACGATGAAAACAAGATCATTCGCATTACGGCAACATTTTTCCTTGAATGCTCTAATTATTTCTGCTACGTTACAATTGAAGGATGGTTTGCGTTATGTTTTATTGTGTAAAAGTTTAGAACGTAACCTTTGTGATTGGAAAGTAGGTACTCAGTAGAGCACGAAAGTATCGTGACTTATTAGAGATGGTGTACCTGCTTTATAGCCACATCGTTTCCAACCGGAGTACGATGTTCAATAGTGTAGACATTTCCTGGGTCATCGCGATCATACGGTATCATCACCAGCAACCAACCGTTGGTGAGACGATGAGGAACGGAAAGTGAAGAAAGTCGCAGAGTGTAATTAGTTCGACCATCGCTATAATTGTAAATGTTTTTTTCTTCTTCATCGCAACTTATAGATAATAAACGTTGTAGGACCGTAGTAAACTAATAGCCGATTACTGTGTTTCGTGTTACTCCACTCGATTTATCAATTATACCAAAACCACAATGTCTTCACTTTTTATTTACTGGCTATTCTCTTGTCATGGCGGGGTACTATTGAAATATAACCACAAGGATGCTGAGACATGTATTTTACATAGCACTCCTGCTATGAACAAAGAATTCGCAACAAATGAAAAGTTTAGACTTTGTGATTTCGACTCCAGTTTCGGCTTAGTTGGGTTAAATGCCGACTTGTGCTCCCCAGATCATTCCTTTTGAAGGGTGATTACTGATCCCATTGATAAAATGAACAAAACTGGCTGAGAGAAAGGCAAAGCGGGGACATCGGTTAGGGTGGTGAATAGCACTTAAACCCACGGTAAGGATAATCGAGGATTTGAAGCTCATATGAGGCTCCGATTTCCCCCCCATATCCTCATATCGTAACATCATACATATTTTGTATTAAAGGATAAAAAGAATAGAGCGTATCAATTATGCAGGAGTGCACTATGAACTCGAGTCTATGCTAGCATAGTACAACTGATTGAATGTATGGTGACCTATGGAGGAGGAGGTTACCGATGTATGAATTGTGGTTTTGTCCACCCAGACAAGTTTGAAACCAACTTCTCGACGCAAAGAGATGGCAAGCTTCTTAAGCGAACCAAAAAAGCACGTATACATTGCGGGGCATTTCTAACCACTGCGCTACGCTTCTCCAACTTTTCTTTATGTCTTCTAAATGAACGACAGAATAATTACCGTCCAAAATATACAATCCTGTTCTGTGGAAGCCAACCAAGATAGTCCAGATGTGGTCCATTCAAGCCAGGACCACTAAGTCCGTAAGTTGACAGACGCATGTGAGCATTAGCGGTGGACATCAAATCGTATTTGTCATCATATTCTCCTGGTGCAGCGTAGGGAAACACCTGCACGAAATTCAGTGATGTTCGACTTCTGCTCACAAACTATTCCGAACTCTTAGCAGAAATAACGTTTCCTAGTAGTTAAGCGTGAAAATCAAGAAGAAAGGAAGGTTTGCATAGTTTTCATGGCAGTCCTAGCTAAATTCTCACTTCATCAGCAATCTGTTCATGCTCTTTGTTCCTTCATTTCTTGGCAAGATAGATCAAGACGGTGGGAAACGCAGAATGAATTCCTCATTCAGAATTTACTCACTTGTACTTCTCGATCGCTGTAGGAATGACCAACATTCATTCCATGAATCATCTCATGCGTCAAAACTGACGAGAAAATCAGTTTCGGAGTCAGCAACACGCCTTAAAAAATTTTTCGACATGAGGCATCAAAACAAATTGGTCGCCGGTAAGGTAAGTAACTTCGATAAAACAGTAAGGGAAGATTATTTCAAGGCACCATTACCAGACAACAACTATCGATACCAGCTTGTAAATGATGAGCGAATTGTTCTTTTTAGAGAAAAATCTATAAAAAATTAACGTCTAAACGGAAATGTACAGCATCGAAATGTAGCATTCAACTTTACAACAACGTTGGAAAACAGTGAAGGCAACAAGGCATAAACCGTACCGGTATCCTTGCTGTAGACGGCTGTGTTCTCCATATTGATTACGGTAATTTTTCGTCGATGCAGAGTAAAACCATTTTGCTCAGCAAACGAAATGCAGAGCTGTTTAGCTTTGTCAAACATCTTAAAAATCAAATTACGGAATGACGAGTACTACAAATTCAAACAATATCTCAATCGTTTATGATGTGATTTAGGTTAGTAGGGCACCTATAGTTAACAGTGCTTCATGTACCGCAATACTTTAGAGGGATGGTCAATCGAAACAGCGCCGAATCCAGGAGAAACCTGGTGAGCAATTTGGTCATGTATTGCCAAGGATAGCGAAAATAAGAAGTTTCACAGTAAGAATGCGTGTCTTCTCGTGTTCCTCAAGACCACGAAACCGATGGGAGGCTCTGAGCTGCGACCTCGACGGATGGAGACTTTACCAGGGTTTGATCGGATTATTCGATTATAAACAAGATATCAGACTGATGCGATTAGCTTACAGCAAATGGACGGTCTCGTATTGATTGTAATCTTGGGTCCATAAGGGCCATTCGAAGAACTTCGTGACGAGTCCATGGAAGTCGCAACCACTTCGTTACATTCTGAACCTTTGATGGTATAAATAGTGTTTGATACGGATGAAAAGTAGTTCTCAATGGTGTCTGAAAACATTGGTTACAAGTCAATTTCTATTTTAGATAGAAGCTTTATTCATTTTTCCTCTCGCTTTTCTTATCACGTTGTACACTCTTACTCGGTTACCGTCTTACGGTAGCGAGTATAGATATGCCCAGCTGTGAAAGTGCAATGTATAACCGTATACGCTGATGCTAGCAAGGCTACCCAAAGTATAGAGCTTCAGAACTCGATCTAGAAGTGCAGACAAGAGTAAATTTATGCGAAAAATTGTTACCATCACAAAATCGCTCTGAAACTCGAAAACCCTCTACATACCGGAATCCGACTTTCTCCGATTTTCAGTGGTAAAACCTAACCACACAGAAAATGCATACCAAAAGGCAGTGAGAATTCTTTTGAGGAATTTATTATTACGAGTTCTTAAGCAACATAAAATATTGTGAATGGCCTGCACGCCACCATCCAACGCCCCCATATGATTTATCCTTCTTTTCTAAGATAAATGCAAAAAGCCTAATAGTGGTGGAAGACGATAAAAAAGACAAAGAAAGTCATTAAAGACAAAGGAGATTGACAATCGATATTTACAAATCGTAGAAATGTTGGCCACATTTATCCTGAGATAATTTTAACCTTTTTGGTTACTGCCTACTATTTTTGATGACAGGGTATATTGCGAAATATAACTTCAACGAAGCTGAGATATTTGCAAAACTCTTCTGGACCGCAGGTGCCTATGGTGGGGGAACGAACGCGCTATTCCACTTTCCGGGGGCTATAGGCGTTCACCACCACGCCATGCGGGGTCCTTCGTGTCACCTTTCTCTCAACGGAAAAAAATAGGCAATAAATAAAAAAGTGATTACGTTGCGATTTGTGCTACGAGTTCAGCGTAACTAGGTTCAATGCCGATTTGTGCTCGCCAGATCAATCCTTCTCATTGGTTATTGGTGATAAAAGGATAAAGGACAAAACTCTCGGCGTTGATCAAACCCTGAAAGATGGGCCGTGCATTCTACTTCATTAAGCATCATTTGGAGGTGATTGAATGCATATCTGGCCTTTACAGTGACTCGCGGAGGCCTACCGTTGTATCAAGCCAGTGCTGCTATCCTTCCAGATAAGTCTGGTACCAATTTGTCCACCCCAGAGGGATAGAAGGCTTGGTGAGCCATGGGCGCGGAGATCGATTCCACGTGTGTGTCGCGGTGGCGCCTCCAATCCAACTACTGCGCCACACGCACCCCTGCGATTGCTGATAGCAGCTACAAAACACGGCTGAGAGAAATGCGAAACGAAAGACCCGCATTGTGCGGCAGTTAACGCACTAACATTCGGAAAGAGTTAGAGGGTAAAAGCATGTTCGATCTGAACCGCAAAAACCTGCGGTCCGGAGTTTTGTAAATATCTCAGCGTCATTGGTTATATTTCACGTCATACCCTACCATGTAAAAAACAATAGGTAGCAAATAAGAAGTGATTACCAAAAATATTATTGGAAATAAAATAATTAACGTCAACTTTTTATTTACTGCCTATTATAAACCTCATGGCAGGGTATTATGTGTGATACAACCACAGTGGTGCTGAGATATTTACAAAACTCCAGACAGCAGGTGTCTGCGGTGGGGAACGAACGTGGTATTACCCCTTTCCGGGAGTAATAAAATAATTAATCTTGACATTACTCATACTGTTACTATTAATAAAATTACTATTACTATTATTATGTTGCTCCTGCTGTCGTATTAATGCTATAATAATTGATATTTAGATGGGGTTTTTGAATGACACTTCTTAACGGACATCGTGCGGGCCCAACGAAATTTCCAGCCCAATGGTAATTCGAAAATCGGGCCATATATTCTTCCTTTGAAGTTTCAAGATAACTTATCGGGATTACCATCCTGGAGATTCTCAAAAAAATCACCACAAACGGTCAGCGTCTTAAGCGGATTAGAGGGAGGTCGGCTACCTTGGAAGCAAATTGCTGACTAGATTGTAACAACTCCAGGCACGCACCTACTCTTGGTTAGACTTTTTGGATTGGATTGCAGAGCTCTCTCAGAACTTTGAACACTTTGTTAAAAGCACTGCTCCCCACTGAGTATAGCATTCCATACCCAGCAGAATCTTAAAGCCAATGTGGCGGTGAATGGCGAGTTGAATAATCCACCGTTATATTATTATAAAAGAAATCTTCAAATACATGTTCATTCCAAGCATGAACAACGCCTACCTGGATTATTCCCGCCAGAAATCCACTCGGAAAACCACTCAGCAGTTCGCGGTTCGTAGTCGCTATCTTTGAATTTGCACAAGACCAATGACCATGGTTCGTTTCCGCGTCGTGGAATCGCGCCGACCAGCACTCGTGCGGAAAGCGGAAGTAGCGCAACGAGCACCGCTAGGCCGACGATCATGACATTCTCACGATAACCGTCTACTCATGTCATCCATACACCTACATGTACAGTTACATTGGATTTCTGTGTTCTTTGCATTATTCTACGAAAAGTGTAAACCAAGAAACAAAACAGTATTCCATACATCTCACGATATTCGAAGAAATGCTATGGTTTTGAATGTTTTAAAGAGAAATACTCAAAAGACTGCTACTATCAGCAGTGCCCAATCCGATATCTTCTTAGAAAAGTGAATTTTTCACAGCCTTTAAAGCATTTAACAAGTCTGGATTAAAAATGAGCAAAATGAGGAAAACACAAAATGGGAAAAATCAATAGTCATTCTATAGTAAGTCCCTCTTACTCATCTGCTCAGACATTGAGCACTGCATTACCATACGTTTACGATTTTCCTCCCGTCGAACAATAGCTCTTAATACCGATTTTGTTTTAGCAAATTGATATTTCTAAATTACAAATGTAGGGGCGCGTGTGGAGCAGAGGTCGAAGGCGCCCTGCAACACACACGTGGAATCGATCCCCGCGCCCATAGCCCACCTAGCGTTCCATCTCTCCGGGCTCGGCAAATTGGTACCAGACTTGCCTGGGAGGATAGCAGCACTGGCTCGATACATCGAAAGGCCACCGCGAGCCATTGTAAAAGCCAGATATGCATGAAGTCACCTCCAATAATGCTTAATGAAGTCGAATGCATGGCGCATCCCTCAGGGATTGATCAACGCCGAGAGGTTCTTTTTATATAAACTACAAATATACAAATAACTTAATTATAGAGGTTGAAAAACAAAAAAGTAGATCATGAATAGGGGGAAGTTTCGACAGATATCGACGGGATTGACGACTTTTTTTATACCCTTAAGTCACCAGCACGGTAACCTGGTAGCGGTAGTGCACATATTTAGTACTCGAACTACAATGAATAACAAAGAGTTGTTTTTTTTCCACTTGTCAACAAGTTAAAACGACGTTTGGTTGACGTTTGATTTTGCAAATGAAACAATAAAAAAATAGTTCAACGTGGGTAGTAATCAAAATAACATAGTTTCTTTTTGCAAATCACCCACACGACTTAATATTTTTGTAATTTATTTTATTCTACACAACCGGTTTTCCACATCTATTGCACGGATCCTAGCACTTCTTGCATTCGAATCGTTTCCTCGCATCTATCATCCACGAATGTCGTCAAATTTTTTGCGCGTGGGTTTGGTTGCTGCTTGATGTTTATTATTTTCTTTCTGAATGGCGTCGAATGCTGGCCGACCGACTCGACTCTTCCTGGAGTGGTGAGATAGCGGAGCTAGAGCCTTCCCACTAGGGGTTGCAGAGAGCTAGTTTCTCCCAAACAATCCTGGTTCTTGACCACGGAAGAATGGAGGGTTGGTGGGGCTGGGGAGAGGGTGGGTCGAACCATAACCGCGCTACTATAATATTAGGTGCTGTAAACTCACATGCGTATTTGTGTTACAAATCTTTAAAACGCTTCGTGGTTCTATAATTTCAACATCTTTGATGTTCAGGAAGTCCAAATCTCGTAGCCTTATCAAAGGGTAGAGATAAAGTGCTAATGTAACAAGAAACAAGACAAATCACGTAAGTTGGTTTATGTTCTCGTAGTTCACGCTTACATGGAAAACATTTGAATAGTTTAACGAATCTGAATACTAGTAGCGATGTATAGCGTATAATCTGATAAATACTGAGCATAACATATAAAATAGCATTGAATGATGACAAAAAGAAAGATGAGAAGGATACAAGGAACGTATGAATAGCGAACAAGTAGAATAGTTCCGTCAGTAATAATAACAAGGTAAAAGGACTTGAATCAGAACGATGTAACCACTGAATAAATTCGCTCGACAACCTTCACTACTAATTCTGCACCTAGATGAACATCCTCTCATTACAACAGTTTGGTGTCGATAAATAAGGAACAGCAATCGTCGTTTTAAATTTTATGTCCTTTTGTTTAAGTCTACGGGCTTAAAACCACAAAGATGCTGAGATATCTGAAAAACTCGGGACTTCAGATGGGCTTCAAATCCTATTATTATTAAACCATCTTTATCGGAGCGCTCACAGGCTATTCAACACACCAGCCGAAACGCTCGATTTCCCTTCTCTCAACCAGTCTTTCTCTATGAGCATAATGTAGACCAAAAAGAATTCGATACAAACTAGGGATTGGTTTGTGAAAACTTGAAAGTAAAATTCTTTCTGAATTCTGAAGTGACGGAAATCATTTGCGCTCTTACTGGACAATGGTCAGATATGTCATGCAACACTGACATGATTGCTGGTTCATTTTCGTGTTTAGAGCTAAGATCTCTATCCTTCGGGGGTCTGTAGTCTGGTACCTGCAAGCCTATTTGCAGCCTAAACGCTGAAAGATTAATAGGCTGATGGTTCTCAGCAGTAATTGAAATGAAAAAAAATCTCTTTGAGAAATGCCCTCCCTCATACTGGAGAGCAGAATGAATTAAAAGTGTAATACATATCCCTAAAGCCACGTTAGTGGAGCTTCTCCTTCTGATAATAGCAATTTCAAAGCAAATCGTGATAGCGGATCCCTTTGCACCACTAATCGGCTTAGCAAATTTTCATGCTCTACAGACTCGATGTTCTCTAGAGTAAAACTATAAAATGAGATGGTGCTGATACTACCGTTGTCCATTTCTCTGTGGGTAATGAAAAAAACCGCCATTATGTTAGCGCAAATTCTTCTTATGACTCCTAAAGGGATAGTCGACCATGTTTGATCGAGGACAATTTATAAACTCTCTAATACGTGTATTTAATAATTTCAATATTTAATGGCAAAGTTAACAGTAATAATAATGGTAACAAAAAATAATGGTAATATGACACAATATAAAAATCAACAGTATGAGACGAATGTGGAAAACCAATGTTAGATATTCAATCGGAGAAGAATGCCGATCGACATAACAAGACGATAAAAAATGACGATGAGATCTCCATCGATTCCTAGGAGACGTCATCCGATGGCGATTAGATAGAGGATGAAATGGAGCGTTACTGATCTGTGAAGTCGAACACGAAGACAAACAAGAAGATGAAGATGAAGAAGATGAACAATGAATGTCGAAAGAGACTTTGCCAAATGGAGCGTTTAACGACGTGGCTTTTTTGTTACTTCGTACACCATTAACGCTTATTCTACTATTATAAAGAATCAGATTTTAATACATGCAGGTCTAGAATACCTTTTTATTGGCCTTCACAGCTCACTGATAGGATATCCTTTTTGTGAAGCCCCACATGCTGCAGAAGATTTTAGCCGAATCAAATGTCTGTGCTTATAAATCGTTTCCACACAAAACCGTATTATTAGGTTTTAAGAAAGAAAAGCACAAAGCTCCTGGTGATACTTCGAAGATGCGTTATGCATTCGCTCCATTCGTTACACCGCATAGGCAATTGGATGCACATTTGTCCTGTTCAATGATTCTTCTGGACCACTCATTTTGACTGAGTGCTTTTTCCCTCTCAGACAAGTCTAATACCAATTTCGCAACTCGGAAGAATGGAGGAATTCGGTAGCACCGACAAAGACTCGAAACAGGTGCTGTGTGCATTGCCAGAGAGCTACGCACGTACTAGGTCTTGCACTACTTTATTTAGGCAGAAAACAGCAACTTGAAACTTGAAAAACGAATACGTTACGTTACGGCGTTATGAACTTGAAAAACGAAAAAAAAATTAAGTGTGGATACACAGGCCGCCATACTTTGCCTTTAACGTCTTAGTCAAAAAAAGGGAAACGGTGAAGACACTCATTAAAAAAACCGTGGTGCTTTTCCTATGTATCGATCAAAGACCCGTGGACAGATAGAGTCTCGACGTGGAGAACCACATTTTACTGGTGACCGGTTGAGTTCCTCGATGATTAACTGAATTAAAGGGCACTTTTTGGAAGTTTTACATATCTTGGAAGAGTTTAGTCATCTCTATTGCCTGTACTTCGCTTGATCATCAAGTGAATCGGATAAGGACCACTAAACTTTACTTTTGTTCTGGTCTCGCGTAAGACAAGTGCCATATTTTCTAGAACCTTGATTTGTTGCAGGACCTCAAAGAAGGGGGGAAAATGTGTCAAAAACTTTTGACCACCTTTCCGATCCTCCTTTGGACGGATTGTATTTGAAATCACAATGTTTACTTTTTTTATTTATTGCTTACTACAATTTCCACGGCAGGGTATTAGGCGAAATCAACCACAACGATGCTTAGATATTCGCAAAACTTAAGAGCCTAGCCAGATCCAGCCACGATTTTCACTTTCCAGTAGCGCAATATGTAACGCTCGAGCTGAATTTGAGATTTTACCTGGTTGAGGTGCTGAATAATCCGAAATACACGAAAATATGTGCAGATTTTCCCAAGTTAAAAATATATTTAACCAATAAAGAGCGATTGAAAATATTCATAGCTCCTTCTAGAAACGAAAATAATCAGAGCGAAAATGGCAACGAAAGTTTAGATCCCGGCTATCAGAGTTCAAATGTTAGAGTACAGACAAAACAACTGGGTTTATAAAATCGTCCAAGAACGGCAAAATCACAAGTGATAAACGTTGACCCTGAAGTGATGATAGCTTCAAGTCTTTTTAGAACAAAATCGAGTTTCGGATTCTTCCAGCGGACTGAAAAATAAAAAAAAGTTCGAAAGTGTTAGCGTGAGAAAAAACCCGGAATAAAACAATGTTCACATTTGAAAGCTGCACCGTTTCTCAGTAGAAAAAAAAGTATATTCACTGGCATGATAACACCAATGCCTCCTTAAGAGCTTGCCAAATAGGTTCAAGGCTTCTGAAGGTTTAAACCTTGACTGAAGAACTTGTATAAAAAGAAGACCTTGTCCGCCAATATGAAATTGGAATAATGTTACCAACTGTGCTCCTTCTATATAGGACATTCCTAATGATGTTCGAAAGAAAAGTCAATTTTCTTCTTTCTGTAAAACTACTAGACGGTATGTAGTAGGCAATTCGTAAGAAGTCGTCTATCGACTTCGTGCATAGAAATACGAACAGAAGAAGATTGGAGTGGTTTCTGAAGATAATTGAAAGGAATAACGGAGGAGAGAGCGAAGGAGAGAGAGATGGAGATGGAGAGAGAGAGAGAAAGAGAAAGAGAGAAAGAGAGAGAGATGTCTTGGTTGACATGTTGACAAAGCATAACGTAGAAACTTTTATAAAGTTACACAAAAATGATAACATGGGGAAAACACGATGTCCAGAATAGCACAACAACAAGTCTGTAAGGAAATATTCGCCTTGTCACGAAAATGCTCCTAAGAAACAGAAAAATCGAAGCTTGGACGGTTCTACCAAAGTTGATAACGTGTTAAGATCAATGATTAGCAAACTAATCCCCATTTTTATCCTCACACTTTGCATAATGTGAACTCTTGATAGGATAAATCTAGGCAATTCAATAATTGAACAATTCACTTATTACTGTCGAATCTAAGAAAAGTATAGGAATGGAAAGTGCGGAAAACAACGCGACCAGTCGTCAACAACACCGTTCCCGACCAAGCCGATTTTTTGACAGGTGACGATAATTTCTCAGTCGTTAGAATATTTTCGGCTATTCAGATCCTTCTAGACCCATGGAAGAGAATTAGCACTATCGTGCTTGTCGCATATATGATTTCTATGCAGTGTCCTTTTCAAAGCTGAATAGGACTGCAACTTTTGAAATCGTGATAATAAAATCCACGTTCCAGAAATATTCAACTGATGACCGACAGCTGCAAACACTGGGGGACGACGTGGATGTCATGCTGGAAGAAGTCTCGGTTATTAATCTGCTCTCATTATCGAGATATGAGTTTTGAAGAAGTAAAGTGGAAGGAGGACATTTTACTGACCAGAGAGGATCGAATTTCACTATCGCAAAACAAGAGAAGCTGCAGTTGAAGACTTGCAAATCCTAACAGTCCTTATTGCAATTAATAAAATTTACTGCATCCAATATTATTCATTTACGACGTTGTTAGTTCTTTCTTCTTTAAGAACAAGCTGACGTCTCGGCGGATTTCGCGTTCTTTAAAGCCTGGAAAGGTCGAGTTGAGTGCAATCTACCCAGCCAAACACCTCCGTATCACACACCTTTTTCCGTTTTGGCTGGGTAGATTACAGTCAACTTGATCTCTCCAGGCTCTGAAGAAGACGAAATCCGCCGAAACGTCAGCTTGTGCGTAAATGAACAATAAAGGAATAACCTTATGTCTGCTAAACAAAAATACAGGAATTATTTGATTAATGGCGAGATTGATAAAATTTAATTTGAGTAGATGTATGCTGATTAAAAGTTACAAGCGGCTACAATTTTTGCATCGCTTGATTCGTATAGAGGTGAAGTCGTCATGCACAAAAACGTCCGATACAGTTTGAAAGGAAGGTGTAAGCGCGAATGATTGAATGATAACATGATAAGATTACGGTGGAAGTGCTTCACACTTTCTTATAACATTCTCTGTTGTGATAGAAAAACACACCATATAGTCATAATGAAGAAAATGATCGACGAGAATATTACTTGCCCTCTTCTCAACCCCATCACTATTACTCTCTAAGCATGTGAATTACTTACGAAGTGATTCACAGTTGAAATAAATGTTGAGGACTTTGTAAACTTTTGTGTTTTTTAATCCCTTTTGGAAATAATGGCTTCCTACTAAAATTCTTAATAACAACTGTTCAATTATGCAACCACAATGATAGTGAGATATCTGCAAAGCTCCACAACGCAGGCGTCTGCAATGGGGACGTACGCGCTATTACCCCTTCCGGGGTCTAACGCGTTCACCACCACACCATGCGGGACCTTCGTTTCGCCTGTCTCTCAGCTATCAAATAATATCTCAGCATCATTATGGTTGTATCTCACATATACCCTGTCATGAAAACTTGTAATAGGCAATAAATAAAAAAGTTAAAAAGTGCTTAATGATGGTTTGAACAATATGAACTTCCGAAGAGGAAAAGGAGTTCGTTTAGAATTGCTCTCTGGCTGAGCTATTCATATTGTAATAACAAATTACCCTTTCTATTTGTTACGGTTCATCACATTTATTGTTACGACGTAATAGTAGACCGATTTACACTTTCACAAAAAAAAATCAACAATAAACAGCATTCAAAAAACGGCAGATCACCAATCGGACCCACCACATCTGACTCTGCAATCTCCACACCACTGTGGAGGTCGAATGCCAGACGGTTCATTCGGTCATTAGTTTTCAAACTTAAATTTAAGATTTTATACCGAAAGAACAGATCAATCTTTTAAGATTTAAGAGTTTTGTTGTAATCAGATACGAATAAATGCTCAGTAGTATAGTATCATAAATGATGATTCTGATCTGAGAGAAAGCTTCATATCATTAGGGATCGAATACAATTCAATCAACTTCCACCACCCCCGTACAAAGACGTTGTCGATCCGACCAGTCTGAGCGATTGTTACGCAAGTATGGTGATCGACCAGGACACGAAAACTGTTAATTTGATCTGATCCAGTTTATTAATTGACTCTGCAATACACGGCTTCTACTGGATATCGCTTCTGGATAAATTCATCTTTGTGTTTTGTTTAGCCTTTCTTCCGTAGGTAAAGGACAAAGTGTCCAGAAAACAGTAATGTAGAAACTATTCAGTAACCCGATTTAAAGAATAACTAAACCACAAAAAGGTGGACTTCGTTTATTAAGGTGAATAATAAGACGGACCTTGGACCAATGAGATCTCCACGTTGTGTGTACCACTGTTTTCTAAAGATATTCCACCAAGCGTTTATCGTCTCATCGCAATTGGAAGTGCTCTTAAGCGTCAAACTGCAATGTACAGCGGTTCATTCGTTTTTTAAAGGGAAGTCTCAAATTGCCGAGTTCGATATTTTCACACGGTAGACCAGTTAAGAGCAAACAAACGCTGGGAATCATGGCCATTACAACAGTAAGTTGATTACAATATGTCAAATCCGACTCGAATCAAAAAAGTCAGCACTTGCCTTTAATGACGACATGGGAATATCTAGCACAGGACTTCGAAGAAGAAAAAATCTTGACCATTTAGGGAAAGTTAGGTGGGACTTTTTCTGAGACCCACAAAGTTTTTTTAAGAGCGAGCTTGTGGATTACCTACCTATGTATTAAATTAAAGAGATCCGTGCTTAAAATGCTTAACACACTCACTTAACACTAAATAACTAATCCACATTACTACCGACGATATCCAAATACTCGAACTGCTTCGCTTCATTTACAGTACGAACCAAGAAACATCTATTTGTTTCTTTTTCTCTCAATATCGTTCACGGAACTAGTTCTTCATGTATGTAACCACATTATGTAACCACATTAACTAAAAAATAAACCTGAATAACAACGTCGGCATCAAGACAAACAAACAAACAAACAAACAAACAAACAAAACTTGCTAAACTGGTAGCCCATAACAGCTCCTTAGATGAAGTATCAACAACTTCCTTCTGCCTTTCTGTTAGCTTACTAGAGTATCTGTTGTACTCATAAACTAAGATATTCTGTTTACATGATAGACCGCTTCATTGACGTTTTGTTCCCAATACTCCCCCTCGAGCAGAGTTCATAATAGCACTAAACTATTGGTCAGTAGTTAGATTGCTTAACAAGAAGTGGACAGCACAAACCTATTTTAAGATCGACCACGTCCTTATCCTCTTTTGCTTGACACTTCGATGGCGCATCTTATCACATTAGATAAGATCAATATACGAAGTTTCGATTCAGCCATAAAACTGTAGAAGAAATACTGCCATCGCCTAAGCGGTGAAAACGTGAATGACTAGAAAACCTTTGAAAAAAAATCGCTTTTCTATACGAATCACAAATCAGCAAAACCTTGATGGAACACCATAAAGTTCCTCAGAAGTTAGTACAAGGTTGTGGCTAAAACATCTCAGTTGTTCAATCAGACTGGTTTCTATAACCAAAAAAGTAGACGGTTAATCCGACTGAACACACCTCTATTGGTACCATAAAACAAAATTGCGGAATTCTGGCACGAAAACTTACAACGGTGCTGGAAAAACGAAATTGTTTGGACCAGTTTTAAAAGAAGCCGATGTTCAGAACAACCATCGGAGTCATCGCAAATATGGCGCTGGGGTACTAAACGCTGTTCAACGAACACTAAGTATAAAGCAGCGTCTAGCCATAATGTAGAATTATAATAACAATGGACTAATTCTGCTTTACTCTTCACCTCTCACAGTCAACACTAGACCACGAACCTTCAGTTAAAAAAAATATTTGGAGTTCAATGTGGATGCATGGATACATGGATGGCATGTCTTCATTGGTAGTGCGGATTGTCCCATCAACGAATGCAGGTGGTTTACGTTAGACGTTCAGGCTACCAAGAGCATTGGACTACCAGCAAGCCACACCCCATAGCTTCAAGATGAAAGGTTTTAACCAATGATAGAGCCAGTGGTGCAATCCTGCCAAGAAGAAGATGATCAAGGAGATATTTGTTATTTGCCTGTTGATTGTGTTCCACAACCCTCTTTACTAAGATTGTCACTTTGTACATGATAAGGCGATGGAGAATGTTTGACCTAATGAACAAGAATTTCGAAAAGTATTTGATTGTACGCATCACAACCATATCTCACTCAGTGTTATGCTTGGGCAACATTTGCCCTTATTCTAACTCCGGTAGACCACGAAAACTGTCGAATTATTGTGACTTATTGATGTATTAAATTGTACACTGAAATAAAGAAATCATTAATAAAATCAGTGTCTTATCATATAAAAAAAAGCCAGGTCGTTCTTTTGTGAGGGCTTAACCTTTTCACGATCATGCGCATTGATTTCAATACGTAGGCTGCTGTACGGTTCGGAGTGTACACGGCGATTATGATGGTGTTGAACTTTTTTTTACTCTAATAACTATTCAGTACACTGACAAAATGGGAAAAAAAAAGTTCACTATGAATATGATTTGAAGATAATCTGTGACAGCAATGGACACTATCGGCACCATTTGTACTCTCTATATTTCTAACGAGGTTCGGCCTAAGTGTACGGTATATGACAGTTATCTAAGTAACGGAAGCACTGAATAAAAGGCAAAGCGTTCAGCATTGATCAATCGCTGAGGAATGCGCCATCCTCTCGACTCCTTTCGTTACCTCGTAGAGGTGGTTGAATGAATATCGAGCGTATACAATGACTTTTAGGACCTTTCGATGTCTTAAGTTAGTGCTGATATACAACCAGAGAGTCTGGTGCCAATTTGCCAACCGCTTAGCGATGAAAGGTTTGGTGAGGCCGACCAGGGATTGATGAGAGGCTTGGTGAGCCCGAGCGCAGAATGGACCTTCGATTAAGCCAGTGTGCTTGCAGGGCACCTGTATGCTTTGTAGCGCACGCATTATTGCGTTTATTAACTGTCCACCAATGCCAAGGGAATGACAACCATCATGTTTTGTATAGCGGCCATCACTTGAGAGAAAAAGCTAGAAAAGAGAATGGGCCCAGATGAGGCACGGAGGAACAGTGAACCAATAACGTTCGATTACCTAAGAAAGGCAGGGAGGTGTGTAGGCGAGGATCGAAATCTGGGAATCACGAATGAGGCACAAGGTAACCATGTTCTAGCTGTTTTCGTTTCTTTTCCAAGATTCTCGCCCTTATTGTTGTGCGTTAACCGTTAGTGCGTCTTCCTTATGTTTCTTTTCTTCTTTCATTATTCCGTTTACTACAACGTAGTAAACTAATGTAATTGTTTGAGAGTTTAAATCCTAATGGTGTTATGTGTTAAGGTGAAGGTTGTAAAATCCCTGTTCGATCGCTTGCTTATAAATATTGACGATGACGACGTTGTGGTAACTCGCAGTTGACGGCTCTGGAGATAGCAACTCGGAGAATGAAGAACGACATGATTTGCAATGACGCGGTGAAGGTTGTGCCGAGTGTTATAAAAAGTCGACAGAGCATGGATATCTATTCTTCCTTCGATAAATTTGCACGAGGCTGATAAACGTTGTTTATTTTCGACTAACGTTTCGACGGTTTCATCTTTATCAGAGCCGATAATCCGAGTCAACGGTCCACAGTTGTTCCTGTCCTCGACGTGGGGGCTTCGTCGCACATCGAGCCATGTCTTCTTCAGTGGAGCATCTCTCTCGAGTGAGCCATACTCACTTGGCGATGCCTTTTTATACAGGAGGGTTCTTACCCATTGCGCTGTTTACCCGGTGATAACCACTTGTTTGCATGGATATTTTAGATATGCCACAACGAATGCTAAGCAAGTACGTACACTAAGTGCAGCCAATGTAAGAAGTATGCTTAGTTAGACCATTTCAACACTACCGCAATGATGCTGAGTTATTTGGAAAACTCAGACGCCAGACAAGAGAAGATTCGAATCTGCGATTACCTTTTCTTGGGGCTCACGTGTTATCCACTACACCACTGAGGCCATTGATTTGCCTTTCTCCCAGAAAGTTTTTTTTTACCCTAACAGTGTCTTCAGCAATCAGCCGCTAACGGGAATGATTTGGTAATCTGTTTTAATACTGCTCATCGCGAATGTGATCCATTCATAAGAAGCAAACATTCGACTTAAGCACTGAATATTATAGGCAGGAACAGCATACTGTATACTGCTACAATAAGGATTACGAGGTGCAAATTGAATATAGAACGTACTAAGCGTTGACTATATGTAAGAAGTACAGATTCTATGCAAAAAACGGTGAATGGCTGACTGATATGGATTGTGAATTGTTGGACGCTAAGTGATGCGTGTAGCGGAGTGGTTATATGTGCCCAGTAATACACCTGGGTTTGACCCCGGACCCCAGACTCAGCAAGCTCTCCATTCCTCCGGGGTCGGCAAATTTGTACCGCACTTGCCTGGGAAAGATCGCAGAACTGTTTCGATGGATCGGAAGGCCACACCGACTCACTGTTAAAGCCAGATTTGCATTTAATCACCTTTAACGATGCATAACAAAGTCGAATGCATGACGCATTTCTCAAGGATTGATCAACGCCGAGAGCTTTATCCTTTATTTGTCCTTAATTATTCGTCTGTGCTGGTTGTACAAATTGATGGCTGTTAAATAAATATTTTTAGGAAAAAGTTCACGATACCAGTAAGACGTTATGAAAATATGGATTAGTAATACGCATTCTTTCCTAAGAAGGACTCTAAACGTTGGTCAATGCGCACTTGCTTGCCCTTAGTACACACTAGAAATACCTCTGTTTCCTCTAAAAAGTAGTACATTGTAAAATAAATACCTTTGAGTTAAACGTTTAAAACTTAGGCGATAGAAACGTGTAATAAGAGCTGGCAATGTGTTTATTTCCCAAGGTTTGGTGGCGCTTAGGCCCTCTGAGTACAACGAATGCGTTCATAGAAGTGCCTCGGTGGTATATCTTCTCTTCGTGGCGACAATGTGTCTCTAACCTTTAGATCTTACTGTCTATGTACCAACAGTACTATTGTGGAATTCGAACACAAGGGCTAACTCCTCTGAAAGTGCAACGTAGTACACTTTTCGCTAGTACCGCGCAATGAGAATACCTATCCGTAGAAAATCCCCATTATGAAATCTGAGTTCGACAAGCTATCGACTGGCTACAAAAGCTCTAGCAAAAAAAATCTGTGCGGCGAAATTGGCCAGAAAAAAAGGCGGGAGCATTGGGGACCAAAATGCACGGTCCGAAGCGGCGTACATATTGAAATCAATGCGATTGGCGCCGAGTGGTTGAACCCTGTAATCGAGCGTTTTTAAAGGGCTTGAGTGCGCGCCAATCGTGTCGGCAATACGGTAGCCATATTGCGCTGCTGGTACGAAACCATCCTTTCTTCCGTATCGCATTTTCTCTGAAGTAGAAGTTGGTCGTCGTTGGTCTTTTTTTGTTGTCGCTGTTGTTCGATAGCTGACGTTTCGGCGACTTCGCCTTCTTTGAAAGCGTGCTGTTACGAGTGGAACCATTCCAAAAACAACAACAACAGCTACAACGGCGATTTATACCATCCTAGCGTCGGCTCAACAAGGGCAGTTCGTAAGAACATATATGTATGGTCATATCGATTGTTTATGTCAAGGTCTATAGGTAATCGGTCTTTTAAGTTATTATGGTTGTGTAGTTGATGTATATATGAACCTTTTTTAAGTTTTAAGAGAGTCAAAATGGACAGTCCAGAATCCGGATTCACCGATGAAATTGATACGTATGCAAGTCTGTTGGAGGATGATGCTACGAGCTCTTCTCCACCCGTTTCAGTACGACCAATTCCTCTTGGTATCAAGCCAAAGGTAAGTCTCTGCTACCACTGTTAACTTACCAACTATTCCAGGTTTCTTTTGACTTCTGCCTGTTATCACCTAGTATCCTGTATTTTTTGACAGTACTTATGTTTATACCCACGGTTCTGTTTTAATTAATAAATGATAAATGATAAAGCTCTCGGCTTTGATTAATCTCCGAAGGATGCGCCATGAATTCGTCTTCATTAAGCATCGCTGGGGGGTGATCGAATGCATATTTGACCTTTAAAATGACTCGCGGTGGTCTACCGATGTATCGAGTAGGTGCTACTGCCTTCCGAGACAGGTCTGGTATCAATTTGCCGTTCTGCTAGGGATGGATGGCTTCTTAAGCCTTGGGCGCAGGTGTTGATCCCATGTGTATTACAGGGAACCCTCTGACCACTGTGTTACACACGCCCTTTATTTTATTTGCTTTTTTTATATTATTCGGTTGTAGAAATAAGGCAATAAGGAGTCAGCTGAATGCCTTTTTGCTCTTTTTTGTCATCGATTTAAAAGGGAAACTCCTACTCACTGGGTATAGCACTGGGTATAGCTTCTCTCACATCCTTTTCTCCAAATCATCCAGTAACTGGTAGCCTTTGTGATAAACACATTGATTGATACTAGCAGCGTCCTTTTCAGAAGGAGAGGAGTAGGAATCTTTGGCATTTTGTGGTCTTAAGAATATACACTAACGACTAGTAGGCTCGTCCTTTGCTTTATCATAAGTTCGCTTAGATGAATAGCTTATGCTAGTTTTTAATTATTTACGATAACAGTGGTAAACGTTTAGTTTTGTTGCTATCTTTCCTTAAGATATATTGGTTCGTACGAGACGTAATTTTGCGACATGTTTTTATTTTAAATCAGTAATTAAAGAAGCGATGGTGATGTGCTGCCGGAAGAATGGCCAGAAGACGATCCATACGATCAAGTGATTCGTCAATCAGTTGCCGCTATATGTTCATCTGTAGGATTCGACGCCATTGATGCAAATATGTTGGAAGTGCTGGCCGAACGTCTGAAAAATTGTTAGTACCTACCCAACTTTGCCTATTTGTAAATGTCTGTCATGCTTTTCTTTTGCTGCTACTTTTCAGGGAAAATGAGAATGAAAATCTGTTGTGTGTTTCGTTGAGAATTATACCTACTTCTATCTAGTAGAAGTAGATACAGTTCTCAATCAGAAGGATTATCTGGATTATCTTTCTTTCTTGCTTAAATTCTCACTCGGAACAATCCGAATTCTATCTGCTTCTATCTCGTCCCAGCGGTTTACCGCCTGTTCTTGGGTGGGAGGCGTACTTGGGTGTCGGACTGCGATGTTCCGGGCGGGAAGGTATTCATCCCCGGCAGGGTGTCCCAAGCTAGGCCAGCGGTTCCGTTAAGAAGCCCAGCTAAGAGTAAGCCAACACCACCGTCCTGCTATCAAACTAGTCGCATGGTGGCAAATCTCCCTCCGATCCACGAGGGCGGCGACTGTCTATGGTGATGACGACCTGGAGCAGATTTTGGCTTCTAGACTGACCTTAGGACTCCAGGGAACCACAATACCCAAATCAGCAAAACTCCGAAAAAGTGGAAATTAAACTGGGGCTTGCACAACCATTGAGAGCGGGCCATCCAAGTGTCTACTTCTGTCTACTTCTACTACTACCTATCTACTTCTACGTCCTTCTTAGCTTCTTCGTAAAAGCGCTAAAGTTCTTAATTAGAGACAAGTAAAAGAGGATTCTTTGCCAATTTAGATATCTGTTCGATTAGTCTGGGTGCGAAGTTAAACTGTGAAGTAGCCGGTCGGAACATCCTCATAGCAAGTGATGTATGGTTGGCGTTGGCCGATTTAGGACATAAGGTGGACCAGCTGCCAGGATATCTAAGCCATCTTCGCGTCACTGGGACAATTGCAATTGCACCGCCTCGTGAGCGTCAGGAACCGCCAGCCGTTCCTCCAATGCTCATCGGTCAATCGCGTCCACATCCGCCGTATATCCACGAATTCTTTCCTGCTTTCCCCGAACCACATACTTATATTCATACAGAGGTTGGTCTTACTTTTGTGTAATAGGTTGTTTAAACTAGGATTTTTGTTTTATTGCGATCATGGTTTTTGAAGAAGTTATAAGCCTATCGTAATGCTCTACATAGACACCTCACCGTTTAGTTGAGCTCCAAGACTACCATGAAATTCTACTACACTCAAATAAACACTGCTTTCATTAAAAAAGAAACCTGTAGTCTATTTTGACTATCAAATGGTAGTCGTTCTGCTTTACTCTTGGAGAAGTTCAGTTTTCTTTCCGAGAAGCTTGGTCTTTTTGTTGTCGTTTTTCTTGTTTTTTGGAGGTATTTTTTTTTGCTATCTACTACCACCTGTCACCATGTTGGTATTGCATTTCAGTTTTTCGCTTCGAGAATTATTTCCTCATTATCTCAGAATTATCTCAGGAGAATAGGAAGGAGGAGAATTGTAAAAATTAGGAGAGAATTTCGCTTAGAAAGGTTGAGGTACTCAATATGTGATGTTATTTGAGGACATCTTAATATATTTTACCTTCTCGACAATACAGGTCCTTTCTGCAAACATTATAAGTGTCTTTTGTAGATATCAGGTGAACCTGACTTGACATATGAAGCGGTACGGAAAACAGCAGCGCAGCGAAAACGTGAGATGGAGCGGTCCCTCATCAACTACATGATGTGCATGCATGCTCATACCACGTTGTTTCCTCAGTTCGAAATGAGAGTAAGGAACGAAGCGAAGCAGTATGTAAGTGTGTTTGCAAATTATTTCTCGTAGGCCGTTGATTTTCACTAGGCTTATCGTATCTTCAGGATAACTGTGAAGATGAGCTGAGTTATCTTTAGCCGTAGGAGAGAAAATATTTTCCGGAACGTGATGTTTTGTTGTTCTTACAGTTGCGAGATGTTGAACGAGAGCGAGAATTTCGTAAAAAGCAGAAGGAAGCTGTAAAAGCTGGGTTAGTTAAGAAGGAAGTGTGCGATGGTGAAGAAGTAAGTATATTAAGCACCGTGGTTCTGTTTTTGTGCATATAACATTTGCGTATACAAAGTAACGCAGTTGTCGAACCTTTAAGGATTCGGGAAGCGATAGGGATGAGACAGCATCCGAAGAAGACCTCGAGGATGTTGCCGAAACGGAAATGAATATGATGCTACAGCGAATACCACCTTCATGCACTGGTTTGTGATATCTCTTTCTTGAGGGTTAGCTGTTAAAACCGCAACTTAACCCCAAACATTTATTTCATTCGGTATTCATGTTTTGGTATGGATTCGTTACAGCGTAACTTAACGTTTAGTGCTGGTACATACTCTCTATTCTTTCCTTAAATTCGCGTTATGCAAGCCCTCATACGTGTCTTCTTCCTTGGTCCTCAGATTGTTGGACATCCCAGATTCTGTGCATTCATTTTAACGGTTTTTCAAAATTCTTGGATGATTTTCACATTTTCCTAAATTGACCATTCTGGCCAGCAACCAGTCCTTAGCACTTACAAAAACTACGGACAAGGATCTTTTAAAGTCGTTTTTTGCTCGTGCTAGAGCAGGAAGTCGATGTATGTCTAGGTGATCTAAAACATCTTTTTTTTTCTGAAGCGTCAGATAGTTTTGCAAGTATTGAAAACAAAGAATCAGGCTTGATTGCGCAAATAGTTATTTCAGTCCTACAGAACTTGTTTGCTTACTTTCTTTCATTTCTTGCCTTCTTCAATTCTTCTTACGAAGATGTTTACAACTATGGGTTGAAGGCTAGAAAATCGTTACCATTGGCTACAAATTCGGCAAAGAGCTAACATTATTTTAAAAGCGACTTTCTTTTGATCTCAATATGACTAATCAATGTGTATTCTCTCTTCGATAAGCTTACACGACGAGGTTGATAAATACTTTTTTTTTTCGGCTAACGTTTCGACTTCTTCGTTTCCAAGCTTTTCAAAGGAGGCATGGAAATTCAGCGTTGGTTGTTTCGATGAAATCTGATCCTTTGCCTAATTTTCGCGCGTACCTCGATGTTTGGCTCTATATGTGACCACCTTTTACATGTTTTCTCTTGAATTCTGCATAAATCGTATCTTAGCAATCATTTAGTTCCAAAATTTTTTCTAGTGATTAGTCCGATGCCAGAATTGCGACCGTATATGTCCTGTCTGAGATCAGACGAGATGAAGGAGAAGGGTTTCTACGATGATGACGATGAGGAGGTAGTGGTTTCATGTTTGTCTCTACTTATAGGAATGCTTTTTCATCTTTGTTTTTAAGTTCAGCTCAGTTCAAGCATACAGAACACGTTCATGATTGCAGATCTTTCTCAAACAATGTTTTTAACCATGATGAAGTCTAGATATTTGCAAAACTCGGGACCGCAGGTGTCTGCGATGGGGAACAAACGCGCTATTACCTTTTCCGTGGGCTAACGCGTTTAGCATCATTCCCGTTGGCGGGTGGTTGATGGTAGTACTGGTAGATAAAAAACTAGCCGAGAGAAAGGCGGAATGGAGGACCTGCATGGTGTACTGGTGAACGCGTTAGCCTCGGAAAGGGTAATAGCGTCTTTGATCTCCACCTCAGACATCAGCGGTCCGAAATTTTGCAGATATCTCGGCATCATCATGGTTGTATTTCACGTAATACCTTGCCGTGCAAAATTGTTGTAGGAGGCAAATAAAAAAAATTAGCAATATGCTCTACTTATTATCATCTTTGAGTGACAAAACACTGAATAAGACCATAGACGAAATGTTGTTGCGCGACCAGGTCTCCATTATTGTCCTTCAATAATTTTTTAATGGAAGTCAGGTTCTGAATAAAGTCTGCATTGTTGATCAGTGCTAGGAATTTTATTTTTAAATCACTGCGATTCTGCCTAGAGCATATAGTACTATCTTTCTTCATTTCCATGAACTCCAAACGGTCTTTTTTTTTTTGTTGATAAACCTTACATGTTGTCCTATCCGTAGCGCACCTAGCGCAGTGGTCGGAGACGCCATGCAATACACATGACATCGATCCCCGCACCCGAGGCCCACCATGCCCTCCGTCCCTCCGTGGTCGGCATATTGGTGCCAGAATTGTCTGGAAGGAAAGCAGCACTGGTTCGATGCATCGTTAGGCTACTGCGAGTCATTGTAAAGGCCAGATGTGCATTCAGTCTCCTCTAACGGTGCCTAATGGTGTCGAATGCATGATGCATCCCTCATGGGTTGATCAGCGCCGACAGCTTTATAACATGTAATTAAGTTGAGTAATCGTATGTACTATTGGACTAGAACATTCAGGACAACGACAAGAAAGAGAATGGTGATCTCAGCACTCTAGCTAGAACAGGAAATAGTGCCGCAAGTGGGGGCGACGAGTCTGAAAGCCATGGACAGGTGTGTGATTACAACTATTGTCTATCGGTTTTATTTCTGTTTGTGAGCACTTTCTTGGAATCACTTCACTTTCTCATTGAGCACTGTTTAGTTGTTCCATTTCTTTACAGTGTGTTTTATGAAACGTCATGGAAACGCACGTAAAAACACATTTTTGCAACCAGATCTCTTGGTTTGCTAAATGATGGCAACATTCCTATCACTGTCAGCACATTTAGCACTCTATCTCTTCGGTTATGAAGGTGTTTAACTAGGTAGATTGCAGTCAACTAAACCTTTCCGCGTTCCGAGGAAGTGAAATCCGCCGAAACGTCAGCTTGTTCGTAAATTAGAATATAGAGTAACACTTCATGCTTGCTCAGCAAGAGTACAAAGAATTCTACGCTCAATTCCAAGGTTAATAAAAAGTCGTTCGTGGGGCATTCTTACCAGTTTGCCTATTCTCACTTCTTAATTTCAGAATTCCATATTAAAGCAGAGTCACGAAAAGTGTTGTTGTATTTCGTAATCCCACGTTTTCTGATTTGCTTTCAGATGTTTCCAGACTTCTGCCTTCTGAACATGGATGTTATACTCAAAACCCTTATAGTCCATGGATAAACTGTGTCCATTTAAATGAAATAGGAAAATGCATGATTTTTCTATGTTTACTGATAAGAAGAAACTGCAAATCTTTTTGCAGATGTATGACAACCTGTATCTGCGAATTGCTCAAATTCAACGGAAAGAGCTAAAATTTTTGCGGGAAAGTCTGGAAGCACCGTCATAATCGAGTTCTCCATCAAAGTGGACACCTATGGGTGGATATGCTACAGAGCCTTTATTTGCCATTACGATTTCTATCCTCATTTTTGTTTCTCTGATCTGCATTTTATACGAGTATTAAGTGTATACGTGTCAAAATAGAATTGTTATTTCCAGTATCTAAAGAGTTAGTTATTTTGTTTGTTTATAGACGAAATATGATACTAAAGTAAAGTTGTTGCGCCTATGGTTTCAGTGGTTTTATTTCCACATCAACGTAATTTCAGCTCACATTGGCAGCTTCGTAGCACGTCCCAACAGTTTACCGTCATATTCTAGTTGGGAGGTGGTCCTGGGTCTCGGGCTGCGATGTACAGCCGAGTCTCCCAAGCTGAAAAGGAGTCCAGCGTTTCCATTGGGAAGCCCAAATGAGTAAATCAATACCAGGATCCATCACCGTCCTGGTATCGAACTCGTCACGTGTGGCAAATCACCCTGTGATCCACAAGGGCGGGCCGTGGTGGTTCACAAGGATTGCTCATGGTGGTGAAGAACTGAGCCAGACTTTCCCAGGATGACCTCAAACTCCGAAAAGATGCTATTAGCAACTTTCGAATTCCAAACTGCGTGAGTTTGCTGGCAAGAACTACTATTGAAGAAGCCGTCAAAAAGGCGCAACAAACATGGATTGGAAGAAGAGTGGTTTATTCGTTTGCTAGTAACCGAGCTAATTTCGCCTTACTAAAAATAGTACTGGCTTACTATTAACAAGTGTGAACCATGGCTCAATTTCAGACAAAGCAACAGAAATGTTTATTGTTAAGGTCGATCAACTCTCGTGAATCGATTGTGGGATTTTAATAACATAAGAGTGAAAATGCATTAAAGTGGCATCATTTATGCGATTGGGCTTCACTTGCTTGGTGCCGGCTGCTGATTTTCGGCTTTCGTTCCGCTGTCTGATTTCTCAATTTTCTCAGGCATGATGGTTCGCATCGATGGTGTAATTTCTTTTGGTTTCCGTTTTGAGCAAAGAATATAAGTGATAGCAGCCATACCCGATACCAAATACATCAATGGTATCATTGGTCTGGAAAAATATTATAGAATAACATGCATCATAGGTCATTAGCACTCGAAATTTCCCGGAAACTTTTCGGCGGTACTCCGTGGATATGGTCTCCCAAAAACTTTTCGCCATCGTAAACTGACGTTTAGGCGGCTTCCAAACAACACTCATTGCCTTTCTAGTGGTCGCTGAAGTCTACAATTGGTCCTTAAATTTGGAAGAAACCCTTCTCTCAGCGGTGAATGAAGGGACGTCAACGCATTCGAGATTGTCGGCAGTGGCATACGTAAAGATATAAGGTGTCCATTCATAAGTTGATCTTTTTGAAAAACTGCTATGGCTTTTTTTTACATCAGTGATGATGGAAATGAAATTTAGCTCCAACAGCTCTAACCGAAAGTAACTTGCTATTAAGGGCGCGTTTGGCGCAGTGGTCGGAGCAGCCCTGGAACACACACGTTGAATCGATCTCCACGCCCATTGCCCACCAAGCCTTCCATCCCTCCGGGGTCGGCAGATTGGTACCATACTTGTTTGGGAGGATGGCACCACTGGGTCGAAACATCGGTAAGCCACCGCGAGTCATTGTAAAGGCCATATATGCATTCAGTCACCTCCAAACAATGTTTAATGAAGTCGAAGGCATGGCGCATCCCTTATGGATTGATCAACGCCGAAAAAGCTTTGTCCTCTTTTAAACACGCTATTTCGACGTCTATCATTTGAGCTCCGGACATGTAATTCATTTAAACCAATGTTGGTTATATTCATCTATTTGTGAGACACTACAAACACAGCGACATACATGCGTATATATATATATATATATATATATATACACACACACACATGTACACGCACGCACGCACGCACACACAAGCACACGCATACGCACACACACGCGCAGGCAGATGCGCACACACATAGTAATGTAAATGACCTGCACAATCTATTCCAGCAGGATTTATGTTGAATTAAAAACCAGTGAATGCGGTTGCATCTCAACTCCTTTTAAGACGTGCGAATCTTCGTAATGTCTAATTGCGTCTGTTGTATTGGTTGGCTTTCATAAATCACAGTCAGAGAGCTAATGTTGTAGTCCAAATCACAATGCTTATCTTTTTGTTTATTGCCTGTTACTACTTTCCACACCGGGGTATGATGTGTAGTACAGCCACTGGGAGGCTGAGATATTTCCAAAACATGGACTCTAGGCCAAATTCGAACCCTCGATTACTCTTTCCAGGGGCTCACATGTTACCCACTGCACCTCTGAGGCCCTTGCCTTACCTTTTTTCAGCCTGTTTTGGGTTCATGTTTTGCAAATATCTCAGCCTCGCAATAGCTAATGTTGTATTTCCGGATGCAAAATACATGGATACGAGTCATGCGGACCACTAGATAAAAGAATGAAAGAAAGTACCTGCGAGAACGGTGTGTTTAAACGTTAATACCTATATACTTGAACAAAATGAGGTATACCAAGTAACTCAAGATTGTGATTATTCAGATAAGTGAAAGGATAAAGCCGTTATCGTTGACCAGTCTGTGAGGTATGCACCATGCATTCGACTTCATCAAGTATCATAAGGGGCAAATAAAGGCGTTTCAGGCCTATACAATTGCTCACGGTGGCCTACTGGTGTATCGAGTCAATGCTGCTATCCTTCCATGCAACTCTTGTAACATTTTGCTGAGCGCGGAGGATGAAGTTTGGCGGGTCTTGGGCGCTGGTTCGAACCAACGATCAAGTGTGTTCAGCAGGTTACTGATTAATCTAGATTTTCATCCATCATCTTGAGCCACGCTCTGCATCAGTACTGTCTTTATTTTCGAAACCTATAGTCTTTTAGCCTCGCATCAATTGTTAACACCAAATCCTTCAATGCAACGGTGGACATCTTATGGGATATGGTGCATTCTTGAAACCCATGTTCTCAAATGTGGACACGAAAAAAAAGAACTGTACTTTCGTAGCTCAGTTGTGATCACCTAAATTATAGGTCAGCTTGGGCAGTGAGCACTGATTTTTTTGACAGCATTTTATTCTCGTCAAAAAGATCGGACTTCTACATGCCTACTAATTTGTTGAACTTCATTCAGAATTCTTGCTGTGTGCGCTATAGTAATGTTCTTTAGATGCTTCTATAGCAGGCTCAGTAGAAACTTTTAACGCTAGTTACAACCGTCTATTGAGCCACCTTCTACCATTCTTGGTTGAGATGGGACACATTCCCTTTGAAATTATGACGTCATAAGGATCGCAAGCTCGTTTAGTTTGTAACCTTCACTTCGAATGAAGTAAATAGTGATAACATGTTCTTGAAAAAATTTCGGGCTGCAGCGAAAAGGGTTGTAATTCCCCCTACAAGAATCCTCTACTGCTGAAATTCGTGTACATCTCGCCTTTTGTTCTGACTCTGTTATCGACCTTGTTGTAGATTTAAGGATGTATTGATGGGGGACTGTTACCGCTACATTGCCAGTTGAGCAAGCTTTTCCTGAGTTCGTGGTGTATATTTGGGTGTTCTTGCACGTTTACAGAACGTCGCTAAAAGTTGCCTCCTGTTCTAGATCAGAGAGAAGTTTACCTCCACGTGACTTTATTTCTTCAAAGTCTAAGGCAGCAAGTTTCCGAAGTTGCTTTTGGTTGTTTTCTAGATGGAACGTCAATGTTCAGAGCTAGCATGGCCGAGTCGGACATGTGACCTCAACTCTACTAGCGTTTCCTTACGATACTCGCTCAACAAGACACCATTTCCAGCACATGAGGTGGTTAAAAGAAACCCTATTTTGTTCTTTCTAAAACAAGAGTTGCTATGAAGAATTTGAACCATGCGCAGCGCCAGGTAGGTGTCTGCATGGACATCCTTAGAACTAAACATAACCAAAATCATAAATTTCTTGCAACTCACGTAATAATCTGCCGTCGAGGTAAGCTTACCACGGCCAATGTAAGACTTTACACAGCGTCATCGTCAAGGTAATTTCACTGATAACATATGCGTAGCTAACCTTCATTTGCTTGTTCTATATGTACTATGGATTCGCATGTAGCGGAATGGTTACAGTTCCGTTGCAATACACACGCGACCGTTGGATTGACCGCACGCTCCGAGCTCAGCAAGCCTTTCATTTCAGGGTCGACGAAGTGGTGCCGGACCCATCTGGAAGGACATTAGCACTGGCATGATACATCGATAAGCCACCGCAAGTTATTGTGAAGGCCAGATATGCATTCAATCACCTATAACGATGCTTAATGATGTCGAATGCATGGTGCATTCCTCATGTATTGATGAACGCTGAGAGCTTTGTTTCTTAGTTTTAAATCAATGCGCGGTTTTCAGTATGATGCTGCTACGGTCGAGATCAGCATCGTTGAAAATAGATTGATCAGTCTAATAAGCGAATCCTAACAGGAAACTTGGTGTGCTCAGGTATAAAACTGAAGTTTTCGACCGAGAAAAAAAAAGAAACATAATTTAACTCTCCAAAAGTGGAACTACACTAGGAAGAATCAGCTTGACTCGATTTAATGCCGACTTGTGTTCCCCAGATCATTCCCGTTGACGAGTGATTGCTGATGGCACGGTTAGGGGTAAAAAGGACTGGCCGAGAGAAAGGCAGAGCGAGCACCTCAGCTGTGGGCGCGCGTAACACGTGAAACCAGGGAGAGAGTAGTTGCTGTTTCACCTAGCCTGTTTCAACAAGTTTTTCAAAGAGCCCGACAAAGAGTCATAAGGTAACTGTAATAATGGCCGGTAGATACAAGTTATATACAGTGATTTCAACTAGAAGGAATGTTTTTTGTAAGCATATTGTGATAAGTAATTTTTTCATGGATGGGTGTATTGTCTCTTTTTGCTCAGCTATCGAGCGGTTGTCATGTGGTGAGTATTCGATTTTTCGACAAACTGTATGGAAAAGTAAGAAAGTCCTACAGTCCTCTAATAAGGGCGCGTGTGGTGCAGTGGTTGGAAGCGCCACTGCGACACACAAATGGAATTGATCTCCACGCCCGTGGCTCACCAAACCTTCCATCCCTTCGGGGTCGGCAAATTGGTACCAAATTTGTGTAAGAGGATAGCAGCACTGGCTCGATACATCGGTAAGTCACCGTAAGTCATTGTAAACAGATATGCATTCAATCACCTCCAAACGATGATTAACGAAGTCAAAACATGGCGCATCTCTCACTTTTTTATCCACTAATACCATATGAAATTAGTCTTGATATCGAACGCAGTCTGCTTGATGCGTTCTTCTACTGCTGGCTTGTTCAGGGACGGAAAGAGAGGGCTGTTGGTCTTGCTTTACGTGTGTTGATAAGCAAATAGGTGAACTTATTTGGGTCTAGAGGAAAATCTGTTGTATATAATGTATCTGATGCACTATTTACTGCAATTACTAAATTGTCGGATTGTTAGGCTAACACGCAGTTGTTAAAAGGTTTATTCGAGTAACCTTTCTACGCCTTCGTTTTCACAAGGGCAGGCGATCCGTGCTAATAGTCCATAGTCGTTCGTCCTCTGTCCTCTTTACAACAATTACTGTTTTATTTCTCGCACCACCAGTTTCACCTGAAATCACGTTAACCATTAAATAACTCGGAAGAACGCAACTTTGCTCCATTCATTCCTCATGCTTGCTAGAGCTGTTTGGTGTGTTCCGCTCGCTTATAAAACACAAAGAGGTCATTGCGCTCGAGATGCAACACTTTCATTAGTTCTTGACAGCACGGTAGATAGGCCATCGTGCTCTGGTCAGTCGAAATTAGTTCACACTCAGCTGGACGTTCGTGCGAGAATGTCTCACTTCTTCTTACCCTGGGAGACTCTGATGAGAGAATGAACTCCCACTCCCGGTTTACACAGCTGTTTGACACCGGGGACATCCTTAGCCACGATGAGACACCAGATGGTAAAGAAAAAAAACTGCCTTGTTTGTCATTTTCGTCGCTACGATTCTATATTACAGAACATTAATTTGGATTAATGCAACACTTTCCAGCTATTTAGGCGTAATATTTTACTTCACCTTATGATCATATTTTAGGTATGCTGCTATCACTGTGATTTACTTGATAATACTTCACATCACCACTTGCTCGTTGGTGCGAAGGTTAAGAATGAAGAAGACTGAGGTATACACTGAACAAGATCAAATCACAAACTCCAAAAGTGGCAACATATATACACCGATTTTGTTTTCTTCGAAAATTTACTCGATGAACGTAAACGAGTTAACTCCCACTTTTTCAAACACCTCTTTCGTTGTACTTCATGCCATACTTACCTGTATGATTACCATGTGTTGATCCATGTGTGACCCAAAAAAAATGGTCTGTCACTGCCCATCCACATTCCACAAAATCTCAAGATTTTAGTGTTTTGGGCTGTCGATTGAGGATTGTTGACCTTTATGAATGCTGTTGAATGCTGCTCGAGTCAGCTTTCTCTAGAATTCTTTTTATAGCTGTTAGCAGAGCGTCGAAGCTACGGTTTGACTGATCCGCTCGATGGTTGAACCAGAGTCATATGCGTCAAGAATAGCGTCGCTACTACTGCACTGCTCGCGCCTCTCTCACTATATTAGCATGTCGTTGTGAACTGTACAGCTTTTGTTCGCTATTTTAAAGGATTTAAAAAACAGTGATAATGCAACTTTCAGAAAAGAAGCACGCCGAATGATCACATTTCTTCCTCTCTTGCATGCTCATCACCACGACTGGTAATGATATCATGCCTATTAACACTTCTAAATGCCCTTGACACTTTAGTGAGATTTGTTCGGATAAGGCGTAGTACATTAATCTCGTCCTCAGCAACTGATGATATTAAAATTGAAACTTAACATATCCTTTCAAGTGTTAAGCATTTCTTGTGAAAAAAAATGAAGCAATGACTTATTGGAAAATGACCAGGTTAAGTGAAAGTCGGTAGTGGAAGGAATGGCTCCTGCTGGAATACCTACTAGGTCTTTCCGAAATTAAGGGCCAATTTACAGATGTATTTTTAAGGTTTTATATCTCAGTTTTGAGCAGAGTTATTAATTGGAATAAAAAATCACTGGCATCTGCAGATTTTTTGACTGCAAGAAACAAGTTTGCCTGTACCAGTGCCTTAAGAATCTGGTCTTCTGGAGGCGACGAATTCGTTGAAGGCGATTCAGCCTCGGCTTTGTTTTTTGAAGTATTTCTCGTACAGGAAGTTCTAGGGATACTTGAAGGAGTGGTAGTCGGTAGGGGAGAAGTCTGGCTAGTACGTTGGATGAGACAGAGTTTCGTAGCCCAGCTCGTCCAACTTTTGCAGCTTGGGTTGCATAACCGCGCGTTATGGCGCAGAAGAATTCGTCTATTTCCGTGACCAGTGGGAGCAACGGTCTTGCTTTTTCGTTAGACATGCCACAGCTTATCGTTTATAATGCTCTAGAGACATGATAACTGGTCAAAGAAGAAGGTTTCAAATTGTAGTGCTCAGAAATGACTGGAAATTAATAGAGCACTCTCACTTCTATTTTTCAAACTTCTGTGATCCCGTTAGTAATCAGGTGATTCTAGGAGAAACCGATAGCTCCCCGTTTGGCACTGCATCGCGTCAGAGCTGTTCAAGAGGCACGAAGAGCATGGCATTTTTTTTTAGAAATTCCACTTTTTAATGTTCACGGTGACAACGTAACTATGTAGCTGGATAGGTGCTACAGTGGGGGTAGGCTTATTTCTAGTTGGACTTCTGAACAGAAATGTCGAATTCCGTTTCATTTTTGAATGATCATACTCCAAAAATTCTGATGCAGCCATTTTCGGTATTTCAATAGCAGACCAGGACCTATCAAAACAGTTGGAATGTCATTTAAAGTCTTACAACTATATTCGTCCTTAAACAATTTAGGATCCAAGAATTTAGGTTGTTCAGCCAACGCAGGAGATGTCACCTCACAAAACTATTCGTTCATCTATAAAACTCAAGCAACAATCTGAAGATAAGGTTTGCTAAATTCTCAACTAATACAAGTACTTGCTGAAAGCATAAGGCCCTGCTTACGCGTTTACTACTGAGCATTTAAGCTCGAAACAGATGCTGCTGCCGACACTACCGAGACCACTACAATTTGTTTCTACGTATTCTTTTTTATATATCTTTTCAGATCTGACACCTCTGCTAAAAAATATAATCAAAAACGTTACTTTGTCTGTCAAAACCCCGTTCAGAGTCTAAGTAAATTCGAAACGGCTCCCGAAAACTGTTACATGTTTATGTTCCAGTTGTTATAAATACTAGTAGCGTGGAAAGGATAGGCGAGGTGCAGTGGAATAGTAGTAACTATCAATAGTTTCTGTGAAGTTAGGTTTGAACTTCCGGAAGAGTTTCTAGTTGTGTGGTTTTCATCATAGTATTTTAAGAGGGTTTGTCTTTCAGAGCAAAACCAAGACACTCGCGCTATCGTCGCAGCAAAAGGAAAATTTTGACGATTATCTAAATGCTCTTGGTGAAAAGGAACCAGAAGGCAACAAGACTTCGCAGGAGACACAACATGTGCGTAAGTGATGTAAAGGTGATCACCATCATCACCATAGTATGTTTCCGTTTTGATCTTAAGATCTATAAAGCGTTCGGAGATGTCCAATCATTTAAGGATGTGCCATTTATTCGATTCCATTAAACATCGATAGACTTAACTGAATGTACCGCTTAGCTTACCCACACAATGACTTGAGGGAGGTCATTGCTTCTACTCTTCTGTGAAAGTATGGTACATAGAGGATTTCGATTGCCCAATACATTGGCACATACTAACGACCGCGAATGTATTCCATTTCTAACCATACGCTACATGCTATTCCCTCATTCTATTCCTCGTAAATTTTTGTACTTAAGCCGTAAATCACCTGATTTGCTGATTCAGAGCACTTACTATTCTGCAACGCGTTCACTAGGTTTCAAAGCCGGCTCAGTTTGTGATACCGTACTACTAGCTATGCCAGCACCAGCTAGCAACGCTACCGGTGAACAATAATATACTTAACAACAATCACTGCGTGGTCTATGCAACGAAGAATAAAAGTCGTCATATGCTTGATGAAGACGCAGAAGTCATCTCTGCTTGAACACGTCTGCTTCTCTCCTTGATCACGTTTAGTAAACGCCGCTTTTCTTAAACTGAATGTGAACGGAATTGAGAGAGGACTCATGACTGAAGGATATCAAAGTCGCCAGTCATTTGAAACGGACAGAAGAGCGGAAGAGATCCAAGCAGAGTACACATTAAGAATTAACATAATTTGCAAAACATATTCCAAAAAATCTCTTGCCGAGGAGCTGATAATCACTGACATTGAGCGCGGCCGTTCTGCTGCAAATTGGTAGAACTCTATTAGCGCTCTCGCGACGAGTGACACCTATAGGTGTTGTGATGATTTTGCGGTAGTGGCCGGCAGTACACCTGCAGGTCTCATTTTTCTTTCCGTTGGTTTGTTTTAGCACATAGAACTATTTTCCAACATTTTTTATTACCAAATGAAAACCTGTAGAACACACATGTTGTGTTCAGCGGAGATCGGGAAAAGTTCTGTGCCGCACTTAGAAATATTCGAAAAACCTTTTCCGAACGAGTTCGCTAACCAGACATTTGGATGCTAATCAATTATTATTTTAATTTTAATTGCTATACTAAATGACAATTATTGTATAAAGGGTGCGGATATAGAAAATGCTCAACTAGAACCTTTAACTTGCAGAACACTTCCAAATGCTTACTTTAGTGTGTTTGTATGATGGTTCATAGTAACATGGACTAATTAGCACCATAAATATCATACCAGTATAACGATAGAGCAAAACCTTTTTTGCAACCATTTGTGTTTAGAACCCGCGTAGTGCTCTAGTCATCCCAAAATTATTGTTTATTTTCGAAGACCCAGGTCTACAAAGGTTGAAAATTGGGCATTGTCCACACCGTGGTAAAACGGAGATTAGACGTCGTGACGAGGATGTTTAAAGGACATGATTACGCTTTAGTGTAAGTTCCTAAGTAGTTTAAGAGGACGAAACCTTGCGAAATCAGTAGGTGCCAGATAGGAGGAAAATGTGGTGACATCCATACGATTCTTCTATAAGATGGATCATTCAAGTAAAATAGATAGAGGTACACCAATGTGTTCATCGTTTTAGACTCCTTCCTTTACACAAGAAGACAAAACACAAGTCTCCAAACGGAAGAAGAAGGATCCGAATGACGCATTCTTACGTAACACTTCTGGACAATGTCCCCGTACGTGGACCTTTCTACTGATCTTTGACTTGTTGACAATACTATGAGGATTAGTTCATACTTCTATGAACTGCTATAGTTTTCAAAAATATCTATGATTAATGCTCTTTTTTCCACTTTTAGTCGCTGTCTGTGAAGTGATTGAAACAAGGAGGACAAACTGGAATAATACCTGTCGATTAACAAACATCGTTTGAATAGTCTTTCAATTGTACTCATTCCGTTTGTATAAAATCTTTTAATTGATACATAGAAAATGATTTGAATGAGCGCCACACTACTACGGTTAATTGTTTTTCAAAACTGCTACTGTGTGATATATTATACATCACCTGTATCACCTGTAGTCCCGTTGATAGTCGAGTGACTCGAGCGGGCGCCAGTAAGTCTTCCATTTTTCCCTGTCGCGTGCAAGAGTAGCCCAATGGGTTCTGCTCGCTCTAGGGACTGGTCGAGCATCATATCTTTCTTCAAGGCTCTTTGCGAAGAACTCTGACCATCGGGTCGGTGGTCTTCCTGCAGTACGTTTGACATCCCGAGGAATCCAGTCACTAACGGCTCTTGTCCATCGGTTGTCATTCATACGCATTACGTGTCCGGCCCACCTTATCTTCAATTTTTTGGCGTACAGGACAGCATCTTTGATTACTGATCGTCGACGCAGATCAAAGCTTCGGATCCCTTCCCTTACTTGTGTGGAACGGGATACTCCTAACATCGCCCTTTCGACTGCGCGTTCGATAACGCTAAGTGACCTTTCATCCTGCTTACGCAGCGACCAAGTTTCTGACGCATACGTTAGGGGCAGGAAGTACCGTTGAGTCGAAAAGCTGGGCACGGAGTCGGGTGTTCCTTGTTCTCTTCACTACATCCTCGTTGCTCTTAAAAGCTCCCCAACCCGCTCATTTCCTTCTACTCAACTCTGGAGCTAAGTCGTTCATCATATTGATTTCCCGACCTAGATAGATATAACTGCAGCATTCGGAGATATTCGTTTCGTTGAACATGAATGGGGGCATGCGAAACCAATCCGTTCTTCATGAACATCGTTTTCGTGCGATTTAATCGAAGACCAATCTTTCCATAGGCTTTATCAAAGTCGGTAAATATGCGTTCCGCTTGGCTAATGTTTGGTGCTATAAGGACGATGTCATCAGCAAAATGAAGATGGTGTAACTGCCGACCATCGATTTTCACTCTGATATTTATCCCATTCCAATGTTCGCATGACGTTCTGGAGGGGTGGCGGTAGATAATTTTGGCGCGACGGTATCACCTTGCCTAACCCCTCTTTTGACGTCAATGATAATATCGTCGTAGAATGGTGATACCTTGGTTGTGAAATTTTTTGTACAGCTCACGAAGAATCTTTATGTACTGAGTAGGGACTCCTTGACTATCCAGGGCTTCCAAGACTGCATCTATCTCTGCTGAATCAAAGGCATTTGTAAATCGATGAAGGTGAGGCAGAGCGGTTTATTGTACTCTCGCGATTCTTCAATGAGCCTTGTTACCGTGTGGATGTGGTCCAACGTACTCAATCCTTTTCGAAACCCTGCATGCTCACATGGCTGTCCTTCGTCCAGTGTTCTGTCAATACTGTTTAGGATACTCGAGTGGAGAGTTTGTAGACGAAAGACAGTAAGCAGATTGGACGATAGTTGCCGATATCGCGTAGGTCACCATTCTTGAACAATAACACGGTCATGCTGGTCTTCCACTGAGTAGAGACCTTATATTCAGACAGGTAACGTGTGAGGAGCCAAGCCGGTGTTTTTACGAAGACTGGCGGAAGATTCTTCAGATGTTCTGATCTTATCCTGTCCGGACCTGGTGCTGTTTGATTTTTCACCGACGAAATGGCATGTCGGATTTCGGAAGGGAGAACCGGTGGTACAACATATCCATCTTCTCTTTATTTCATATGACGGAACGTGGACGTGGCTGTCGAAGAGATCCGAGTAGTATCGGTGAATAATTTTTCTCCATTGCCTTTCTGGACGCTGTAACTGTTCCGTCTGGGCGTTGGAGTGCAACCATCTTGGTCTTGTAATTGGCGAAGCTCCGGTGGGCTTTGCGAATGCTTTTCCCAGCCTCTGCGGCTTCGACCATTACTGCTGCTCTTCTCTCTTTAAGATCTTACGCTTCCAATGGCCCTGAGATTTTAGCAGCCTCTCCGTACTCGTCCTACCCAACGCTGCGAAATTGGGGGGCTCTTTCGGGGTCAGGGGTATGAGGCCCGTTTTTTTTCTACTGTGTTTAGCATTTTTTGATACCCATGTATAGCTTGCTGTGCTCTGAACGTGGGGCTGGGTATACTCACGGGACAGGTTTCCAGGCTCTTCCAGAGTGGACGTGGAGCTTATTTGTTGGAAGCGAGTCCTAACCGCCTCCCACACATGCTTCGCTGTCACTTGATTGCAGGCTTTTGGCCGAACTAACTCGTTGAATCCAATCCGCATAAACTAGAGCGCACCCACACACGCCTGCATGAATACGCCCCGTAAATGCAGAAAGTATGTGCCAAATCAGCGCAGCAGAAACAGGGAGTTTATCGTCTGGGTCGCTTTTGGTCCGCGATTAACCCCCTATCCGCCACCTGAGGACGCGCCACGTAGCGTCGTGACTAACCTGCTCGAGATCCATCATATGAGGGAGATCGATGGATAGCAAAAAAGCTTTCTGCGTTGACGAATTCCTGAGGGATGCGCCAAATCGGTACCAGACCTGTCTGGAAGGATAGCAACACTGGCTCGATACATCGGTAAGCTACCGCGAGCGAGCTACATTGTAAAGACCAGATATGCATTCAGTCACCTCTAAACGATGCTTAATGAAGTCGAATGCACGGCGCATCCCTCTGGGATTGATCAACGCCGAGAGCTTTATCATTTTATTCTACGTCAACTAAGTTCACGTTCATGAGCTTCAAGACACTTTAATAACAGTACCGATGACATAGCAAGTACGTTGTGGTAATGTATGTTGCCCATGTAGAGAAAAATATGGAAATAATCTCATCTAATGGGTAGTAGTACATTGAGCTTACTTAACCGAATAACGAACCATTAACGACAAATAACTCTTACATAGACTATTCTCTAGCTGTTTGAAGATATCCTGCAATACTACACATATTAACACGTCTCTAAATCGTTAACTTACGCAAGATCGACAAAGGGATTTATTTCGGCTAACGTTTAGACATCTATGTCTTCATCAGAGCCGATTATCGGAGTCGTTGGCCCACAGTTGTTTGTTTTTTTCCATGTGACCTCATCCCCGTCTTAACGAGACGGATCTTCTTCAGTGGAAAGCTGCACAAATGAGGCATGTTAACCAGGCGGTGCACTCCTACCGCTGCTGAATATTGTTTTGCCATTTGCTATGTGCTAGCTATCACAATCCCAACCGTTGCAGGGTTGATTATCAATTGAAAAAACAAATCATTTTTTAATGCATATCATATCCAAAAAATAACCGCCATATATAAAACAGCAGTGCTAGGTAGGAACGCGTCATTTGTGCGATGATTCACCGAAGAAGACCCGTCTCGGTAGGACGGCGAAGACATCACATTGAGAAGATAACTACTTTGGATTATCGACTCTGGGCATTAGCTCTAATGAAGACGAGAACATCGAAACATCGGCCGAAATAAATCTTTTTGTCAATATAGTGTATCATGCATATCGAGGGCATTGGATGATTCGCAACCAGTAGAGTAAGCAGGATTTCGATAAGGACCTTGCTGCATGGCTCATATCCAAACTTTCCAAGGTCATCGAATTTTGTCGGAATGCCACTAACCCCTAATCTTAACCTTTGTCGACTATGAAAAAACGTTTGACGGTGTTGAAACGAATGCAATCATATCAGCGCTCGTCGACCAAGATGTGGACCCCTTCTACATAAGAACATCTGACTGTTATCGGAATTGCACCACGAAAATACGGCTTTTCCGTCAATCTCTTACTATGCCCACAGGAAAAAGGGGTTCGACAGGATGACATAATATCGCCAAAGCTGTTTGGTGCCTCATTGCAGTGGATGATGAAATCATTCGTTTGGGGGTGAGAAAGGCATACGTATTGAGGGAAAACTCGTATTCAACCTTCGTTTTGCCGACGACATCGTCATCTCCTTAAGAATCAACAGTAAAGCAGAGACGATGATCATCGAGCTCAACGAAGCAGGAAAAAGGACTGGACTACGCATAAATCGAAAGAAAGCCCATTTGACCATTTCAACCATGATGCGAAAGCGAAAAAATTGAACTGGATGGTTCTCTGACTACACAGAGCACCTCGTACGCATACCTTGAGCGATCAATGAACATGGAAAACATCACGAAGGAGGAACTAGATAGAAGAAGGAGAACAGCTTGGGCCGCATTCGGGCCTCTCCAGAATCCACCGATTAAATGAAGGACGCGAAAATACGCGCTCACCTTTTCGATTCAAAAGTCTTCACAGCTCTCTGTTATGCTGCAGAGATGTGGGTTGATACTTCAACCACGTCAAAATGCTACTCACATAGCGCTTGAGCAATGTCTTCTGAAATATAACCGGCACTGTCAATATCTAGCCGGAATGCGAAGCTGTGATCTTCGAAATCTGTCACATCTTCGAGATCCAAGAGAGTATACATCGATAGGAAACAAAGATGGGCCGGTCACATAATGAGAAGAACAGACGCTAATCGGCTGCATTGGCAGCTGCAGTTATTTTACAGGTCACGGTGTGAGACCCCCACGTGCCACCATGCTCGAATAAAACCACCACCATGGGTGACGATTTCGAGGGAACGAAACGAATGGGCAATGTGCTGCTGTCCGCACAACTAGTGAAGACGGACTGTCCGAGTATCCAAGTAGGTAATCTCGTGTAAGCTCACTGTTTATACGTATGTTCGTTATTTTACTACCTTCGTTAAATGATAGTCGGTTTGAAAATTGTCTGACTACATATATCGACAGTGCCAGAAGCATGGAAGTCAGCGGTAAGGGTGTATGCTTGTTCCAAGCCTCACTGATATTTCTAACCTTTTTTTTCACCGACCCTTCGCCGTAAGCATAAGAAAGGAGGTTCGACGAGTCAACACAATAGCGCAGAAGCTGTACTCAGTCCCAATGCAGTGGGCAATGAAGTCACCCCAATGGAAAGAGAAGTGCATGCGAATTGGTGGAAAGCTTCCATCAAATATTCGTTTTGCGGATGACATCGTCACATTTCCAAGAAGTACTAGTGAAGCAGAGACGATGCTGAATGAACTCAATAAAGTGGGGAAAAAGATTGAACTGCGCATGAATAGGACGAAGACCCAGTTCATGAAAACTCCTGGTGCGAAGGTGAACAAGTCGAACTTGTTGCTTCTCTGATTAAGTAACCGCTCTGTACGTTAACCTTAGGTGTTCAATTAACATAAAGAAAAGCAATGAAGAAATAATTAGGGAGAAGAAGTAGAGTACCTTAGGTATCTCAAGGAAACCTCTACAGGGAGCCACCGACGTATTAAAGGACTGGAAAATCGAAGTTTATCTTTTCCAATCAGCAGTTCTGCTAACGCTCTGTTTTGCAGCGCAGACGTGATATACAGTTGATAATACTTTAACCATGTGCACAATAATACGCACCACTCAGAGAGTACTTGAATGATGTACTCTGCAATATTGCCGGAATGCAAAGATCTGATCTTCGAAATCTATCTCATTTTCTAGACTCAGGAGGACATGTGCCCACACATCGATAGCGAAACACAGATGGGCTAGTCATGTAATGAGAAGAACAGAGGACAGATGGACGAAAAGAAATGCAGCGTGGATTTTACAACTATCCATGCGTCCCCTCCATAATGCTGGAATCGAACCACCACCATAGACGACAAATGCGAGGCAAAGAAAAGAAAACGGAAAGATGTGCTGAACTCGCACAACACCTGAGGAGGGCCCGTTTAAGTACTGAGTAAGTAATTAGGATCCAATAACACTCAAGAACATCCTCAAATAACCATTTTTTCTACTTTTCTGCTCCTTCTAGTGCTATTCCCACTAGTTTCTTACTGGATTCTTGAAAGGCACTGATGAGACCATTTTTCCGATTTGTAAACGAATAAAAGTTATTCTTGTCATATTATTTATACCTTCCTCAATAACTTTTCTAAGAAAGCACTAAGTCAACCCAAATTAACCCAACGCCACGATTCGCAACAGTTTGTTCACCACACCTTCCCATATCGCTCTCGACTACTTTGTCTGGATGACCTTTGTGTTCTATACAGATTTTTTGCTTATCAGCACCAATTTGCATGGAAAAGAAAGATATCCAGTCCGTGAGAGTTCCTGAAATGACCAAAGGTGAAGTGGGATTAGCTGCTGCATTCATGCTAGTGCCTGTCGTACATCTTCTCATTCCAACAAGGCATGTGGAGTTCACAGTGTTACCAACATTTACATCATATTCACAAGTAAAAGACACTTTTCTTAGTGAACTACTGTTCACATTCAAAACAGCAATCGGATTAATGGACCCCACAACGAATAATTATCCGTAGTGAAAACGGAATTTGTGTTGACTTGATCAACCGCAAAATTACTCGTAATAAGGATTCCTTAATCACAATAAACTCTGGGTAGGTTGATGGGAAAAAAGTCAACCCAAGACGATAATTCTATTGGGAATAGGATACCCTTCATTTCGCTGTTTTTTTTTAACGAAGTAAGCACGGCCATTAACAAAAAATTGTCTAAAAAGGGACTATTTATGAAGGACGGTAGCAGTTATTGAATTTGTATCAGACACTTATATCATCTAGTTCAACCGTTTGTATGGCCGTCTATGAACAACGTAAAACTGCGTAGTTCTCCCTAAGAGGAGAGATTGCCTCTCCCATCTAAGACTCTGTGCCGCTGATCTCAAATAAATGAAGAACTTAAGAACAACAAATTGGCGACTACCCTAATTCATTGATAACACGAGGTTGTTACCAAATATTTATTCGGCTAAAAATTCCGACGTCTTTGCCTTCTTCCAAGCCGACGATCCGAGCCGATGGCCCCTAGTAGATGCCCACAGTCCTTCGTACTCTTGATGTAGTGTCTTCGTATCTCATCATGTGGGATCTTCTTCAGTGGAGCACTTGTGGAATGAGGCAACCTCACAAAGCGATAGCCTTTTATACAGGACGGTTGTTGTTGTTGACAGTGATTGTCCGGTGGCAATAAATTGTTTTCTCATGATAATCCATGGTGAAGAACTCGGTGTCATTATTGCCTAGCACGCAGCGCAAAAAGTATTCCAAGGACCGAGTTTTTCCTCAACGTCGGTATGACTAATAGCATCCAATCCTTTATTGATAAGCTAGGCTTCTTTCGCTTACTAGTCAAATTTTATCGAAGTTAGCATCGGATGAAAGGTATCCACTTCGAGAAGAAGATTCTTGAGAGTGCGTCGTTTTCTTGTTCAGCAATCGCGAGGTTGTTAAACAGCATACATTTACTTCCATAGAAAAACACAATACAATACAACAGTAGCTGACGTTTCGGCAGTATCGCCTTCTTCAGAGCCTGGAAGGGTATCCTGATATACGATTTATTAGGCCAAACGCTTCAATAACACTTGCAAAAAGACGACAAACTTTATGGTAATTACATGATCAACATGACGATATACTTGATCTCTTGTAGAACTTGCGGAGATGAATATATTGGCGAAACGGGAGACCCTTGTGTATCCGTATAAAAGAACACCCTACATTGTAAAGGAAAAGCAAGACAAAAGTACTCCACTAGGCATGCATAGGATACAAAAGCATAGCGGGGACGATTTTGAAGTTAAAGTCAATATCCTCGCACAGAAGACTAAGACACCAAAGCGAAACTTCTTGAGGCTTTTTGGATAAATGCCAGAAACTCCACAGTGAATAGCAGCAGGAGTAACGCACAGAGGTCACACTTGACCTGACCCCGTATGTTCGCATCAATTTCTGATGTAGGATGGTGCAGTCATTAACCTTATGCGACTATAATCAGCTGTTCTAACCTTCCTCATTGGAAGTCAACAAAAAAGCGGTGAGTGTTTCGAGAAGCTGTTGATCATATAATTGCCATAGGGTTTTTCGTCCTTTTGTAAGTGTTATTGAGGCGTTTGACGTAGTAAATTGTATGTCAGTATACCCTTCCAGGCTCTGAAGAAGGCGATACTGCCGAAACGTCAGCTACTGTTGTATTGTATTGTGTTTTTTCTATGGAAGTAAATGTATGCTGTTTAACAACCTCGCGATTGCTGAACAAGAAAAACGACGCATTCATATTCCAATGCCGAGATTAATAGAAAGTCGATCCTGGGAATTCTTGAGAGTATTCATATAATAATAGAGTAGTCAATACAGGCTACATCCACGCTGAAACGAAATTCATTGGTATGCAGTGAGAGCACAAGTTCCCGCTACTATTTATTTCCATCTGCATGAAGGTGGTGAATTGCTTCAAGACGTAATGGTTCAAGAACGCTTTGGAGAACTAGGTCTTTTATATTTATCATCTGAACATATTTCATGAGACATGAAGCAGCTCCACAAAGAAGAACACAACTTACAAATAGTGGACTTTTTTTCATTTCCATTTCTGCCTAATCATTTTTATAGTGATTTTAAAAAAAGATCTTACAAGAAAGAGATTTGTTGCTGATGATTCAACAACACTCAAGATGCGATCTTCCCTTAGGTAAGACTTCTTCTACTGATATCTTCGAACCCTTCTTCCAGTGGTTTCCTTTTGGAGTAAAGAAAGGCGATGACGACAGCGTTTTTGCGAGTTTATGCGGGAAGAGCTCATCCTGTAATTTGCTATTTGCAAATTTCTTAGTGTCTTTCAATGGGAACATACATTTAAATTCGTCACTTTCTACACTTCCGTATAACGTCATGCGTTACTCTGACTAACAAACATCCCTGCCATTTGCCACTTTATTGCTCATTTAATGAAACAACAAATATCGCTTGAATATAAATGCTCATCTCGAACGCTTCCTAGGTAAGTTCGTGTTTTAGGTGACGGTTGCGACTGCGGAGAAGAAGTTCGCTCCAAATGGACCCGATGCCAAGGTTTGCACCGCTCTGTTCACCACACCTTGCCACATCTCTCTCGACCAGTTCGCCATGATAACGTTTGTAGTCGTGAGAGTTCCTCCAATTGACAGCGCCGTTGCGGGTATATTCTTAACATTCGTTCCAGTGCCTGTCGTGCACCTCTCAGCATTCCCAGCCATCATTGTACTGCATATAGCGGTCACCGTGCTGCCAACAACAATGCAGTAAGTTCGCATCATCACAACTGAAAGAAACTTTTGCAAGTAAATGACTGCTTGTATTCAAAATGGCGACTTGTCCTAATTAAAATAATGGATAGTCGCTTGTAATAAATTGTATCCAGATTTCGTCAAATGCAAGATTTTTGTCTTTTTTAAGCTGTAGCTTTGTTAAAACAATGAGTGGCTGAAAACGACAAGTTTTGTTTCTCCTGCTGGCTTAATGGTACATAAATTGCTTTCCACCCAACGGTTTACCGCCTCATCGTGGCTCGGAGGTGTTCCTGGGTGTCGGACTGCGATGTACAACAGGGGGGGATTCGTCCACCCGGCAGGGTCTCTCAAGCAGAAAAAGGGGATCCGGTGTTTCCATCAGGAAGCCTAGCTAAGAGCAAACCATTGCCAAGGGTCCACCAGCGTCCTAGTATCAAAGTCGCATGGTGGCAAATCTCCCTCTGATCACAACGGCTGCAACTGCCTGTCGTGGTGACGACCTGGGGCTGACTTTGGCCAGGCTGTCTTCGGGATTCCAGGGAACCACAATGGCTTAGCCAGCAAGTCTCCGAAAAGTGGTGATTATGTTGGGGCCCACACAACTAGTGAGATGGGCCGATCAAGAATCAAGTATCAAGTAAATTGCTTTCGGAAGACATTGCCATCCTCACCAACCACTTCCGCTTCTGTTTCTCCATTAAGTCAGTCTCGGTCATCTCGCCATGATCTCTATTTTTAAAAAAGGTGGGTACGAAATCTGCTGGACGGTTTCATTTCTCCGTGATCGCTTCAAATCGTTTGCAAAAAAACGTGTTGTTACCTCTCACTGCTTATATATTACCATTATAGTTAATAACTACTACTCTTCATTATTATTTGCTATTATTGGTTTAAAAAACTGGGTGTTTATTTCTCTTAATTATCGGGTTGGTCTTTATGACTAGAGGATTAACGAAGGAAACTATAAAATTTCCAACGTTTCGTTGTTGATATGGAGCTTTGCTTTGAGATCTGCTCGATGGACGCAAGATACTATAGACTCACTCATATTCATCGTCATTGGCATAGGGTTCACGAATACGTCAGTGCATTGTAGTGGGGTATAATTGACCTGAACAGTAAGTTGACCTAAGATGACTGCGATTATCGCATCAGAGAGGCCAGCACCACGACCCTGCCGTTCGAGAACATCGAAGACCTGAAGATTCATTTGCTGGAAGAGTGTATGTGGAAGTGTTTTCAACCAAGTTATGTCGAGCCATGTAAACCGTGTTTGAATTAAAAATCTGAAGAACTGTCGAAAAATTAGAGCACGCCTTTCAACAGATCGAGAAACAGCGAAAAAAATTGTAAAATCTAACAGGTATTAACTCACTGCTTGCATTACAATACGTGATACAAATGCCTGAGCTCCAGCCGCATTAGATGCAATGCCAGGAGCCTGGGCAGGGACGTTGCCCGTTTCACTGTAAGCCATGGCTACTGGCAAGGTAAAACCGGTGATATTGAATGTCCTAGTGGTCGCTGTAACGAAATGTGACGTCTTCCGTTGTTAAGAAACGAAGTGATAATTTAGTAAAAATTAATATTAAATATAAATATAAAAATTAAAAATAATAATAATTATAAAAGTAAAAAAACAAAGAAAATAATAAAAAAGTGAAAAATGAATCGTTCTGTTACACCTACTTCTCAGAAATTCCAGAGAAATTCAGGACAAGTGGTTCTCATCACATTTTTTAACCTTCTGTTAATTAGACTTCATAGTGTTATTGTCGAAAGGTTGCTATTACGACAGCTTTTGAGCAGTGACCATTCACTCCAACAAGTTTCAAAACTTTGTATTTAAAAATGAAGTTGTTTATACAAACATAACAATCTTCTTTTCATTACATTGGCCTGGTGGCATCATTCCACATCCTAACACTGTCGAAGCTACGGCTAGAAGCGAAATCAGAGCTGCCGCAAGACTGACCATGTTAGTACGACTTTTCATCTTTTGGCTCCTACAAATCTAAGCAGTTATTGTAGAATGGAATGGAAACAACGTTTTCGTTTTCTGCATCAGATCATTAACAAGGCAACAAGAGTTTCGGACTCAGCACTTATCCAACAGTGACGTCAGCACGGCTGACGTTTTTGCCGCCTCTTGACTTTTCTATGAGTTCAAGGTGACCGCAACTTGTTGAATTCTTTGAAGCGACTTTTATGATAGATTCTGCTATCGGAAGCTCATGGAAATCGGGTACAGAGATGAAATGAATGTCGTGTATTGAAAGTAAACGAGGTATGTGAAAGCTACAACTTTAAAAAAATTTCAAAGAAGGGGGCGAATTCCTCATGTGCCAGAACTTATATTGGATTCCCGCCTTCTCGATTGTATCATATCGGCATAAAACCCTACGTTTTCCACAAATAAAGGAATTCAGAGTCGTAAAAACACCACCGTTAAAAGTGCACTTTTGGCGAAAATCTCTTTCAAGCAGATATCGAGCTAGAAAAACGAAGCTCAGCGTCCGGTGCCAAAAAATTCGTAGCAGCAAATTTCTAAACTGCGGTAATCCCATTCGTTAAGCTCTGATGTTCTCACTAGCGCCTCATCCTTAGATCGTCTACCGTATCGTTTTTGTTGATAGAACGGTCGACTGATAGGCAGGACAAGAGCGTCTGAAGAATTTCACTTAACGATTCAGTTACGGGAAAAAATCAGATGAACCTAGGGAAACATCAATATGAGGAAGAAAAAACAGAGCCGTGCCAGAATTTAAGAATTTAAGAAGAAGGGAAGAAGAAAAAAGAGAATTTAACACAGACGAAATAGACACATCTATTCCCACGTTTTGTTTCGAGGTAAAAGAATCTTTCCGATTATTGGAATTGCCAGTGCACCAAGGTGAGAGGAAATCGGACGTTCTGAAGAACGCGAAAAGTGGCCACGGCACTACGACTTCCTTAGTCGCCATTTCAAACTTTCCAGTTTTTTTAATAAAGTTGAATGTTTACAGAATGGCGCCAACTCCTCACAGTTTCTCCACGATGTGCAGACAAAATAAAATTTGTTCATGCGCACTTTACAAAATCACATTTCTGGAACGGTTGCGGAATCATCACTGATCTACTCATTTCCTCAAGTCTTTAAAAATTATTACTAAGAGATTTTGAAACGTTGCATTTTTTTAACAAGCGATCAATTCGATTCTTTTTCGATTTTTAATCAGCTTCAGTCAACCAATCAATAAAAGAATTCAATCAATCAATTTTTCAACTCTATCCATTGTTTTAGGTCTTCCCTGGATCGTACCAGGAAAAGGACTATGCCGAACTGCATCCAGTAGGATTCCAATAATTTCCTTAGTGAGTAGCAGTGGAACTCGCTTTATAGTTGGGGGAAAACCCTGCGCAGCATACACAACTTGACCTAGGACTTTAAAGAGTGTTTATGGCAGCACTTCGACCGAGTCGAGAGAAATAATGGAAAACACTTTTTTTCGACATGCGAGCCGCATCAGTGTAGTAATCGAAGCCGTGTGTAAAGCCGAAGATTCCACTCATTCCCAATGTGTTCGCGTATTTCCTACTTTTAGGAGCGAAATAAGTTTCGTTAGTTTCGTTTCGCTGGTGATAAATCGAAAACACCGTCGGCGGTGTCAGCTTTTTGACGAGCATTTTATGAACGATGAATCAAGCTGAATGAACAGTTCCTTGTCGTTTTATTCTAATAGCTTATAAACGAGGAATTCCGCTGCAGCATTCTACTTCCGCTTTCAATATGGTACTGTACGTCCAATTCACTGTAAGAAAAACTCTACATTTATCACGTTTTTTAGTTGAGGATTGTGGGAATGCCTAAAATCTCTTTCGAAATATTTTGGCATTTAAACGTTCATCTTAACAAAGCAAAAACCACGCAGATTACCGCCTTGTTCATCTCAGGATAAGAAACGCTCAAGCAGCGGCTTTTTGCTTCATAGGGATGCACAATGGTTCTATTAGGTATGCTTTAATCAGGAGAGTCTCACTTAAATATAATTTACATGAAATGAACGAGAGAAGGCCGTATTTGCTCCCAGTAGAGCCATGCAGTACTTCTTGAAGGTTGGACATTTTATAAAGTAACTGGTACGTTCGCTAGTTCTTCATCACTGCAGAACCTGATATGGACGCTTTCAGGCGCTTTCCACGACAATGCGGTTTTTGGAATCCTTCTTCCACAAAAATATTTTACAGTTTTGATTCAGAAATGCATGTTGCCTGCCTCAATGTGAAATTTAGTAGACAATACGAAGAGGTAATCCTAGCGCAAGGAAAGCTATTGCTTCATCGTTTTGAAAAGCTATTCATCAAAGATCATTAGCGGAATCCTTTCAGAATGTTGTGTTGTGTGGATTGTAGCAAAGCATCTACAAATATGGTTCTCGAGTTGTACCAATTTGTCTTAGTTTTGAAAAAAGATTTCTGATTTTGGCATAAATGCGCTTTTATGTCAAATCCAAACATTCATTACAGGTAAGACTATTAGATTTGAAAACATTGACAACCCCTTGTATTCAAATACTCTAGAAAGAGGATGATTCAAAAGTTGGATTGCTTTGATATTCGCGAGGTAGCCAATGCCACTTCGATTCGAAACAGAGACACAAGACTATAGTGGTGTGCCCACAGTCGATTTACGTATTGGCAACAAAGAAAGATACCCTGTGTAGCAGTGCTAATATTAAAACTATGCTGTCCAGGACCTAAAAAATTTCTTCTTGAATCCACGCTTTAAGAGAAATATTGTTGCCTGTAAAAAGCTTTCTGTGTCGAATATAGGTTTGCTGGACTCTGTGCCATGAGCTGATTTAGCAGTTAGTGTAACAAAAAGCAATTTCTAGTAGTTTTCGCTTGCATCCACGAAGGTTCATTATCACTCGAGTGTCTTCACTAGTAGAAAAACACGATGGTCAGTTTCCGGAATTTCTCTGGAATAAATGATGGCATGACTGAAAAACCTTTGATACCGTGCCACGCAGTGATGTTATAGAAAAATGTGATGGAATCCATTTTCTGCAGTCGCATTCGAAGATTGTGAAGCTTTACCACAACTCCAATATATTAGTGAAAGTGCCCCAACTCGATGTTTAAAGGAATATGTTTTTCCTGCACAGATGACAAAGTGAAGCACATTCTTCAGTATAGAATCACTGGCCGACTTATGGGATTTTTTATGAACTGTGAAGAGATAAACAAGTACAACCGTACCTTTTAAATCAGACTGTTATAAGAGGAGCTGTTCAGACTCATCACATTCTCTGCGCCTTCAATGCTATACCATATGCAGTCAACGAATTTTAGCCTTTTGGGAAAAAATGCCACTATTAGCATTTTTTGAGTTGAGTTAGCCGACGGATTCATATCACTTCGGAGTCTGAGTTTCCGCAGTTTTCATCGGACTTCGCCACTAGACTAAACCAGTAAAAGACTTTTTCACGGAGTCTGTCTGTCTATAATTCAAACAACACATCGAAAATTTCATCATGGTCGGTTCCAAAGGGATTCAATTTGCTGCGTGAGGGGATGGTTGAACCCGTGCGTGTAGGTGCCGTGCCCATTGGGTGGTTTCCATGGTTTAGTGGTATGCCATTGAGAATGACATGCACCAAGTGTTTTTTCGTGTAGTACAATAGTTATGTCTCTCAAACCACTTATTCTCAATTCGGAGCTAAGAACAGTTAAATGCTGTTGCAGTAATATATAACATATAATAATAATAATGATCGCAACTGGAGTCGCTTTTTTCTTTTCCTTTTCGAACTTCATCACTTCCTAACTGTTGTACTCGGTCGACCACTGTAGTAGGTATGACTGCATCTAAGACCATCTAAACCATTTAATAAAGATTATTATTGACGAGTCGATAGTCGCCACAATGATAACCGACGTCACGGAATTTGAGTCACTCTTGTTGAGATAGATACTTTGGTAATCAAAGAAGAAAAAATTGCAAAGAACCTCGGTGAGTACGACTTCTCAACCGGCGCGACGGGAAAAAAAATTGTAACACTGTAGTAACCAACATGTGTGTATAATATTAAGACTAATATAGGAATAAAATAACTTTGGAGCAAAAACCGTTTTCGAACCGAATGTCATTTAACCTCGGTAGTAGAATACTCTAGTACTAAATACTGAAAGTAAAATACTCTCAAGTACGTACGAAATCAACGAAATTACACGTTATTGTGGTTGGTGGGCGCGGTTGCACTGCCGCGCTCCTGAAACAATCTCGCCGTCACATTAGTATCCTTAAGGCTATCAGTATCTAAATTATGACTTGGAGAGTATGGCGACAGGCGTGATGAAACAGACTTGACTCAAAGTCGTTACGAACGGCATCAATCATAGTAGGAACAACGTCATTGCGGGCGTATCCAAATCGACCATATCAATAATAGAAAAAATCATGAAAAAATCATCAGAAATGGCCTATCATAGTTATTTGGTCACGGCACCTCTCAACGGCAAAAAGTTCATATCTTAGGAGCGTCTCTTTGCGACAGTTAGAAGAATATTGCGGCGCAGTTGGTGAGCCCAGAACTTGAAAATCGCGATTCCAACCAGCAGCTGATTGTGAAAGAACAAGACATCACTGGAGATTTTGATGACTAGGAAAGTATTTGTTATTCAAGATGACATAAACGTAGCTTGGAGAATGAATGCTTCTTAGAGCATTACGGTGATCAAGGCAATCATCAAGTTAACGAAACATACCATCAAATCTTCAACGAAGCTGAGATATTTGCAAAACTCTGGACCGCAGGTGCCTATGGTGGGGAACGAACGCGCTATTGTCCTTATTTTTTAACTGGGTTCAAAGCCGAGTTGGGCTCTCCAGATCAATCCCGTTGTCAGGTGATTGCTGATGGCAAGAAGGTCGATAGAACTAGCTGAGAGACAGGCGAAACGAAGGACCCTGCATGGTGTGGTGGTGAACGCGTTACTCCTGGAAAGGACAATAGCGCGTTCGTTCCCCACCATAAGCACTTGCGGTCCAGAGTTTTGCAAATATCTCAGCTTCGTTGAAGTTATATTTCGCAATATACCCTGCCATCAAAAAGAGTAGACAGTGAGTAAAAAGGTTAAAAAATACCATCAAATCATTTGTTGGTGGCAACCGGAAGATGAAAATGTTTATAGATGCCATTCAATGATCGTCGATTAAGTGGTGCAACTAAGGGATTTCCGATCACTAATATTGCTAATATTATCGAAGAGTTCTGAGATCTGAGTAAATCCCAAGATTGACTTCCTACTAACTGGAGGATTGATCAAACTGTTCATTGTTTTCTTGATCAGCAAACACAAAGTTGCCATTTTATCCTTTATTTTACAAAAAAGCCTAATTTTCGACGGATTTTGAGTTGTTCAAAACCTGCAAAGGTCAATTTAACCGGGATCTAGCCATCCTAGCAGCTCAGTAACCAAAACAAAGCGAACATTAAACCAGGATTTCAATCGCAATTTAAACAAAGTAGCTCCTTCATAAACTCACCGCTTTCTATGAGTTTTCCCCACTGAATATTTCACGTGGAGACCAACAGGACAGAGTTAACGTGGATAGGGTAATGTGTCTCTCTCACATTAAAAATAACACTCTTAAACACTGTGTGAGACAAAGTGTGGTAACGAGGCATTCCACCCTTAGAATCACAAAGAGTAGGACATTTCGAAGTTTTCGAGAAGAATTTTTCTTGTGAATAAGAATGAAAATAATTTGAAAGCACAGCGATAATGGTCTAATTCATCTTCAAATTTCTACTACGTCGACATTTTGATTCATCTTTGATAGAACTAAAAATTGAAACGGCTCTGATGAAGACGAAACCGTCGAAACGCTAGCCGAATAAAAGATTATTTTTCAACCTCGTGTAATGTTATCAAAGAAAGATTGCATATCGATTAGAAACAATTTTGTATACTTCTATTTGCCGTCCTTCTACGAGCGAACATAATAGGCGCCTCAGTGAGAATCCGTTGTGTTTGTCTTAAATCCGACTCTTTGTTTACTCTTGAGTCTAAACAATTTCTTGCTCAGCAGTTTACACTGCCTCTGATCGCCCAGTTACCGCCGTCATAGAAGAATCCCTATTCGCAAAAAAGGCATACTTCCTTCCGATCAACGTAGAACTGTGGTGAGAATCACGCCATCTGTCTCGGCATTCCAGGGAAACTAGGCTTAACCAACTCTGAACATGACAGTGAGGAGACAAGTCAAGCCATTACCGAACCTATCCATCAACTCAGCTAGCTTCTAAAAACGATATGCGCTAGTAAAACGAATGAGCGAACTGGAACTCGCAGAACATATGAGACGGGTCATCTGTCCATTTACATAATGAAAAGGTTACTTCGGCTCAGCCTCAGAACCTCTATCTGATATAAAGCTCAAGAAGTTTTCAACTTCAAGGTAGTTTCCACAACAAGGCTAGATTTGAAACACTAAAGAGGAATGAACAAAAAGAATTACGGCAATTACCACTGCCACCGCTCCTGAAGCGTTCTGTAAAAAACAAGACCCCAACACTGAAGTTGTAAAAAGTCTAAAGTGTACCACAGAAAATGATCGAACCAATGACAATGTGTGTATTGCAGAGTACTCCTAGGCGCTGCGCTAGGAACCATAACGCTTGTATTATATTAAACTGCGTTTTCTGTTAACGAAATCGAAGATGCGGTTTAGAAGTTCGATCGTTAAGTGAATGAACACTTAAGAGACCTCTCAAGCATAGGGCTATACGAGTCTTCATCTAGGTAGTCTCTACTGAAATGTGAACTGCACATAGGACATCAGTTAGCTAGGGGTTTACGTAGTCAAGGTCATACCTGTCCTTCAAAATTGGGGGGAAAATCTCATATCATGGAGAACGAAGGATAGATGGGACGACTATGTAACAACAAGAGTTCACAGATGAACCAGAGTTGTTCGACATAGAGGGTCAAATTAGAAGGTGAATGACTTTCAGGTAAACCCTCTGCAAGAAGAGCGGATAACTTTGTAGCTCACGTCAATTAGCTGTAGTCGAAACGGAAAACGATTTATGGACCACAGAATAAGAAAGCTATTAAATAGCAGTAGGTTGTCCAAAGAAAGTAAAGCCATCTAGAACAAACAGTTGCTTTAGTCAAAATAAGTACACACAGACGTTCGTGATAGAACAACAAAAACGAAACTGATTCTGGAGTATTCAAAAATCGACATTAGGAACATGGCGTGTATTCTGAATAACAATGCTAGAAGTCCGACAACGAATAAAATTGAGCAGTAAGGGAAATTCAGTTGGTTCCTCCAATTCTTTACCAAGATGGGATTGAAACAAAGGAAAAACGAGGGGGCGAAGACAATGCCTAAAGCAGTCAGCAGTGTTCCAGCATACTTCTTATCAAACACTGTAATATACCTCCAATGAAGGCAATAAAAAGAGTGAGAATTACCGAATCCCGATCGAAAGAAAAGTTTAGCAGAAGCCAACATTAGATATTCACAATGTTTACTTTTTTGGATCTTGCCTACTATGATTTTTACGGCAGGGTATTAACCGAAATACAACCACAATATTCCTGAGATATTTGCAAAACTCCGGACAGCAGGTGTCGGCGGTGGGGAACGAACGCGCTATTGTCCTTTCCGGGGAGTAGCGCGCTCACCACCACACCATGCGGGTCCTTCGTTTCGCCTGTCTCTCAGCTAGTTCTATTGATCTTTGCCATCAGCAATCACCCGTGAGCGGGATTGATCTGGGGGGCCCAAATCGGCAACGAACCCAGTTAAGCTGAGGCTGCAGTTATAATCACAATTTTGACTTATTATTTACTGCCTACTCTTTTAGCGGCAGGTTATGCGTTGCGAAATATAACTTTAATGATGCTGAGATATTTGCAAAACTCTGGACCGCAGGTGCCTATGGTGGGGAACGAACGCGCTATTGTCCTTTCCGGGAGTAGCGCGCTCACCACCACACCATGCGGGTCCTTCGTTTCGCCTGTCTCTCAGCTAGTTCTATCTGATCTTTGTGCCATCAGCAATCACTCATCAACATTAGATAGTTTTACGATAGCAGATTACGCGGGAACGAATACAGTTAAAACAAGTCATTAGAGATTAAAGGTAATTAATGACAAAGCTCGTTTTTTCGAAAACTAACAATTTCTCTCGATCTCTAGAAGCTCATCAGATCAGAACTCTATCGATTTATAGGAGGAACTTCCACCAATGTCATTAGCCACATGTGTAGTTTTCTAGGAGACTTTTACAATTGAATATGTCCAGAATTAAAACTTTTATGAAACTCACAAGTAGATTTGTGTTTTTCAACATTTCCAAGGCTGGGCAACTTCGAAGGCAAGCGAAATACTGGGTAACGTCATCATGTTCTGATAGAAGAAGCCTCGCCTGTTCACTTGCTTTCGGATTTCAAATATGACCCTCAAAATTTCACATGGTGGTATAAAAACTTCTGTCGTATAGAAAAAGACCTAGAAATTCCAAAAGTTTTTTAGCGTTCAGCAACGTAGTGGTAGCGATGCCCCTCATTTTACTTTGAACTGAGATATTTTCGTCTAAAGCATAAAGCGGTCAAATTTTTCTTCATCGTGTGACTCGCCTACAAGTCATGTAGTCGCGTAAGTGTCGTCAAGTAGTACTGAGTTAAAAAGGGAACTCTGCTTTAACTCACCATTGTTTTCGATTTTCAGTACTCCGTATTTCGTACCGTATAGACGTTATTTTGAGCAAGAAGCCCCCTTAATTAAAATGTGAAAACAATTGTGAACATGAATGAAACATGACCATTGACCGGATTGGATATTGGTTTCTATTAAGTCACAAGAGTAAGAGATAAGACATTGACAGTTCTACAAAATGAACCATTTAATATACATTACAAGCAGAACATAAGAAATCAAACAAACTGTCCAGATGTTCAATCAATATATCTCGCAGATCCAACACCAGTAGCAGTACAGACGTTGTAAATAGTTTTGTGATGAACGAAAAATTGAGATAAAAAAGAGGAGAGGATTCAAAAGTGTGAAAGTACGAATAATAACGACAGCAAGTAGAAGGAGAGAATAATGGAATTGTTGTTTTAATTTCCAATTGTCTAGGTCAAATACCTCAAAAAAGAAAAATTCCTCGTGGAATTATGGAAGAGCAATTGCATTAGCTCATTGTATAGAAAGTCTGTCGGGAAAAAAAGTAGCCGATGTTGTCGGGTCTGCTTCAACTTCTTGGAAATGGCCGATCCCTCGTGGATTGGGGAAGAACGGTTGCACTCTTGGAAGTGGCCGGTCTCGCGTGGATTGGGGGATAACGAAAGTGTAAGGTCGAACTAGCGCTTTTGTTTCTGGCCGACACCGGCAATAACCACTGACTGCTCTACCGTTCACGTCTCTCTTCTAGAGTGAAATAGTGAGATGAAAAAATCGTATATGGGTTATTTGAAGACCAAGATTGAATAAATCTACTCTTTCTTGGGAGGGCGCGTGTGGCGCAGCGGTCGCAGGCGCACTCCAACATACACGATGGGATCGATGCCCGCACCCTTGGCCCGTCAAGCCTTCCATCCCTCCGGCTCGGCAAATTGGTACCAGAGATACATCCGTAGGCTACTACGAGTCATTGTAAAGGCCAGGTATGCATTCAATCACCTCGAAACGACACTTAATGAAGTCGAATGCACGGCGCATCTCTCAGAGATTGATCAACGGCTGAGAGCTTTATCCTAGAGCTTTATTCTTTCTCGCCGCCTGTATGGTCGTCTATGTGCGATGAAAAGCTGCACAGACTTCCCTGACAATAGGAGACGATGACTGCGCGAGCTCGAGTACAGTTTATGTGATCTCTTTTAAAGCGTAGTGGGACGAATACAATGGCGAATCCGGCAGACCACTCCGCGTCCGTATGGAGAAAACCAGGCGGATAAATCTAGAAAGTCAAAACAGACACTCCGTCAGGTGCGCATCGTGCACATAGACATAACGGGGGAGACCTTGAAGTAGAAATTAGCATCCTTGCATAGAAATCGATAAACACGAGCGCGTAAAATTCTCTAGGCATTCTGGATTAATTCCAGGAATCAAAAATGAACCACAGGGAAGAATGCTTCATTAAAAGCGTGATATCAGACAGTATTTAAAAATCTTATTTTAATGTGACAAGTTCATTGGAAACCTCATAGAAAGCGGTGAATGTTCTATATGTTTCAAATCTTTGTTTGCAATTTCTCTGTTTGGTTATGGAGGTGTTTCGTTGAGTGAGACTGTGGTCAACTGGACCTTTTCAGCTCCTGAGAAAGGCGACATCCTCCGAAGCCTCAGCTTTACAGTAGCAAAAGAGTAGAATAACACCACATATTTGCTCAGCAAGAATATAAAGAACTACGCAATCAATGCCGAGTTTAATAGAAAGTCGGTCGTGGAAATTATTACAAGGACTAAGGGATTGACCTCATTCCATCCATAGTGGAGTGTTACAGAGTAAGTACAGCTGAGTTTAATCAAAGTTTCTGGTCAGCGTGATGAACCTCTGTTGATTCTTCGTATTCTTGTTGAGCAAATGCGAGGTGTTATTTTATTCTTTAACCACGAATAAGCTGACGTTTCGGCAGATTTCGCCTTCCTCAGAGCCTGGAAGGTGAAGTTGACAGCAATCTATTCGGGCAGAAACACCTCCATAACCAAACAGAGAAAACGCTGAACCAAGATTTCAATCACACTAGAGCACAGCATAGCTTCTTTGCACACTCACCACTTTCTATGAGGCTTTCACTGAGCATGTCGCCTAGAGACCAACTGCACAGAATTCTACATGGAAGCGTAATGTGCCCGTCCCATCAAGAATAACAGGTTTATATACTGCCCAGTATCACGTTTGATAATGAGGCATTCTCCCCCTGTGGTTCATTTTTCGGATTTCTGGAATTAATCCAGAACGCCTCGAGAATTTCGCGCGCAGGTGTTGTCGATTCCTGTGTGAGGACCGTGACCAATACTTCGTGGTCCTCCCTTATGTCTCTAGGTCTTATGCGCGCCTAGTGGGGTATGTGGTTTACGTTTACCGAGTAGGTTCTTTTTATGACGACACAGAGTGGTCTACCCGTTTCGCCAATGTATTCGTCTCCGCACGCCTTAGAGGAGATCAGATAAACTGTAACCGAGCTAATGCAGTCACCATCTCTCTACCATTAGCCAAACTATGCAATTTTGCGTCCCTGCATAGACGGTCCCATAGGCGGTTACGAACTAGCTAGCGCCTAAGATTACTCGGTGGCGTTTCAACTATGTTTACCGAATTCTCTAGACCCGGCTTTCTTAAGCAGCGTTTTATAGCTGCACTCACATCATTTGAGATGAAGGGTAGGGATAAACGAGATCTTTCTATCGCTAGAGTTGTCGTTTGGGGGTCTAGCATTTTCTTGCACCTATCCCGAGCTTCAGCTTCGAAGCCATTAGAAATGGCTATTTGCCGTGCCAAGTTCCGGGTCTCCTCTCTCTGATCTCTTCCTGTGAACATCTTTTGATTTACCACCATATCGTAGCTAGGAGCATTAAGTGGTGAAATAACCCTGGGTATTGTACCATGGTGTTAAGCAGAACGTAAGAAGTCCAAGATAACAAAGAAATGTTTCCATTTGGATGCCTTTCGGCTTCCAGTTGATCTACACCACTACAAAGTTTGATGCTCTATCACTAGCCTTTGTAAAACGAAATAGTTTCGTGTGAGCCTCATAGCACCAAGCCGATCGAAAAAAGACAACAGGCAACTCTGGTGGCTATGAACTCGTAACGTAAGGAGACTTTGTTAGAGTGTGACGTTGGAGTGTGTTAGCTAAAGGATAAATTTTTCGACGACAATCAATCCCTGACGGATGCTCCATGCATTCGACTTCATTAAGCATCGTTTGGAGGTGATTGAATGTATATCTGGCCTTTACAATGATTCGCGGTGGCCTACCGATGTATCTGAGCCACTGGTGCTATCCTCTCAGACAAGTCTGGTACTAATTCGCCGACCTCGGGGGAATGGAAAGCTTGGTCGCGGGGATCGATTTCACGTGTGTGTGTGACAGTGGCACCTCCAACCACTGCGCCCAACACGAGTGTGCTAGATGTCAATATTAATAATTTAAAAACAGAAGCTTCATTCCACGAATGTCCCTCAAATGAGGGATCTCGAGCCGGTTAGTCGCGAGGCTACGTGGCGCGTCCCCAGATGGCGGATAGGGGGGTTAATCGCGGACCAAAAGCGACCTTTGCTTCCCTGAGACGCAGGTGGATCCAGAGGGATGGACTCCCTGCTTTCTGCTGCTCCCGATTTGGCACATACTTTCTGTATTTGCTAGGCGTATTCATGCATGCGTGTGTGGGTGCGTTCTAGTTTATGCAGATTGTATTCTACGAGTCAATTCGGCCAAAAGCCTGCAATCAAGTGACAGAGAAGTATATGGGAGGCGGTTAGGAGTCGCCCTCCCAACAAATAAGCTCCATGTCCACTCTGGGAGAACCTGGCAAGCTACCCGTGAGTACACCCAGCCCCCACGTTCAGAGCCCAGCAAGCTGTACATAGGGTATCAAAAAATGCTAAACACAGTAAAAAAAACGGGCCTCAGTTCCCCTGACCCCAAAAAGAGCCCCCCAGTTTCGCAGCGTTAGGTAGGACGAGTACGGAGAGGCTGCTAAAATCTCCGGGCCAATGGAACCTGCCTGGATTTCAAAGAACTATGGTGACGATCTGTACCTACAATGCGCGTACATTTGTATCCGAGTCCTCGATAAGAGACTTGCTCATGCAAGCAAGAAGGATAAAGTACGACTTCATCGGTGTGGCTGAGAAGAGAAGACGCCAGCCTTTCAACGCCTTCTATGACATCCGAGAGGAACTGTTTCTCGGAACATGCGACAGTAGAGGAGTTGGCGGCGTCGGCGTTCTCGTCAACACGAGTTTGTCCATGAACATCGATTCATTCGAACAACTTACAACCCCGAATCGGACGTTTACGATTAAAAAGATGTGGATCAATTCCGGCTTTGACAATCTTCGTCGTTTACGCGCCGACATCAAACTATGACGAAGAAGAAGTCGAAGCATTCTATATGGACTTGGAGAATTTCTACAGAGAAGACCACACATTCTTCAAGGTCATCATTGGAGATTTCAACGCGAAGATTGGACCAAGAAGGACATCTGAAGAACGTCACATTGGGACCCACGGATTAGAACGGAACGAACAGTGTAGAGCGGTCTGAGTTAATCATGACGACCAAGACAATCCATGGTAACTCAGATATTCCAGAAAACCCCACTCTCAACGCTGGACGTGAAAGTCTCCCAATGAAGAGTATCATAACGAAATAGACCACATCATAGTAAAAGAAGGTTTTGCTTAACTGATGTCGTGTCCCAAAATTCTACACGGGATCAGACAATCGCCTCCTTCGTGCAAGATTCTATTTCTCGCGGAAAGAAGAAGAAGCCGCTAAATTGAAAAAACCGAAGTCCCAGAACCACCACAAACTGGGACTTATTCATTCACTAGTCGGCTTTTGGGAAGATGCCGTTGTCATCGACGAAGAATACGATCGGCTCATTCAACATCTTCACGTTAGCGCTATGAAAGCTGAGATTCGAAAGTCACCAAGAGACGTTTGTCTCTAGAAACACTCGAGCTAATACGCCAGCGTTGAATCGCACGAGCTGCAGGCAACCGCGAACTAACGTCCGAACTCGCAAAACAGTGCAGACAGGCGATAAAAGAAGATCTTAAAGAGAGAAGAGCAGCAGTAATGGTCGAAGCTGCAGAGGCTGGGAAAAGCATTCACAAAGCCCACCGAAGCTTCGCCAATTACAAGAGCAAAATGATTGCACTCCGGCGCCCAGACGGAACAGTTACAGCGTCCAGAAAGGCAATGGAGAAAATCATTCACGAATACTACTCGGATCTCTTCGATAGCCACGTCCACCCTCCGTCATATGAAATAAAGGAAGATGGATATGTTGTACCACCGGTTCTCCCTTCCGAAATCCCGACATGCCATTTCGTCGGTGAAAAAATCGAAACAGCACCAGGCCCGGACAGGATAAGGCCAGAAACACCTGATGAACCTTCCGCCAGTCCTCATAAACACACTGGGCTCGGCTCTTTCACACGTTTACCTGTCCGAATGCAAGGTCGCTACCCACTGGAAGACCAGCAAGACCGTGTTATTGTTCAATAAGAGTGACCTACAGGATATCGGCAACTATCGTCCAATCTGCTTACTGTCTGTCGTCTACAAACTTTTCACTCGTGTTATTCTAAACAGGATTGACAGAACACTGGACGAAGGACAGCCATGTGAGCAAGCAGGGTCTCGAAAAGGATTTAGTACGATGGACCACATCCACAAGGTAACAAGGCTCATTGAAGTATCGCGAGAGTACAGAAGACCGCACTGTCTCACCTTCATCGATTTACAAAAGCTTTTGATTCCGTCGAGATGGATGCAGTCTTGGAAGCCCTGGATAGTCAAGGAGTCCCTACTCAGTACATAAAGATTCTTCGTGAGCTGTACAAAAATTTCACAACCAAAGTATCACCATTCAACGACGATATTATCATTGACGTCAAAAGAGGAGTTAGGCAAGGCGATACCATCTCGCCAAAATTATTTACCGCCACCCTCCACAACGTCATGCGAACATTGGAATGGGATAAATATGAGAGTGAAAATCGATGGTCGGCAGTTACACCATCTTCGCTTTGCTGATGACATCGTCCTTATAACACCAAACATTAGCCAAGCGGAACGAATGCTTACCGACTTTGATAAAGCCTGCGGAAAGATTGGTCTCTAACTAAATCTCACAAAAACGATGTTCATGAAGAACGGATTGGTTTCGCATGCCGCATTCGTGCTCAACGGAACGAATATCTCCGAATGCTCCAGTTATATATCTATATCTAGGTCGGGAAATCAATATGATGAACGACCCTAGCTCCAGAGCTGAGCAGAAGGAAACCAGCGGCTTGGGGTGCTTTCAAGAGCATCGAGGATGTAGTGAAGAGAACAAGGAACACCCGACTCCGCGCCCACCTTTTCGACTCAACGGTACTTCCTGCCCTAACGTGTGCGTTAGAAACTTGGTCGCTGCGTAAGCAGGATGAAAGGTCACTTAGCGTTATTGAACGCGCAGTCGAAAGGGTGATGCTAGGAGTGTCCCGTTCCACACAAGTAAGGGAAGGGATCCGAAGCTCCGATCTGCGTCGACGATCAAAAATCAAAGATGCCGTCCTGTACGCCAAACAATCGAAGAAAAGATGGGCCGGACACGTAATGCCTATGAATACAAACAACCCATGGACAAGAGCCGTTAGTGACTGGATTCCTATGGATGTTATACGCTCTGCAGGAAGACCACTGATCCCGATGGTCAGCGTTCTCCGCGAAAAGCCTAGAAGAAAGATATGATGCTCAACGAGTCCCTAGTCCGAGCAAAACCCATTGGGCTACTCTTGCACGCGACAGGGAAAAATGGAAGACTTACTAGCGCCCGCTCGAGTCACTCGACGATCAACAGGTGACTACAGGTGACAGGGTGATACTGATCGTCAAATCTCATCATAGCATATGTATTTGCAATCGGATGAAGATATTTTAGGAGAAGTCTTCTATTGCTTCACTTTAGAGTGGCGTACGCTCATTAGATTCCCAAGTCTAATAGAGTTGTGATAGTACTCTCTCAAGTAAATTCCTTCAAATACCACATTTTGGTGAAGAACGCATGGAAATAACGGATCGTGAAAAGAAATTTTCTCGTTTTCTCGCAAAACAAAAAAGCGCGGAAAGTGAAATTTTGCTATTGGCACATAGTAACCCACAATGCTCTATACCTTTCTTTTTGTAACCCGATATCAACTCGTCAAACCACCCTTTGTTTATAGATTCATCATTTTACCACTATCATTTTTCGATGTGTCTCATCCAGACATATAGTCCTTCTTAACGATGTCATTTCTAAACCACTAAGGAATAGTCAGCAAATAAAGGTTAAAAGAATCTGATTATCATTTCTGTGTCTACAGAAAAACAATAATGATGAGGCCTACGTACGATTACGGCTTCTGTACGATACGAATTATTCCGTGCTTGGGCGTACCAAGCCTGGAGGAGTAGTTAGTCATCGTACAACTTAAACATTCGTTACTACTAGTATTACACGAGAACTCATATAAAAATGCAGCTGCAAGAGACCAGCTACAGACTTCCTCACTGTTTTTTTATTGTCTACAGCAGTATTTAATAGTGACGTTGTGTCCAGCTAAGCGAATATCGCACGCACGCTATAGAAGCTCACTTTCAGTATAACTTTTGCATAGTTTTTTTTCGGAGTACCACCCAGAAATTCTTGTCTTGTCAAATCAACACGTCCATCTAAACTCTCTCAGCTCTCGCTCTACCTTTTCAAACCTAATAATGGCGAGGTTTGTTGGAATTTTAATGCAGAAGCTTCAAAGTGCTTTTGCCACCACCGTCAAGATAACAAAGTAAAAAGCTGATCACTGTTGGGTAAGAAAGTCGGATGGATTCGTCGCTGTATACGGCGACATCTTCGTTTTTCCGAAGAGACTGATGGTAGCAGAAGCGAGGCCGAAATACTTTCCATAGGGGGAGACCGATTTTGTTAAACACTTGTGATTTGGGGGACGGCTCAACGGCTGAAGCCATTACGATGGTTTGAAAATCTAAAAACACTAAAGCCATGCCTCATTCTACAGCTGGTGACGCTTCAATTTGACCTTTTATCTGAAAAATTTTCGATCGGTTTTTATTAAATGATGCCTTTGTGCTTGGATAATTCCTTCAGCAGGTGAAAGAATGAAACAGTTCTAAAGTTCGATGACTAAGAAACACCAATTTCGAGTTTTGTAAATTTATACTGATTACATAAAAAGCTGCAGCTAGTGTTAATTCACTCTTAATAGGATCCCCGCCCCTTCAAAATCACGAGTTCCATCTGTTGTTTCAGTACTACTGCAAATAGGGAAAACACTGCAAACTTAAAAACGACACCAAGGTGAAGAAGTCAAAATTCTTGCCAAGGCGTGTTTTGAACATTCTTAGCAAATTTTTTCTTGGAGAAGAAGCGTTGAAGTTGCATAGAAAAAAGAGGATAAAGCTCTCGGCGTTGATCAATTCCCTGAGGGATGCGCCGTGCATTCGACATCATTAAGCATGGCTTGCAGGTGATTGAATGCATATCTGTCCTTTACAATGACTCGGGTGGCCTACCGATGTATCCTGCCAGTGCTGCTATCTTCCCAGCCAAGTCTGGTACTAATTGGCCGAACCCGGGAGGGATGGAGGGCTTGGTGGGCCATGGGCGCGGGGATCGATTTCACGTGTGTGTTGCAGGGCGCCTTCGACCACTGCGCCAAATGCGCCCTTGAATTTGCATACCGCCATAAAAGGAATCTCTCTTAAAGATCACATCATAAAGGGATAGAAATCACTATGTTATTTTTGCCCTGGAATTATTTACTGATTTTAGTAAAGTTTACATGACTACAGCAATTTTCCCACGCAATTTTGCAAATCGCCCATGTAACCGTCCCTATAGTCGTTTGCATTTCATAAGAGCTCTTGAAAAGCAACTGAAGATTGTACGATTTTTTTCAGAAGGCTTTTCTACAGTAGAAATCACTCGTTTATTTCTCTCAGATTTGCCCCCATCAAACTCCAGGATTGTGCGTTTCCGTGATTCTTTCCCCATTTCTGGAAGGCAGTCGTAATTCAGGTCTCTGTTCAGAACTCTCTGGTCAAAATGGATCAACACAAGAAATTATTCGCCATCACAGCCACATCGCTTCTGGTTCTTTTCTCCTACTTATCTCCAGTGTTTGGATGCAGCCCGTTTCCAGGACAACGAAGTATGGGATCATTTACAGAACAAGCATCTTTACACGTTTTATTGTTGCAAACCATCAAACCACTCGTTTCCAATATTTCCACAAGTATAGGAGAAGTAACAACGTCACAAATAAGAAACTTCTCATTTCTAATAATAAATGGTATTCAGCAGGAAGCTATTCTGTTTCGTTGTTCGATTAATAATAGCGTTTTGCCAGTGTTTACAGAGGAAGCTATGAGAAATAAAATAACCAAAGTAGTTGCATATTGGAAAGCTTCAACATTGTCAAAAAAACGGACAATTTTACTTCCAGTGACAAGTCGAACGTTTACTGTCAACAATTTCAAACTGCCGGCACGACTGGCCTACAGTGCAGCACCAGGAGTAAGAGCTCAAGTTCCTTCTATGTCCGATAGCGAGCAGGCGGCCAGAGCGTTGGTACAAAACCTTGTCAGTGATTCGGTAAGAGAGGAACCTCTGTGGAACAATAAAATTTTTTCAAAATCATAATAAATCAAAATTTTAAACAACCTGTGAGCTGTGTCGTACGAGATCGCTTCTATAGGATGATTTCTCCTCAGGTTAGAGACGTTCTCGAGGAAAGTGGACGTCGTGCGGGTCTACTAGATTTCGTGACAGCGGCGATTTTAAACCAAATACAGGTGCAGATCAGCTACCAACCACTTCGATGCGCTGCGGTGCTAGTTGATCCAATGCCGAATACGCAACTAGTAGGTGAGTGTTTTCATTACTGCTGTATTGGCGTGGCATTGACACCTCATGGTTTTCAATCTGTCTATAAAACAAAGTTGTGCATTTAACAGTTTCCCAGGATCGACTTTCTATTAGTGCATTGTACATTTATTTAGAAGTAATTTTCAAGGGAAGTGAAGGATTATGGGTGAAGAACTAATTTCTAAGTAATTTAAAAATATTCAGGAAATCTCTGGCTTGTTAGTAACTTCGAAATTATGGTATCAGAATTTTTGCAGCGGTAGCGAACATGAGAGAAAGTTGCTTCGTCATCGGAGATACAGTGAGCGCTGTATGCCCCCTTATGCCCAAATAACATGATGATGCCTCAAAATTGCCAACTTGTGGGAGGAGCAATGCAAGCAATAGCGGTGCCGAATCAACATTTGACCATAAATGGAACGATCACAGTTAGTAGTTCTAATAAGTTGATTTGAAGCGGCTTATATTTCGAAATTCTGTAAGTTTTCAGATCCGCAACATTATCCTGTCCACCTGGACAACACAGCAGTGGCAGTCTGTCCTGAACAGAGTTCTTCGTCTTCTAACATCCCGCTTGGGAACGGGCTTTTTTCACTGCCACTGTCACTGTTACTTGAAACACAGAGGAAAGGTTTCCAAAGTTTGACTTTTTTGTAGGTATGCACCTCTTTTAAGGCATCTTATTTTCGTTATTCTGTATTCTTCACACTGGTTTTCTTTATTTTTGATATGTGCTGGTTTTCAACTGAGGTTTTAAAGTGATATTATTATATGCTGTCTAGTGTCTAGCGGCTGTAGTGATATGTTCTGGCAATTAACTGTTCCCCACAAAATAACGATATACTTTTCAGTTGTTGTTGAAATTAAGCCTATGACTGACAAAATGAATTAGAGGTAGTCGCTTGAAATCTGCCACATTCCGTCAACGAGGAATTATAAGATACTAATAAGAGCAGCAGAAGTTGCAAAGGAGATCAACTGTTGAAACACTGGATCCAATCCTCTAAAGTCATTTGTGTATAAAAATGCGTGAGCAACCGTTGGCGCACGACAACACATTTCCGTTTAACTGGGAACTCTTTAAGTAACTCTGCGATTATGTGGCTCGAGTTCATTCACGTAGGTCACGGAGAGAATGAATTTGTCCAACTTAATGCCCACTTCAAAAAGACCCACAGAAACTGATATTTGCGGTACGAAATTGGACCTAGTTAAGCTGCGATATTGCCTCTTGTAGCAGAACTCGCGTTCGCCATAGAAACGACCGCTTTCATGACCGACATTTATTGCGAAGTAATGAACAACATTTTAACATATTCTTTCTGCTTCTGTTTAACAAACACGAGGTGTTATTTTATTTCTTTATTTACGTACAAGCTGACGTTGCGGCGGATTCGCCATCCTCAGAGCCTGGAAAGGTCAAGTTGACTGCGATCTACACGGTCAAACGCCTCCATAACCAAACAGGGAAAATGCTGAACCAAAATTTCAATCACATTGAACACAGAGTCTTTGCACACTCACCGCTTTCCATGAGTCTTCCACTAGGTATTTCACGTGGAGACCAACCGCACAGAGTTCACATGGAATCGTATTGTACCCGTCTCATCAGAATAACAGGCTTATATACTGCCCAATATCACGCGTGATAATGAGGCATTCCTCCCTGCGGTTTATTTTCGGATTCTTGGAATTGATCCAGAATGCCTCGAGAATTTTGCGCGCTTGTGTTCTCGATTCCTGCGCTAGGATCGTAACCCCTACTTCAAAATCTTCTCCGTTATGTCTCTACGTCCTATGCGTGCCTAGTGGAGTATTTGGTTTACGTATGCCGACTAGGTGTTCTTTTATACGAACGCAGAGTGGTCTACCCGTTTCGCCAACGTATTGGTCCCCGTACGCTTTACAAGAGACCAGATAAACTGTACCTGAACTCATGCAGTCATCGTCTCTACCACTGGGGCAAATTATACAATTTTTGCGTTGCACACAGACGGTCGTATAGGCGGTTACGAACTAGTTGGCTTCTTAGATTACTCGGTGGCATTTCAGTTGTCGTTACCGAATTCTCTAGACCGGCCCTTCTTAAACAGCATTTTATCGCTGCATTTACTTCATTTGAAATTAAAGGCAGGAAAAACGGGACCGTATTGTCGCTCGAGTTATCGCTTGGTGGTCTGTGGTTTCCTCTACGCCTATCCCGAGCTGCAGTTTCGTAGCCATTAAAATTGGCTATTTGCCGCGCCAAGTTCCGGCACTACTCTCTCTGCTCCTTTCCTGTGCACACTCTTGTAGCTGTTCGAAACGTGTTTCTCACAAGCGCCCTTTTCGTGAGGGGGGTGAGAGGAGAGGTAATGAACCAAGATGTTTTTACTACTTGGCTTTCCATACCATTTCGTAACGTAGCCGTTTTCTGATAGGTTAATTGGCACGTTCAGAAATGGAAGACAGTTTTCTTTCGGTTTCTCTCGGGTGAATTTAATGTGCTCTGACTGTTCGTTCAACAGCTCGAAACACTTGTCAATTTCGTCTTGTGTTGAACAAATGACCAAGCAATCATCTACATATCTACAGTAGAGTAACGGCCCGAGATCGATTACCGGTGCTTCCACCTTAGACATGAATGCAATGGCAAGGCTTGGTGCCAGTCGTTGTCCCATTGCCAGCCCTCTCATTTGTGCGCAACACCTCCCGGACCATGTGATGATTGAGCAGTTTAACACTCCTTTAATAGTGTCATCAACTGCTGAATCGAGAAGCCATACATGTTTATTGCTCCTTCATGTTGTATAAGGAGCTCGCCGATGGCTTGCATAGCGGACTCATTCGACACGTTTGTATAGAGGGCGGTGACGTCGAAGGACTCCATCACGTATGCGCTGTTGGGCTGCACAGTACGTAGACGATCCAGGAACATTTGGGTGTTCGTTGGATGGGCTGGAATGTACTTCAACAGCTGGGTAAGTATCAGGGTTATTAACCACGTTATTCTATCCGTAGGCCCGTCCACGCAGCTAATGATAAGTCTGACCTTAAATAACGATGGGTCGGTAGACACAAGATCATCGCTGGATGCTAACTTATGGGTTGTGATAAGTAAGTACAAGACGGGACATGTTGGTAGGTCAACTTTGAGTTGAGAGATAACTGATGGTTTTAACCCAGCCGTTCTTGCCATTTTAACCCATTCGTTGTTTAACTTTCGGTGTTGACTTTTAAATTCCTTCTCAGACGATGGACGATGAAGGGAAGCATCTTCGAGGTGCTTTTCCGTAATCTTTATTATTTTTATTTATTATTATTCCCATTATTATTGCATATTATTCTTCTTATTTTAACATATGTTAATAGTGTTGTGGGGTGGATAGTACAGTGGCAGTGATGTCCGCCATCACGAGCATGGTGCTAGTTCAATATCCCGCTCCGGGCAAGTCAAGGCTTTCTATCCCACGGGGTCGGGGGAATTGGTACCGGACTTGGCTAGAAAAAGGAAATCGCTCTCGGTCATTCAAACTGGGAACGCTTCAGCACGGCTATCTCAGAACTCCAGAAAGAATCGCTCGACCAGCATTCTAGACATTAAAGATGAAACGAAAATCCTCAAGTAGCAACGGAAGCCACACTTGAAAGGTGGAAGATCTTCGCGGACAATGGATGCGAGGAAACGAATCGAATGTGAGAAATGCTGGGACCCGCACAGTAGACGTGAACACGGATCAAATAAAATAAAATAAAAAAATTCTAGCTGCACTGATTGCTAAACTAACTAAAAACTATTTCAAACACACAACAAAAATATACACAGTGACGGAGAATTCGTTTGCAACCCTCGCTTTGTCGAAGACTCGCTGTTACTTCAAGTTCAAGAGTAGGTGAGAAAACGGCTGAAAACTAATGTAATATCGAAAACAGATGAAAACAGAATAGCCCTGAAAGGACACACTCTGCATGGAAAGAATTACTGGTTTCACAATGATCTCCTAGTTTGAATGAGGTCTATTCGCATTGGAATTTATAAATAAACCTACAAGGACGCCTTAATTTAGAGTAACCATGAGGTTAAATGGTTGCGGGAAGAAATCTCCTACAGAAAATGAAAAAAGAGCATTGTTTGAGGAAAGTTGCCTATTAAATGCCCCCATTACAGGTTTAAGTAGAACAATAGTAGGAAAAGAAGTCTTCAAACAGCTCTGGAAAACAACACAGCGTGTGATTGAGCAACTATAGGTTTCGCTTCGTATACTCAGTCAGATTTAGGTGCAAATCTTGCTTTAAAACGCCAAAGACCAGCGAAGCATTAGAACGATTGCAATGTTTCCACAAAATCAGAAGATCAATAGGGAATGCCAAAAGCCAGCAGGTGTTTTACGTATCCGTCATGAAATGGCGAGCTCAATTCATTGAAGGTGGTATGGCCGGAGACCTTAAAGCCAACTTCAGACTGATCCGCTCTTGTTAGACAACCACGTTTATTGTGAAAGCTATTCACATTATAAATTAAATTGCGCAGAGAAGTATGAAAAGCGTCGTTTTCTTGTTCAGCAATCGCGAGGTTGTTAAACAGCATACACCCACTTCCATACAAAAACACAGTACAATACAACAATAGCTGACGCTTCGGCAGTATCGCCTTCTTCAGAGCCTGGAAGGGTATACTGACATACAATTTACTAGGCCAAACGCTTCAATGACACTTACAAAAAGACGAAAAACTCTATGGTAATTACATGGTCAACAGCTTCTCGAAAAAAACTCACCGCTTTTTACAGTGCCTTCCCATGAGGGAAGATTAGAACAGCTGATTATGGTCGCATAAGGTTGATGACTGCACCATCCCACATCAGAAATTGATGCGAACATACGGGGTCAGGGTCGCGTATGACCTCTGGGCATTCATCCTGCTATTCATTGTAGGGTTTTTGGCGTTTATCCAAAAAGCCTCAAGAAGTTTTCGCGCTGGTGTTCTAGTCTCCTGCGCAAGGATATTGACTTTTACTTCAAAATCGTCCCCGCTGTGCTTTTTGTATCCTATGCGTGCCTAGTGGGGTACTTTGTCTTAGTTTTCGTTTGCCATCTAGGTGTTCTTTTATACGGATACACAAAGGCCTGCCCGTTTCGCCAATATATTCATCTCCGCAATTATTACACGAGATCAGGTATATCGTACCTGAACTCATGCAATCACCGTCCCTGCCGTAAGGGCAGATTACGCAATTTGTTGTTTCGCATAGACGGTCATACAGGCGGTTACGAACTAACTGACGACGTAGAGTAGCCGGTGGTATTTCAACTATCGCTACCGATTCCTCTAGACCTGCCCTTCTTAAGCATCGTTTAATCGCTACGCTTACTTCATCGCTAATAAAGGGCAGCATAAACGGGACTTTCTTTTTTGGCCAAGTGTTTCGATTGGGCGCGTCGCTCTCCTTCTAAACTTATCTCGTGGGGTTACTATTTCGTAGCCATTGGATTTTGGACCATCGACTCCGGATCATCGGCTCTCTGATGAAGGCGAAAGACTTTTTGAAACGTTAGCCGAAAGGAGATTATTTATGAAGCTTACCTCGGCATATCAAAGACAGCCAACAAAGTTCGAGAGCATCGAAATGGAACTGCTTCGAGCTGCACTGCGAAGCAAAGCAGGAGCAGAGATGTTGTAGCCAGAATGAAGAAGTGTGCAGACGAAGGAACATGTGCTTTGTATTTGGAGGATCGCCTTTGGACGAGAGAGTGGATTGGTGGGTCAATAGCGAGTATGCGATTTCTATTAGATCTAATGCCAAAATAACGCTTACGAGCAATTCGAAAATCTTTGGGTGAATTCACGCATGTCTCAGCTTCAAAGAAGAATTCTACCGCAAACAAATTTTTCACGAGTTCTGATAAGCAGATCAAAATAAGTTGATAATGCACCAGTAAAATCTAGGGTCTGCAGAGTTGCGCATAACAATACCTGAGAGTACGCGCTCGCTATTAGAATTGGGCCCAAGCTTTTGCACCATGCACAGCCCATTTCTAAAACGACACTGCGTAGGATAGCATGTAACCTTTATGAGCTTCGAGATCGACTCCGCTATCAGGCCAAGCAAGAAACATCAAACAGAGATAAAAATCAAGAGGCGGCGTCACTACCACCATCTCCTTTCCCAAAGACGTTTTTTAGACAGCAGGACCCTAACGATGGAGTTGACATAAAATTCCGCATGTTTTCGGACGGCGTTCTCAAGACCCTTAATCACTACCGCGATAGAAAGTTTATCTCTAACCTTACAGCCGCACAAAAAATGTGGCATGCGAGAAATTAGAGAATTAATAAACTCAAAAAGAATAAGATTGTCTGTTAGTGATAAGGGGGGAGAGTTCGTAGTTATTCCTCGCCAGCTGGATGTTGAGATAACAGAGGAACATCTTAGTGATGCTACCCTCTATCGCCCATCCTCTGAAAAGGAATACAAAAGTCAATACCGAAAGCTAAACAATCAATGGGTCAGTGTGGCAAAGGCTGCAGGTTTAAAACCATCGGTTATTTCGCACTTTAAAATCGATACACCAACATGTCCCGTCCTATACCTACTTATTAAAACACATAAGTTGGTATCACCTGATGATCTTGCGTCAACCAATCCGTCATCATTTAAGGTTAGACCCATCATCAGCTGTGTAGACGGGCCAACGGATAGAATAACCTGGTTTTTTAAGCCTAATACTTACCCAGTTGCTTAACCATATTCCAGCTCACCTCACAAACACCCAAATGTTCCTAGAACGTCTACGTAACGCGTCTCCTAATAACGCGTACGTGATGGAGTCCTTCGACGTTACTGCGTTGTACACCAACGTATCGAATGACTCCGCAATGCAAAGCCATCTTCGAACTTCTTGTTAAACATGAAGGAAGAATAAATATGCATGGCTTGTCCATTCAGCAGCTAATGGCTCTCCTAAAGGAGTGCCTAAACTGCTCGATTTTCAGATGGTCTGGGAAGTATTTCGCGCAAATAAGGGGGGTTGGCTATGGGACAGCGACTGGCACCAAGCCTTGCCATTGTATTCATGTCTAAGATAGAAGCCCCTGCTCTCGATCTCCGGCCACTACTCTACTGCAGATATGTAGATGATTGTTTTGTCATCTTCTCTACGCAGGAGGAGATGGACAAATGCTTTGAATTATTGAACGAGCAGTCTGAGTACATTAAGTTCACCCGGGAGAAACCGAGAAAAGACTGGCTTCCGTTTTTAAACGTCCAGATAAGCCTATCAAGTAGCGGTTACCTGACAAAGTGGTACCGAAAAGCCAAGTAACAAGAACATCCTCGTTCACTTCCTTTCTTCCCACCCTTCACACACAAAGAGGGCGCTTGTGAGAAACATGTTTCGAACAGCCACCTCTGTGTGCACAACCGGGGAACTAAAGGAAGAATCGCGCGACTTGGCTCGGCAAATAGCCATCTCCAATGGCTACGAAATAGTAACCCCACGAGATAAGTTTAGAAGGAGAGCGACGCGCCCAATCGAAACACTTGGCCAAAAAAAAAGAAAGTCCCGTTTATGCTGCCCTTTATTAGCGATGAAGTAAGCGTAGCGATTAAACGATGCTTAAGAAGGGCAGGTCTAGAGGAATCGGTAGCGATAGTTGAAATACCACCGGCTACTCTACGTCGTCAGTTAGTTCGTAACCGCCTGTATGACCGTCTATGCGAAACAACAAATTGCGTAATCTGCCCTTACGGCAGGGACGGTGATTGCATGAGTTCAGGTACGATATACCTGATCTCGTGTAATAATTGCGGAGATGAATATATTGGCGAAACGGGCAGGCCTTTGTGTATCCGTATAAAAGAACACCTAGATGGCAAACGAAAACTAAGACAAAGTACCCCACTAGGCACGCATAGGATACAAAAAGCACAGCGGGGACGATTTTGAAGTAAAAGTCAATATCCTTGCGCAGGAGACTAGAACACCAGCGCGAAAACTTCTTGAGGCTTTTTGGATAAACGCCAAAAACCCTACAATGAATAGCAGGGATGAATGCCCAGAGGTCATACGCGACCTGACCCCGTATGTTCGCATCAATTTCTGATGTGGGATGGTGCAGTCATCAACCTTATGCGACCATAATCAGCTGTTCTAATCTTCCTCATGGGAAGGCACGTAAAAAAAGCGGTGAGTTTTTTCGAGAAGCTGTTGACCATGTAATTACCATAGAGTTTTTCGTCTTTTTGTAAGTGTCATTGAAGCGTTTGGCCTAGTAAATTGTATGTCAGTATACCCTTCCAGGCTCTGAAGAAGGCGATACTGCCGAAACGTCAGCTACTGTTGTATTGTACTGTGTTTTTGTATGGAAGTAGATGTGTGCTGTTTGACAACCTCGCGATTGCTGAACAGGGGGGCGACGCTTTCATATTCCAATGCCGAGGTTAATAGAAAGTCGATCCTGGGAACTGTTACTGAGAAGTGTTTATTTGAAGAAAAAACGAAGAGGTTACGATTTTATTGAAGGGGTTCTCTTATAAGACTTGAAAACGAGAATCGTTCGAAGAACATTGCTTATTAGAGCTCTCCATTACATTTTAGAATAGAACATCTGCTGTTGTGAAACTAGTATCGCCTTGCAAATTTATTGCTTTTGTGTATAAAGACGGAGGATAGCTATGACGACTACGATTAGGACTACTGTACGATACAAATAGTATTTTGTTTGTAGGTACCAGGCAAAGCCTGGTGTTTCGTCATCGTCCAAGTGAAACATTTGTAAGCAACTATTAGTAAACAATGATACATGTAGACATCCAACTGCGAACCACTAGTTGTTAATTTTTCTCATGGATTTCCCATTGTAGATTACAGTGTTTCACAACGACCATGTGCTCAAAATGGCCTATAGGACGTAGATGCAGTTCATTTAGTTCTACGTGCTTCGACACGACGTTTTAGAGAGTAGTACCCACTGGTTTCTACGAGGTGCAATCACTTCTGCAACCTCATCTCTTCAACTTCAGTACAGTGATAGTACAGCACATTAAAACTGTGGTCGAAAAGTTTGACAACGCTTTGATGTTACCTTCAGCAGTTGTCCGATGAAGTGAAACGATATCGAAAATTGTGGTCCACAGGCGAAATGGTGCGGCTAACAAAGTATTTTATTTGCGAGGAAATGTGGTGCGTGCTGATGGAAAATTTGTTGAGACCCCTGTTTTTTCACTACGTCATCATTTTCCGTTGAGACCATGAAAAATGCTGTCGGCGTTGATCAATGCCTGAGGGATGTGCCATCCATTCGACTTCATTAAGCATCGTTTTGGAGCTGACTGAATGCATATCTGGCCTTTAAAATGACTCATGGTGGCCTGCCAACGTATAGCGCCAGTGCTGATATCGTCCCAATGCTATCTGATACCAATTTGCCGATCCTGGAGGGATGGAAGGCTTGGTGGGCCATGGGCGCGGGGATCGATTCCACGTGTGCGCCTCCGACCACTGCTTAGAAGAAAACTATGCCAAAAGCCCTCTTCAAAGCAGAAGCTCATAGTGGTGAACAATTTGTCATTTGATGTATAAAATTTTTGATAGCATTTGATGCTATAAAAACTATTATAACACTAAATCCTAAGACCGAATTTCTATTGGCCTCAACTGTCTTCTTGATAGACATACACGAGTTCGTCACCTTGTTCATCATTCCTCACGCTTCGTCGGATTTCGCCTTCCTCTGATTTTGGAAAAGGTCAAGTCGCAGTTTAATCAGCCAACAACCTCCACATAGCCTCCTCATCCAAAACAGAAAAAACCATGGAATCATGATTTAAATCGTATTAAAAACAAAATAGCTTCTTCGCATATTCAATGTATTCTACGAGTTTTGCACCGAAAACTTCATGTGGAAACTAACAGCGCAGAGTCAGCATGGATGGGTAATACGCCTCTCTCACATTAAAGTAGCAATCTTAGATATTCTATGAGATCACCTGTGATCACATAGCATTCCGCCCTGCGGTTTAATTTTGAATCCTTGGAATTTTTCCAAAGTGCTTTGGAAGTTTTGGGGAGCCGAAGTTTTCTAATGAAGTGCGAAAATGGTAACTTCTACTTCAAAATCCTCACTATTGTGATTCTGAAACCTGTGCGCGGCTTTATACAGATGCGGAGTGGTCTACCCGTTTTGCGAACGTATTCGTCCAGGCACGTTTTGCAACAGATCGGGTAAAGCGCATCCTAACTCATGAAATCATCATATCTACCGTAAGGGCGTATTATGGAATTTTGAGGACCACACAGGCTACTACGAATTAATTAGCATCTAAGACTATACGGCGGTATTTCAATTACTGTAACCGAATGCGGTGGACCGGCCATTTTCAAACGTTTTATAGCTGCACTTTTTTCGAAGGAAATAAAGAGCATCACGGACGGGAACCTACTTTCGTCCGGAGTTGTCGGCTGGGTGCTTGGGTGCTCTTCTACACCTATCCCGAAGAGCAGCAGTTTCGTGGCCATTTCTAATAAATGGATATTCGTCGCACCAATTTACGAGATTCCTCCTTCTGCTCTCTTGTTACACACCGATAGTTGTTCTAAACAAGTTTTCTCTAAGAGCCTTTTTTATGTGTGAAGTGTGAAAGGGAGGTAATGGACCAGTATCTTTTTTTCATTTGGTTTCCGCTTCCAGTAGTTCTTCCGGTTAGATTAGTTTCAACGTTCAAAAATGAGGGCAAAACTTCTTTCGGTTTCTTTCAGGCGAGTTTCTGTGATCCGACTGATCGACAATTGAAAACATTAGATCATCTCGTCCTGTGTGATGCGGATTACAAAACAGTCATCTTTATATCTACAGGAGAGTAATAGCTGGAGATAGATCACTGGTTCTTCTACTTTGGACACATAAAGGCCGTGGAAAATCCTCTCATTTGTGACGTAGTATTCCCGTGCCATCCAAGGACTGAGCGATTTCAAGCACTCACCTTAAGAGGGATGTGAGACGCTGAATCGAGAAGGTGTGCATGTTTGTTGCTCCATCGTACTTTATATATGTTGGTGTTGCTAATCCATGAACACAGAGAGAACAAAATGTTTACTTTGCCAATTTGCAGGCTTCGTTTCACTCATAGTGTAGTTCAAGTTCATTCACTGCACTATTACAATGTGCATTGTTACAGACAGAAGAACACGTTATTGTGACAGTATCGAAGAAGCAAGCGAACTCTCAGCCAACCGTGGAGATCTAAGGAAACGGCAACATAACGCTGGTATGTTGCCATTTATGTGGTTTTTACGTCAGTGATTATGTTCTTCTTCAGCTTTTTCTCTATGTATCTTTCTTTTTTTTCGTTCTTTTCGTTCACTGTTGAGAGTTTATTGCTTTTTTTTCTAATGTCAGCGAGTATCTCGTACATCTGTAGTCAATTTATTTCTTTAGAAGGCTGAGCTATCTATGCCTTCATTTTCTTGGATTGAATGAGGGATATTTGGAGCCGTCGAGGGCGTAGTGTGCCGGTCTCATGTCGCGTGTTCTGACTATGTTGGTTAGAACACAAATCTTTGTTAACTTCGACCATATTTTTTTCCCAGATATTTGATTCAAAGAGAATTTTGAACACTGATATATTCATTACCAGTGCCAGGAATATTCTAGGAAACCCCATATCCTACGGGTTGGGACTCGCAGTGGTTGATTAGTGCCTTTCTGTCGTAATCGTCAGATCGCATAGCCTACAGGGGCCTGAACCAGGAGGTTATCTGAAGGTAGTACTTACGCTTCGTAAGTGAGGGAAAGCTCAGCTCAACTTCTTCACATGTCTGCGAGTGCAAATTGAGATGAGTAATGGTTGTTTAGTTGAATATAGGTCATTGAGTCACTTACGGGCTTCCAACAATCATTAGTTGGAAGTAGAATGCTCGACTTTTGTTCGAATTTCCTAGGTGCCATTAGGCGCAGTCTCAGGATAAGGTAATTAGACCGTTTAGAACTATAATAATGCAATGATAAGCCTTTTATTTATTGCCTATTACAATTTTTCACGGCAGGATATTATTTATGATACAACCACAATGATGCTGAGATATTTGCAAAACTGCGGACCGCAGGTGTCTGTGGTGGGGAACGAACACGCTATTATCCTTTCCGGGTTAACGCGTTCACCACCACACCACGAGGGTCTTCGCTTCGCCTGTCTCTCAGCTAATTCTATCGATCAGTGCCATCAGCAATCACCCGTCAACAGAAATAGATCTGGGTAGCCAATACCAACATTGGACCCAGTTTAGCTGAGGCTGTAGTCGAAATCACAATGTTAAACCTTCTATTTACTGCCTATAACAATTTTTCAAGGCGAGGGCAGGCGAAACAAAGGACTCGCATTCGTTCCTCACCGTAGACACCTGCGGTCCGGAATTTTGCAAATATCTCAGCATCATTGTTGTTATAGTAATACAGTAATAACAAACAAGATGCCATTGCATGCGGCAATATGTTAACAGCCTCCCAACGGTCATCGTGGCTCGGAGGTGTTCCTGGGTGTCGGACTGCAATGTACAGATTCATTCCCCGGTAGAGTCTCCCAAGCTGCAAAGGAGTCCGGCGCTTCCATCAGGAAGCCTAGCTAAGAAGTGAAAAGATTTTGAAGTCTCCTATTCTTAATTGAGATCCCCTCCTTCGAACTGGGCCACATGAAATGAGAGGGGCAAAGAAGTTTATGGAGACTACAAGAGCACTACTTGAGCAAACTGTTGCTTATATTTTCTCTGTGATTGGCGGTGTGTTGGCACTGGAAACCAGGGTTAATGCTATAGGGGTAATTATAAAAAATTTTCTTATTACAATCTGATAGAGCTGCTTCCAAAGTATGACACGATTCATATAAAGATGTACACCAGATGAGACCGTGTACAATTGTCAAAAAAAAATCACCAGATAACGAAGTAACGGCGTACAATGAAGCTTCATGTGAATGAAATACAGAAGCCTACACAAGAATTTCATCAGAAAGCGAAAGCATAGCTCGTACAGAAAGTTAACGTGAACTTTATGGAGATTTACGGCCTCATAGTGGCTGAGAGGTGTTCCTGGGTGTCGGACTGCGATGTACAGCGAGAGGATTCATCCGCCTGGCAGGGTTTCCCAACTTGAGACTTGTGTTTCTATCAGGAAGCCTAGCTAAAAGTAAACCAATGCCAGGATCCACCACCGTCCTGGTATCAAAGTCGCGTGCTGGCAAATCTCCCTCTGATCCGCGAGGGTTGAAACTGCCTGTGGTGGTGAAGACCTGGGCATACATTGGCCAGGCTGACCTCGGGATTCCCAGGGAACCACAATAGCTTAACCAGCAAATCTCCCGAAAAAGTGGAGATTATGCCGGGGCCCGCTTAACCAGTGAGGACGGGTAGTTCAATTATCAAGCAAGTAAGTGATTATCGGAGATTTGCCAAGCTAAAGATTTTTACTCATGGACGTTGCGCCGAGATGCCGAAAAATCACTTTATATATTGAAAAGTTAAATTATATCACCCGAATAAACTTGCAAGAAATAGAATCCAATCCAGAACAGGAGAGAAGCTCTTCTCGAAAACCACTCATACACATCACAAAGCTTTTGAACAGTTTGAAAACAGGTTATAGGCTTTTTTGAGAATAAGAAGACAATAAACCCTTCCTTTCTTTTAGAATAACTCTGCATTTGGATTCTGCTCTCCGTTATTCCTAACCGATAAGCTCGAAAACGTTTAGCGTATGAGTGTATAGAAGAAAGACTGTAGAGCCGTTGATCTGAATACTTCACGAAGTTTCTAGAAGAAAAAATGTGATGCCCAGCGAGTTCGTAGAGTGAGCAGAAAACAATGGAAAAAGCCCCACTGCTGCGAGGGAAACTAATGGACACTTTACCCTATCTAGGTTCCAGTCATACGACGATCAAGGAGACTGGAGGTGGCACAGGCAATGGAGTCGTGATGTCACTGTCTTCATTGTTACACCAACAATAACGAATGAAACTACTCGTTACGTCTCGGTACGACTACGAAGATGTCACATCAAGATGACAAACAACTGTGAATCACCACCGACTCGGATTAACGGCCCTGATGTTTACGAAGTCATCGAGAGGTCAGCCAAACAAACCTTATTGTTATTAAAAAAAACCTTACGTTCGTAAGAACACATATACAGATATATCGGTTATTATGCCAAAGTTTATAGAAAGTCGGTGTTTGTGTTCAACACATAATGAAATGTATTACTTGGTACTTGATACTTGAACGGCCCGTCCTCACTAGTTGTGCGGGCCCCAGCATAATCACCATTTTTCGGAGATTTGCTGGTTAAGCCATTGTGGTTCCCTGGAATCCCGAGGACAGCCTGGCCAAAGACAGCCCCAGGTCGTCACCACAAAAGGCAGTTGCAGCCCTTGTGATCAGAGGGAGATTTGCCACCATGCGACTTTGATACCAGGACGGTGGTGGATCCTGGTATTGGTGCACTCCTAACTAGGCTTCCTGATCGAAACGCCGGACTCCTTCTCAGTGTAGGAGACCCTGCCGGGGAGACGAATCCCGCCGCTGTACATTGTAGTCCGACACCCAAGAGCACCTCCCAGCCACGATAATGCGGTGAACCGTAAGGAGGAACGAACGAAATGAATTGCGGTCTTTATTCTTACAGCTGAAAATGCGCATTACCAAAGCAAAATATTCGCTACTCTCTTTAATGAGTAAGCACGAGGTTGGTCTCACAGTATCTTTAGCACACATACAGTTGACGTTTCAGCAGTTTTTTCTTCTTTAGAGCATGGTAGTTCCAAAATGACATGCAATATACTCAGTCAAACACTTTCACAACCACAACAGACAAGGCATAATGCATAAAATCTTTTATTGGCGTAATAAGTAGACCTTTTTAAAGCAGCCACCGTTCTATTCTACAAAAGTCCTCCGGTTATTGCTGGAGATCAGCCTCACAGAGTATTTCATGCGCTATGAATGTGGCTGGGTTCAGGTGAAAGTAAGCAGTGAGAGGTATGGCGCAAGGTCATGTGTGATCTTAAGGCACTTCTCATTCCACTTCATTTCTGGATTTTTGGAATTTATCTGAAGCGCTTATAGAGGTTTACTCGCCAGGGTTCTGGATCCCTATGCAAGGAATGTGACTTTTATTTCAAAAACTTTCTTTTACGGGAATTCCAAAATGAACCGCGAGTTGGAATGTCATGTGGTCATGTGTGATCAACCGCCATGCTTCAAGCCGATTCTTTGGCCTGATACAAGCACATCGCTTGTCCCATGTAATACTCTGTGCGAATCGTCTCCACCAAAAGAAGGGAAGACTTCGAAGAACAAAACAGCAAGCACACTCGCTCCCCCAACCGCGCACGCTCTACGCTCTAAGCATCCACCTTTCTGGTTCGTAAATTGGTCTCAGTTTGTGAGAGGACAAAAATATTGTCCTATTACATTATTTGGCTTCTGCAAGCTATTGTATAGACCAAATATGCACCAAATCAACCTTATATCACAACGAAATCGTCGTTGGCACACAAAGTTTGAATCCGGCGACAAGAGCGTTGCAAACGACGAGCGTCGTGGGCCCAGAATTTACGGTTCACGATGAGGCACTTCGTACTCTAGCCGCATCAAATCCACGTCAAAGGGTCCGAGAACTTGCGATATTGTTTGCAATGAGTGCTATGACCATTTCACGTCACTTACAGTTGATTGGTAAAATTGAAAAAGTGGACGAATGGGTCCCAAACGAGCTCAACGAAAAGCAAAAAAACTCAACGTCTGGAAAATTGCATTTCGCTACAAGAGAGATCTACTTTGAATCGCATTATGGCTTACGGTGAAAAGTGGATGCCGTACGACAAAAGTCGCCTTTCTGCACAATGGCTAGACGCCGATGAGAACCCACGACACATGCCTTAACTGAGTCTGCATCCAAAAAAGACAATGGTTTTCTGTTCGGTGGTCAATGGCCAGTATAATTGAGCACAAAAATCTTACGACTTGGCGAAACAATTATGTCAGAGAAATATTGTGCTGAAATGCATCACGCGTCAAGCAGCCGGCATTCCTTAATAGAAAAGGACCAATATTGCTTCATGACAACCTATAGTCCGGAGTTTTGCAAGTATATCAACATCATTATGGTTATATTTCGCAAAGTAACCTGCCATTAAAAAATGGTAGGCAGTAAAGAAAAAATTGACGACATTAGGTCCCTATAGGTCAGTAAAACGGGTGAGAGAAAGGCAAAACGAAGGACTCGCACGGTGTGGTGGTGAACGCGTTAGGCTCCGGAAAGGGAGATAGCGTGTTGGCTCTCCACCGTAGACACCAGCGGTCCGGAGTATCGCAAATATCTCACCATCATTATGGTCATATTTCACACAATATCATGCCATTAAAAAAAATTGTAGGCAGTAAATAGAAAATGACAACGACCTTCTTATTTCCTCTGCTTAGTTGTGTCTATTTGTGATCAGAAGGTTGACAACGGACTTATCAGATGCTGAGATGACAGTAACACCGAGATTAAAAGAAGTCGCTTTTGAAATATTGTTATGATCTTTGTTGGATAGTAATGATACCGACTTCTGCAGAATGGATTATCCTGAGAAAGCAAGTTGTTATCGCTTGGCAACCACTACTATCGGCAACCAGCATTCTGTACAAAAGAGCATCGCCGGTTGAGTATGCCTCACTTGAGAAATACTCCACTGAGGAGGATCCGACTCGATGCGAAGATGAAAACCTCACATTGAGAAGACGAATAACTGTGGACCAGAGTCAGATCATCGGCACCGATGGAGACGAAGACGTCGAAACGTTAGCCGAACAAAGATTATTTATTAACTTCGTGTAAGCATATCAATGAAAGAATGCAAGATGGCTTAGTCAAAAAAGCTTAAAATTGCTAATGTAGATGAATTTCGACGAAAAGAAAGAGATTTGAAAAGAAGATCGAACGCTGAGAAAACAGATCTGAGAAGCGACTTCTCGGTCAACTCAGGGAATGTAAAACTGAAAAAAAAAAAACTGAACACAGAAACAATTAGTTTTAAGTTTTAAGTTGACAGTATGAGTTCTATCAAGTGATCACGTGAGAAATTAAAGAAGACGACTTCAGACAATGCCAGTTGAAGAATTTCAGGTGTTTGGAATGAAAGGGAAAAGTAGAAGTTGAGTTTACTCACAATCATCCGCTCGAATGCCCTAAATATCGCCCATTTTTTGAGGGCACTTTTCTTTCAATCGAAAAAGATATTGATCATTTTTGCCGAGATTTAATGAAAGTCGGTTTGGAAAAAATATTGATTCGCTATGTCTACCAAGTCTAGTAGAGACTGTTGCAGGATGGACAGCCAGTAAAAAATCCGGATCAAATCGGATGGCCGTATTGGATCAAAACCCCTCCTGTGTCAGAAAGCACTGTCAAATGAGATTCTCGGTTATCCACTTCAATGGATTCGAGTCGATGCGACAACGAACATCCACATCGCAGAACGATAACCTATGGCTCATCGATTCGGACCAGTCCGCCTCTGAAGAAGACGAAAACACGAAACGTTAGACGGTTGAAAAATTTGCATCAACCTTTGTGTCCGCTTAATAATAGAAGAAAGTCTCCTACAACACTCATGCGACGACGTGACTGACCTTTGTAGAAGTAATACGATACGGAGATAAAGGCTGCTTTCAATTTGAAAATAACCATACCTTCACTCATAGCGAGTTTTATTAGGTACAGTAGAAACCAATCAAATTATACAAATAATATTTGTTAAATAATTTATATATATATATATATATATAACCACAAGAGCGCATGTAGCGCAGTTGTCAGAGGCCCCCTGTAATGCACATGGCATTGGTGGCAGCACCCCAGGCTCTCCAAGCACTCCATGCCTTCGGGATCCGTAAATTTCGTGCTAGACCTCTTTGGGAGAATAGCAGCACTGGCTCAGTACAACAGGAAGCCACCGCGAGTCAATGTAAGGACCAGATATGCATTTGATCACATCTAACGATGCTTACTGGGATCGAATGCAGGCGCATCCCTCAAGGATTGATCAACGCAGAGGCCTTATCCTTTTTTATCCTTAAATAACCACAATGATCCTCAGATATTTGCAAAATTTGGGCCCTAGGCCAGATCGAGCCGCGATTACCCTTCTGAGGGCTCAGCATAGCACCACTGAGACCCTCATTCTCCCTTTCTCTTAGTCTCTTTTTGCCAATGGTGCCATCAGGAATTACTGGCCAACGAGAATGGTCCGGAAAACATAGACCTCCCTGGGAGAAAAGTCAGCCTCAAACCCTATTAAGCTGAGGCAGTCGCCTGCACGCAAACAAACAGGCGGGATTTCGTTTGGTGTGACACGATAGGGTTCCACCAATGTATCGTTTATGTCGCCATTTCAAAGACCTGTATTTCTTTGACAGGTTTTTGCAAATTCTAATTTCAAAAAGATTTGAATTCGGGAAAAAAGAAATCATAGATGTCACCAATAAAATAGAGCAAGTCTCTTTTTACAAATCTGTAGAGTTCTGAACTCTAAAAAAACTCCAGTGATGGAGAAATTATTGTCAATTATCCCATTGAAACACGAGGTTCGCAGCGAAAAAAGTATATTATAAGCCTGGAAATATTAAAGCGCTGTAACATCCGAAATATCACTATCATGCTAGTATTTATACTTATAACACTATTACTTGCAATGTTACTGACATTGACTATGTTGTAGATGTAAGTAACGTCATGATTAATTCATTTCACTGTAAGAAGTCTGAAGAGTATCACAGGGAGGGATCGAACCAACGACAATGCTTGTCTTACAGAATACCTTCAGTCACTAGAAGCATCGTGCTTGTGTTATGTCATACTACATTTTCTGTTAGCGAAATCGAAGATGCGATTGACAAATTCAGTCGGAAAGTGACTGAAAATCTAGAACAGCCCCCTAATAGTTGCGCTCCACGATTCCTTATCTAGTCCTTATCTCTAATGAAATGTGAACAGCACATAGAACATTAGCTAATTGTAGAGTCTACGTACATTAGCTAATTGTAGAGTCTACGTAGTCCAGACCATAAAAAATATCTGCTCTTTGAAATTTGAAGGAACGAGCATATCATATCATGTCAACGTTGCGTGGGCCCGAGCAAAATTTCGATTTTCTGGAGTCTTGCTGGTTTGGCTATTGTGGCTCTCTGGTGTTCCGAGATCAGCCTAGCCAAAGTCTGCCCCTAGTCGTCACCACCACCGGCAGTCGCCGCCGTTGCGGATCAGAGGTAGACATGCCACCATACGACTAGTTTGAAACCAGGGAGGAGGTGGATCCTTGTCGTGGTTTTGGATTTCGTGATAAAAATAATAAAAACGAAATGATTTCTAGAATATTCAAACACCAACATAGGGAATATGGAGTACATTCTGAATAACAATGCTTGATGTCTGAAAACGAATAAAACTGACCTCTAAGAAACATCCAGTTGGTACTGCTAATTCTATTCCAAAATGAGACTGAAACACAAGAAAAACGAGGAAGTGAAGAGAGTCCCTAAAACAGTCAGCAAAGTTCCAGCATGTTTCATATCAAACACTTTAATATTGCTTCACAAGGCAATGAAAAGAGTGAGAATTACTGAATCTGTTCGAGAAAAAGTTCACTAAAAGGTAAGATGAGATAGTTTTACGATAGCAGATTATGCGGAAACGAATAGAGTTAAAGGTAGTTGTCAGAGATTGAAAGGTAGTTAGACCTTTCACCACGAGGCTGGTTTTTTCGATAACTGACAATGATTTCTCGACCACTAGTAGTTGAACAGATCAGAACTCTATAGATTTATATAAGGGACTTTCACAAACCCCATTAACTACATGTATAGTTCCCCTTGTGTCTTTTTACATTTGAATATGTCTAGAACTAAAGCTTTCATAAAATTGACACAGAAATTTGAGCTTTTTTTTACCACTTCCTGAGGAAGCGTGGCAACTTCAAGCGTAAGCGAAATATCGAGCAACGTCATCGTGTACTGGTAGATGAAACCCCGCCTGTTCATTTGCTGTTTGAAATATGACTCTCAGAACAACAAAGTTCAAGCAATGTGTCTCACAGGCTCCAGAAGATCAGAACTTCACATGATGGTCTAGAAACTTTTGTCTGTATAAAAGGACCTAGAAATTTTAAAACTTTTGAGGAGTAAGCAACGTAGTGGTAGCGATGTCGTCCATCACAAGTACGGTGACAGTTCGACCTCTTCCCCTGCCCTACGAGCCTCTCGTCCCCCCTCGTAATCCAGAGAGACTTATCTGAGAATAGTTCGCTGCCTAGAATCCGAGTGAAAGCACTTCAGGTTTCTACTCAAAAAATCTCCAGAAAGAATAGATTTGACCAGCATTTAATGACTTTTTTACGGTAAAGGCGAAAATTCTGAAGCAGCAGGCGAACCCGTGTGCAAAAGTTCGAAGACCTGCGTGGATGATGGCGCGATGAAACGAATCAAATGCAAGATGTACTGAGATCCGAGCAGTAGATGCCAAGAGAGATAATGTCAAAAAGTTTTTATTACAATTACTAGATTTTGCTATGAGCTGACATACCTAAGAGATAAAGTTGAAAGTGGTCAATGTTTCCACATCGTGTGACTCCTCCACAGGTCATGTTGTCCTCTAGGTGCTTTGAGCTCCTTAGTAAAAAATGAACATTGTTTCAACTCATGATTGCTCGCTGTTTCCAGTACTACCCATTCCACACTGTAGTTTCACACGTTAGTTTGGTAAAAAGTCCTCGAATTAAATACGAAAATAATTGTGAACATGACTAAAATATGACTATTGACCGGACATAGGTCTCTGTTGAGCCACGCAAAGATGAAGAAAACTATGACAGTTCTAAAAAAAGGCGTAATTAATAAAAAATTATAAACAGGACTTAGTAAACCAAACAATTATTCAGATGCCTAATCAATACATATCGAAGATACTACGGAGCATTGCCAGTATAGAGACGCTGTTGACAGTTTTGAGATGAAAGTTAAGATAAAAAAGGAGAAGAGGATTGGAAAGGGCGAAAAGTGCGAGTAATAGAGGAAACAATCAGAAGAAGAGAAAAACCAGGATTGCGTGTCAATTTTCAGTTGGCTGGGTCAAAAATCTCAACAAAGAAAGGTTCACTGCCCAATTATTTCAGAGCAACTGCATTAGCTCAATGTATAGAAAGTGTGTCGGGAAAAAAGTAGCCGATGTAGTCAGGTCTACATCAAATTCCTTAAAGGCTCTGTGTCTCAATAAGAGGATGCTTTGTAATTGTTAGCCTAAGATTGTCAGTCTGATAGAGTGTACTTCAGAGATCGAACGCAGAACTAGGTAACGGATTTGAGAGGGAATTAGTTCAAATCTTCCATCTTCTCGTAGCAAGTATGGTAGTTAATCGTTTCATCTTTGCGTTAAATCTTCTCTTAAAACAACGGGAGTCACTTGCGAAGAAAAACTAATGGACGTTGCGTAGATCAAAAGAAATGAGCCGACATAGTGAGAGTCACTGCTCTCAACACGGAACTCAAACGTCACAATGAATGTTGGTCGGAAGTACTTTTCTCTGGACTCCAGAGATACCTTGCTTTGAGCTCTCTGATGTGTTCAACATAGATAGTGGACGGTCGTTGGACGGTGGGATCTCTGCTGCCTTACAACCAAATCCTACCCGTGGAATCATGTAATTAAATGATTAAAAAGATCAAGAACAACATTCCAAGATAGGTTCATTAAGCAAGCAAACAATGTTTGATGACGAGTTCGTGGTAAGATAGAAGGAATGAGGTAACTTATAGGTAATAGAAGCAGATTTTTGGTGTTATTATGTCTTTTTTGGGACCACCTATTGCTTTATGATTTTTTTTATTGCAAGTACCCTAAGAAGACAGTAAATGACACGTCCACTGCTAGGGTCAAAACACCACTTCAGCAACGAATTTGTTTTCAGTTTGGTGTTTCTTCAGGTGATTTTTAGCTACATGTACTAAATTTAGAATGTAAGTCTTCCATTGAGCCGAAAACAAATGATACTATTCCTTGTCAACTGTTGAATCCAGTACGTTTACGTCGCTTATGGGGGTGAGCTGCGACACACACGTGGAGTCGATCTCCCGCAGCCATGGCTCACCAAGCTTTCCATCTCTCCGGGGTCGGCAAATTGGTACCAGACTTGTCTAGGAGGATAGCAGCACTGGCTCGATGCATCGGTAGGCCACCGGGAGTCATTGTAAAGGCTAGATATGCTTTCAATAAACTCCAGCGATGCTTATTGAAGTCGAATGCATGGCGCATCCCTCAGGGAATTGATCAACGCTGAGAGCTTTGTCCTTTTTGAGCGGTCACTATAAATCAATCCGTTATATATTCCAATCATTATTTTTCCCAAAGATTTTGTGTGTAAAGGATCCCAAACTATTGAAGCATTGCTTTTCCTTTTTGTTTTATTACGTGGAAAATTTACAGCACGCTGTCAAGAGCAACAAGAAAAAAGCCAATGGTGGCGTATTGACCCCTAGAATTTGTAATCTTCTGTTTCAATTGTCATCGTGTCTCCGATCGACTATGTCGAGTGGGCTCCGGTAAACTATTCATTTGTCACTATAAACTTCGATAATAGCCCAATGGCTTGTGTGAATCTCTGTGGACCGTATGTTACTTTAAGAATCTCTGAGGAGAATTTTCTCCAACTAGTTGTGGCCTTTCTGTGCTGACTTGATAGCGCTTAAAATATTCTTGTTCACCGGCTGTCCAAAAGATGTCATGACTCTGGCCCAGTTGGTTTTCAATATTCCGGGTTGTACAGCGGCTTCTCCAATGTTAAGTCGTTGTCGCAGTTCGGAACTTGTGGTCTCCTCCCCCAGTTGGTTGATACGGGAGGCTGCCCTCCCAACTGCGCGTTTAATAGCTTTAGGTGGTTATTCAAACTACTAATGAAGCAACCAGGTATTTGAAGGATACGTTAAGCCAGGTAGAATGCTGGTATCAAAAACGGTGTCGGACAGTGGTCTTTATCTTCTTTTCTGCTTCCTTATGCTATTGGAAGCATGTCGAATAACTCGCTTCTTCTTGCGAATTTTCTGCTGTTGAGGTATTGAACACTAATCCAGTTTTTCGATATTGATATGAAATTAACTAAAGACTTTCTCACACATCTACCGCTAACACTAGCCTGAACAATTGCGATGTGATCTTTCTAGTAGGACTCATTTAGTTTCGTGCAGAATGCAGTGGTTTTTTCTTCGTCAAGGCTTGATAAGGGATGCTTAGCGGACGAAACTTGTCAAAGTAAGTGTTAACCTACATCTGACGTTGTCGTTGTTGTTGGTGTTGTTTGTCGATGGCTGACGTTTCGGCGATTTCGCCTTCCTCAGAGCCTGGACGTGTTTTATATCAGAACACTTTGGTTATTCGGTGTAAAAGGCTAAAGTATTAATGAAGATCAAAGTTTTAAATAGATGGTGGGTTAGGATGCTACGGTCATGCTAAAAGGCTACTCATCGTGATGTAACGAGTGGGACTGGCCCACGACATCGACAGCCATCGACGAACAACACCAACAACAACGACAACGTCAACGAACACCTATACCAACCTCGGATCAGCTAAAGAAGATCAGTTTATAAGATCACATAAATAAACATATCAACTATCTATGCCGAGATTTATAGAAAGTCGGTCTTTTCAGTTGTTAACCTACATCTATTCAACAGTAAATGCTAAACACGGGTTGTTAGTTGTTCGAATGAGTCGATATCCATGCCTAAATTGACGTTGACGAGAACGCCAACGCCTCCCATTCCTCTATTGTTGTACGTTCCAGGGTACAGTTCTTATCAGGAATTCTAGACTTTTCTAGAAGTTTTGGAAGAAATTCTTAAATGAGTGGGTTGTTCGCGTCTTAGACAGTCCGATAACGTCGTACCTTGCCCTTCCCGTGTCCATGACCAAGTCCCCTAGCAAAGACTCAGATGCAAGTGAGCGTACATTGTATAGGTAGAGATCATCACCTTATGTTGTCGGAGTCATCTGTCATCTACAGTCCCGTTGATCGTCGAGTGGCTTTTTGAATTCAGCGGGTTTTCCTTCTTTCTGCGACAAGTAGAATCTTTGCACAAAGGAGACGGTGGTCTGATCCCTAGTAGAATTTTAGGACAACAGCGACATCGGTTAGGCAAAACCTTCTATTTACTATGGTGTGGTCTATTTCGTTATGGTACTCTCCATTGGGAGACTCCCACGTCCAGCGTTGAGAATGGAGCTTCTGGAATTGCGAGTTACCACGGATGGTCTTGGTTGCCATGATAAACTCAGATAGCCGCTCACCCTGTTCGTTCCATTCTAATCCGTGGGTCCCATTGTGACGTTCTTCACACGTTCTTTCCTTGGTCCAGTCTTGGCGTTGAAATCTCCAGTGATGACCTTGAAGAATGTATGGTCTTCTCTGTAGAACTTCTCCGAGTCCATATAGAACGCTTCGACTTCTTCACAGCTTGATGTCGGTGCGTAGACGACGAAGATTGTCAAAGCCGGTATTGATCCACATCTTTTTAATCGCAAACGTCCGATTCGGGTTGTAAGCTGTTCGAATGAATCGATGTTCATGAACAAACTCGTGTTGACGAGAACGCCGGCGCCGCCGACTCACTCTACGGTCGCATGTTCCCGAGGAACAGTTCATCTCCGGTTTCATAGACGGCGTTGAATGGGTGGCGTCGTTCTCGTCTTGGGCCAGGCCGATGACGTCGTGCTTTATCCTTCTTGCTTGCATGAGCATGTTTTCTATGGAGGATTCGGATGTAAGTGTACGTGCATTGTAGATACAGATTATCACCATAGTTCTTTGTTATCCAGGCAGCTTCCATTGGCCCTGAGATTTTTAGCAGCCTCCCCGTACATGCCCTACTCAACGCTCCGAAACTGAGGGCTCTTCTGTGGGTCTTGGAAATGAGGCCCGTTTCTTTTTTTTGTACTGTGTTTATCGTTTTGATGCCCACGTGCTAGTTTTGCTGGGCTCTGAACGTGGGGAGCTGTGTATGCTCACGGGTAGCTTGCCAGGTTCTCGAGGAATGGACATGGAGCTTATTTGTTGGAGGCGACTCCTAACCGCATCCCGTATATTTCTCTGTCACTTGATTGCAGGTTTTTGGCCGAATTGACTCGTAGAATACAATCCGCAAAAGCGAGAACGCACCCACACACGCATTCATGAATACGCCTAGCAAATACAGAAAGTATGTGCCAAATCGGCACAACAGAAACAGGGAGTCCATCCCATGGATCCTCCTGCATGCCAGGGAAGCAAAGGTCACTTTTGGTCAGCGATTAACCCCTATCCGCCTCCTTAGGGCGCGCCACGTAGCAACGTGACTAACCGGCTCGAGATCCCTCATATGAGGGAGATCCGTGTTGTCGGAGTAGTACTTTTAAACCGAAAATTGGTGTAATATGTGTTGGCGGACTTTTCACTCTTTACCAACCATAATATGAGAGTAAGTGTCAGAAAGAAGAAAATAAACAAAGTGAGAAGCCCTCTTCATCATAAGAACCAAGGAAGTTCGTGAAACACTGTAAGTACACTTTTCTGGAAAGTTGTTTCGAAACTACACATAGAACTCTTTTAGGTGAAAGTGCTATATCGATTTTTTGCTTTCTCTAGGAAATTGAAGTTTCGGTGAACCTATTTCTTTTCCGTGTAAAATTACCAACTAAGTCAACAACAGCTGGTCCTAGACAATGCTGGAACACCTTCATAATATTACTCAGATAACCGCGAATTCGAAGCTCACCAACAGACGACTTCTAAAGTTATCAAGTGGTCCTCCTCAGAATGTTGGCCTAAACATATCGTTTTGAAAGGTCAACAAAGAACATTTTAATGTGCTCCACTTCGAACCCTTCTCTATGGCCAGGACCTATTTCAAACAGCACAAATTCGTTATTCTAAGCAATCCCTTACCGGAAATCTGATTTACTTTATCGTAAGTAAAAAAAAATGTTCGCACGCAGTCGCAACATTCACCTCAAATATGATCACTGAGACTCTTGCCTATTTATGGTATATTAAAACAATAACAACACAACGAGATCAACAAGTTTCCACCATTTGAATGAACATTAACACATTGGCGCAATGGTGAGTCACGCGTGACCCACGCGCTACTTGATGAACTCAACCAGGTGAGTTATCTATGACTCATTTAAACCAGGCAGTTTATTTTGATGCATAAAGTTTTTTAGCTACAAGTTTCCAAACAATTCGATGGCTAATCCAATAAATATTTTATGATGGTTGTTGAAAGAACTTTATTCTACGCTAGAAGTATATAAAAAAAGCTTTCGTTGAAGGTGTTTCCTGGCTGCTGGTTTATTGTTATTCCTTTACAATTTACAAAGTGTTAGAGGCAAATGAAACAACAGCAAGTTACAAAAAGGCTTTCAAACGTTGACAGCAATGTGTTGACGACACGATAGACCACGGAATTGTGTAGTAAGTAGAAACGCACGTACCATCTATACTCAATATAACAATGAATCAAACTCCCCTCTTATAATATGTTATGATCACAACTCTAAAAGGTCTCCAGTAATCTTGAAATTACCGGCATTTTCTGGAAACCAGCAGTCAGTAAGGCCCTAAAAAATCAGACGTGGCTCCATGAGGCATCAGAGCAGTACCTAGAGTCTTTCTCAATGTGTGTTATTCAAATCTATGTTAGTTAAGAGAGATAAGCATAAAAAACGTGCTGAAACAAATGTTAGTGGAAAGACTGTGGCCCTTCCGTTTTAAATAAGACATTCTTATGTTTTCTTTTAACAAGTGTGCAGGCGCTAGCACAGAAAGGCATTCAACGGCTTTGAAACACAAGCGAAGCAAAAGTATGAGCTCAGTTCTTACTAGGAGGCACTTGACAGTTAATGTGAGGAAAATGAATAACGAAGTAGAGATGAAACGAGAGAACGTTCTTTATGAGGTATGCAAGATGATATCTCTGTGGCAAACATAGAATGTTGCGAGAGCATATGTTCCAAACACGTGTTATGAAATCAACTCCCACCATTGTTCCACTCCAGCCTAGGTGAAATAGAGATGAAATTTCTGTTGTCTTAACTAAGCTTCCTGAGCTTCCCAGAAATCATTTGTGGAATTTCTGGTTGCTGTTTCGTACTACATGTGGTTGGAAAAATTAACCGATTATGAGATAACCGAAATTTTTACGTTGGAACCCTGCTGAACTTGAAACGAAGTTTCACTGCGGTAAGGTTTTCTTCGCATCTTAGCCTTTCGTGCGCGCGGAAATAATGGTTTACTTCAGTGTAAGAACCCCCAAAACTGGCTGTTGAGCTTTTTATGTAAACAGTAAAACAATAAGCAAAACAGTTTTTCTGCTTGGTCGGTCATCATACATCATGTGCAGATCTCAGCACTTTCTGCCCTCAACTCGTTTTTCCTCGCATTCATCAACCACAATTTTCTTGGATCATTTCGCGCGTTGTTTCGGTTGCTGCTTGTCGATTTCCTCTTCTTTATGAATATGGTAGAATGATGGTGGCGTCGATTCACCTTGCAATCTTGGTCGGGCTATGTCGTTCTTATGTGGATTGTAATAGGAGGTTAGAAGGGGATCCAACTTGCACATTTGCTTTCTGATCGAAGGCATCATTAACACTAAATAGTCACACAAAATGCCACCATAAGAACTTTATCCTTCCGATGTGCGTTGAGAGGTGGTGAACTAGTCTGCAGAGTGTTTTTCCGGTGGCCTCATTTTTTGTTGAGATATATTTACTTATATGATCTAATAAACTGTTCTTGTTAAGCCCATGCGAGGTTGGTATAGGTCTTCGTTGTCGTTGTTGTCTTTGTTGTTGTTGTTGTTGTTGTTGTTGTTGTTGTTGTTGTTGCCGCTGCTGCTGGTGTCAGATATTCGGTGAAATGCTTGCAAAATTAATGAAGATCGAACTTTCAAATAAACGCCATTTTGACCAGAAAGGCTACTCACCTGCTGACGAGTGGAACTGGCTAACTGTGGGACTGGACTGGACTTTTTAATGATATGTCTGATTTGCTAGTCGATGTCCACATACTTTTTACTACAGAGAGATCAAAAAACGATATCAAGACAACACATGTAATCACTGTATGTGCACTTCTTGGATTGGTTTACTTTCAACCAAAGTGGGCGGATCACGCTATTTTTTCAAAGCTTGTGACGATGGACATAACTTTTCACACCCTTGGTAATACATTAGTGATAGTAGAGAGAATATAACCGAGATTCTGCGTGAAAGTTCGAAATTTTCTGAATTTTTTTTACTTTCATGAGTCGTTTCAATTCCCAGTTTTTTGTGAGATGTTCTATGAGGCATTTTTTTTATTTTTTTTATTTGCACGACAACATCTACTTGCAAGTCACACAACCAAGTGGCACAGTGGTCGGAGGCGCCCTGAAAAACACGTGGAACAGACTCTCGTACCCATGGCCCACCAAGCCTTTCCATCCCTCCGGAATCAGCAAATTGGTACCAGACTTGTTTGGGAGGATAGCAGCACTGGCTCGATACATCGGTAAGCCACCGTGACTGTAAAGGCCAGATATGCATTCACTCACCTCCAAACGATGGTTAGTGAAGTCGAATGCATGGCGCGCCCCTCAGGGATTGATCAACGCCAACAGCTTTATCCTTTTCTTAATGAGGCCTTGCTGTAGATGACGAATTAGTTGCATTAGGGTCATTTTATTCTTAAATTATGAATATCATCCATTTTGTGAACGATTTCACACCTACTGTCGATCCCTCAAGCACAGTTCCATTTTTTGTCTCAATGACCTTCTATAGACATCGCCACGTCCACTCTCAGTGGTCACATTCCCATTTCTCTACAATAATCCTTTACAAGGACCTCTTCTTTGGAGAATTTATTTTGCATGCTGACCGTAGAATTTCGAAGAATGCCGTGAACTAAGAGTCACCTGAAGCTTTTTAGCAGAACATGTATAAATTCATTTGAGATTGGTGTACGCTCGTTAGACTCCCAGGGCTAACAGATTCCCCAGATACCTCGCCTTGGAAAAAAAAGAACGATTAAAAAATTACCTCGCTTTATTGAAAAAGCGGAGATAACAGTAAGTAAGCTTTTGCTGTTGCAAAGTAGTAGTCCAAAATATTTTGCATTAAGTGAAACCATGTAATTTTTTCTGTACGTATCGATACAAACCGACATCGCCTTGTAAACCTATCATTTCTGCGTTTACGGAAAGACAATAATGGCGAACCCTACGTGCGACTACGGCTTCTGTACGATAACAATTACACAGTGCTTGGCGGTACCAACCCTGGAGAAGAAGTTAGTCATCGTACAAGCTAAACATTCTTTACTATTGGTAGTACACGAGAAATCATATAAAAATGCATCTGCAAGATAACAGATACAAACTTCCTCATGCGTTTCTATTGTGTACAATAGTATTTCATAGTGATGTTCATACATGTTCACCTAAGCGAATACGACAGACAAGCTATAAGGATCCACTTTCAGTCTAACTTTTGCACAATTTTTTTGAGAGTATTCAGAAGTCTTTGCTTCGTGGAATCACCTCGCCGATCTCCTTTCCCCTCAACCCTACCACTCTACTTTCAAATCCGTTAAAGACCCGGTTTAAATAAATACATCATTAGGCAAAGTTAGTTAGAATTTTGACAGAGAAGCTTCAAAGCACTTTAGTGCAGCGTGTGAAACGATATCGCGAAAAGCTGCTCACTGCTAGGTAAGAAAATCGGATGGAATCGTAGGGGTCTCTGCGAAATCTCCTTCTTCTCGAAGAGACCCACGGAAGCAGAAGCAATGCCGAAACACTTCTCCAAAGCCGGAAACCAATTTTGTGAAATACTTGTGATTTGGTGACAATTCAACCACTGAAGCAACAATGATGCTTTAAAAGTCCCTAATTATCAAACCCGTGCTTAATTCCAATTTCTTTCTTTTAAAAGATGATGAGTTTGACTAAGTGTACTAATAACCGCCCTTAGTATTAAATCATTTTTAGCAGAGCACCCACCACTCCATCCATTGTTTCTCCACTGCTGCAAATTGGGAAAATATTGCAAACTTTAAAAAAGACAACAAAATAAAGCCGAAATTCATTCATCCACCAACTAACTTAAATACAAAAAAAAGTAGACGGCTCTGAAGAAGGCGAAACCGCCGAGACGTCAGCTGTTGTATCGTAACAAATTCTATGATGACGACCTTGTGTCTGCTTATCGAAGAAAACCATCGAATTATCAATCAATGCCGAGGTTAACAGAAAGTGGGTCTTCGGGAATTTTTTTCTTCACTACCTTTAATAATTTTTTCTTGGAGGCCGCTAAGGCTACCACCCTTTTTTAATCAAAAATAGAAAATAACAAGCTGATTATAAGCCTTTTTGGCTGTGACCTCCAAGAGAGAGGTCTGGAACTACTTCTTGATTAAGTAAAGCTTTCGTAACTATAGCAACTTTCCCACACAGTTTTCGAATTGCTCGTAAAACCCGTCCCTTTCTCGTGTGCAATTCATAAGAGCTCTTTAAAGTCAACTGAGGATTGTACGATTTTTGTAGTAGGAAGGTCTTTCTAAGGCAGAAATATTCTTTTTTATTTCTCTCAGATTTGTCTCCATTAAATTCCAAAATCCTTTGCAGTCGTGAATCTTTCTTACTTTCTGAGAAGAAGTCATAATTTTAGTGTCTTTTCAGAACTCTCGAGTGAAAATGGATCAGCAGGACAAATTCATGGTCATCGCAGCGACATCGCTTCTGGTTCTTTTCTCCTGCTCATCCCCAGTACTCGGATGCGCTGCACCTTCAGGGCAACGAGGTACGGTGTTATCAATGTTAATTTGTTATTTAGTGCCTACTATAATTTTTCATGGCACGGTATTACGTGTGAAACAACCACAATGATGCTGCTGTTTCACACGTAATACCCTGCCATGAAAAATTATGATAGAAAGTGAATAAAAAGTTAACATTGTGATTTCGACTTTAGTGTCAGCTTAATTAGGTTCGTTGCCGACTTGGTCTCCCTAGATCAATCCCGTTGGCAGGTGATTGCTGATGGCGCTGATCGTTAGAACAAGTTGAGGGACAGGCGAAACGAAGGATCCACATAGTGTGCTTGTGAACGCGTTTGCTCCCGGAAAGGGTAATTTGCGCGTTCGTTCCCCAACGCAGATACCTGCGGTTCGGAGTTTTGCAAATATCTCAGCATCATTATGGTATTATCGCTAGAATAGCCCTATTCACTCGTTTTTCTGCTTTGAAACAGTCATTTCCAACATTTGAATCCATGCAAGACAAGCTAACAACACCACAAATAAGGGACTTTTCCTTTTTGATAAAAAAATGTTATTAAGCAAGAAGTCATTGCCTGACGCCATTGTTTGCTGCAGCAGCTTTGAGAAATAAAGTAACCAAAGTTGTTGCATATTGATCGGCTTCAACGTTGTCAAAAACAGAAGAAATTCACTTGCAGTGACAAATCGAACGTTTGCTGTCAGCAACTTCAATTTACCCACACGATTAGCCTACAGTGAAGCAATAGCCGTAAGATCACAAGTTCTTTTTCTGTCCACGAGCGAAACAGTCGGCCAGAGCGTTGGTACAAAATCTAGCCAGTGATTCAGTAAGAGACAAAAAAGCTCTGGACTCATAAAACCTTGAATTCATAATCCACGAAAATTTCAAGCAATTCATGACCTATCCTTTAAGAGATCGCCTCCAAAGCGTGATTTCTGTTCAGATTAGGGAAGTTCTGGAAGAAAACGGACGCCGAGCGGGTCTACCAGATTTTGTGACAGCGGCGATTTTAAACCAAATACAGGTGCAGATAAGCTACCAACCACTTGGCTGCGCGACGGTTTCGGTTAATCCAATGCCGAATGTGCAACTGGCACGTGAGTGTACTAATTATTGCTTTTTTGGCGTCATATTGATCACGTGGTCCTCAACCATTTGTAGAAACACAAAAAAAAACAAAGAAACAAAAAAAAATACAATCTTATGACTCTATTTATGCGTGTTTCTTAAAACAAATGAAAAATTACAAATCGGGACTAGTCAGTAAGTAAATCTGGGCTGGTTATTCAGTTCAAATACTACCTTGACTAACATTTGAAATTTGACAGCGCAAGGTAATATTACAAGTAAATTATTCGAGAAACCATTGGTTTTCAATCAACTTTGCAATTTTGAAAATTGAAAACTTGGCAGCGGTGGGGAATATGAGAGAGAGTTGCTTCTTCATCGGAGATATAGTGAGCGCTGTGTGTCCCCTCATGGCCAACAACATGGTTCAAAATTGCCAACTTGTTGGAGGAATTCCAGCAATACCGGTGCCGAGTCAACATTTGGCCATCAGTGGAACTAACGCGGTTGGAAGTTTAAACAAGTTGGTTTGAAGCAGCTTATAGTTCGAACTGCCGCAAGTTTTCAGATCAGCAACATAATCCTCTCTAGCTGGACTACACAGCAGTGGCAGTCCTTCCTCAACAGAATTCTTCGTATTCTAACATCCCGCTTGGGAACGGCCTTTTCCTCTGCGACTGTCGCTGTTAGCTGAAATGCTGCTGGAAAGATTTTGAAACTCTGCGTTTTTCGTTGGGGTGGGGCTCTTTTATGGCATTCTTCCAAGCTATTCTACACTCTTTATCCTGGTTTTCTTGATTTTTAACTTTTTAGCGAAGGCTTAAAGCGTTGCTACGATATGCCGTGTCTGATTCTTTCTTATTATGGGTTCGACCAATAAATTTCCTTCCAGAAAATGAAGACAAGTATCTACAGAAAGATAGAATCCACTAGAAAAGCCCATTTGAATCACACCATCTTTCGTGAACGAAGAATTGCATCAATAGGAGCTGCGAAATGTGTAAGGAAAGACCGATTGTTGAAAGACTGGAGCCATTCCTCTGAAGTCATCTGTGTATCGACATAAGTGAACTATCGGCTTTCCTCTGCGGTATCCCACCTCCGGCAACACGGGAACGTGGCTTTGCGACGATTTGGTTGGGGATCGCTAACGTAAGCGACCGAAAGAAATTTCCAAAACTAATTTTGGCGTGCCTCCAAATTAAGAAGACTCATAAAAGACGGATAATTGATAGCGCTAAATTAAACAAATTTGAGCTGTGATAGCTTGCTGTCCCCCGATCGCAGAACTTGCCGTGATCACAACAATGCCTAATTTCTTGAAAGGAATTTAGTCGAAACTAATGGACATCTTTCCCATACTCAATGATTGTTCCCGTTATTGGCTGTGAGCTCACAACACGGATGCATGGCATTCTCGAAGTTCAAGAGGGAATCCGACACAACCGCAATTCAACAGCTTCCCTGTTGAGCAAAAACGGAATGAGAGCGACTTCAATAACCATTTCAAGATCCTAAGTTTTTTATTCACCAGATGCTTTCAAAATACTAAACCTCCTCTTGACAAAACTTTTTCACATAAGCAGTTGAATAACATAATCTTCAAATAAATGTCAAGCACGTCTCGTTGGAAACTTCAAGGTCACTTGGATGCTTGGACTGCCTTCACCACTGGTTGTGCGGGCCCCAGCACAATCTCCACTTTTCGGAGTTTTGCTGGTTTACCTGTTGTTGCTCCCTGGAGTCCCGAGGTCAGTCTGGCCAATGTCTGCCCCAGGTCGTCACCACTACAACTAGCCGCCGCCGTTGTGGATCAGAGGGAAATTTGGCACCATACGACTACTTTGATGCCAGGAGGGTGGTGGATCACGGTATTGATTTACTGTAAGCAAGGCTTCCTGAGGGATACTTGGAGGTCACCGTAAAGAATTCTAACAAGAGCCTTTTTTGTCCATAAATATTGAATTGCACTACAGTTATACTGATTAGCGAAGAAACCAAAAAAATATTTCAAGCGAATAGGAATAACCTATGGAGAACTCGTTTGTAATCCTAGCTGGGCCGAATGTTCGTCTTCTCAATAAGCTCTAGAGTGGGCGAGAGAATGGCAAAGAGATTAATACGGATACCACATGAAGAAGCAAGTAAGCGGCTTTGAAGAGAGGAAAGTCTCAGAAAAAAAAGATTATTAATTTTTTTCATGTAAATTTACTGAACTTTAAGCGTTCTTCTTGCTTTAAAACGGCAGAGGCCAGTGAAGTACCGAAGTGATTTTCGTGTTTCTGTAAAATCACCAGATGCATAAAAAGTTCGAAGCCAGCCGGCGATTTTAGGTGCCCGCCATGACTTAGCGATCACAGTTTATTGAAAATGGTATTCCTGAAGACTTCAAGACTAACTCCATCTTTTCTTAGATGCTTTTCTAAGGGGAACTGATCTCTTCCCTTTCTCTTTCCAGGTCTGAATGGAATTTATTCACACTGCAACAAATTACATTACTGGTAAACCTTTGCTTGAGAAAAAAAACGAAAGGATTACGCCATTATTGAAGGAAATATTTTATACAAACGAGAGTTCAGTCCCAATTCGTATAACAGATTGAACATCGAGGGACAGGGAACCTGAACACAGGACAAAGAGGAACAATGCTTATTAGTGGCTTCCCTCACATTTTAAGACAGAACATCTCTAGTTGAGAAACTAGTAGCGTGTTTTAAAAATATCGATCTGGTTTGTACAGGGGGAAAACAGCCATAAAGCTCATGATCACCATTTCTGTACGATAGGAATAACACTTTGGGTGTTAGTAGAAAGGAAAGCCTGGTGTTTCTTCATCGTACAAGTGAAACATTCTTTACAACTATTAGTAAAGAATAATCCGTGTAGACATCCGACTATTAGCCATTAGTTATTATTTGTCTCACGTATTTCTTATTGTGTATAACAGTATTTCCACAACAACCATTTATTCAGCCTGACCTATATGATAAAGATGCGGTTCATTCATCTCTACACACCCCAACACGACGTTTTATAGAACGCTACCGAGTAGTTTTTAAAAGGTGGAATTATTTCGTCTCTTCAACTTGAACAGGTAACAATAGGGTACTGTGGAAGTACGATGGAAAACTTCCACAATGCTCTATTGCCACTTTCAGCTGTAGTCCGACGAAGTGACACGAGCTTGCAAAATGATTATCCACCGCCAAAATGGTGTGGATAACAGTCTTTCATCTAGAACGAAAACATGTAGCGTTTGCTGGGAAATTTGGACGAAACCATCGCTTTTCCACGACATCATCATCTTCCGTTGAGACCATACGGAGGGAAAACTATGCGAAGAGCATGTGTTTGTGGTGGCGATCGAATACGATATTACATTTTCTGTTCACCACCAAACTGTGCGCATTCTTCGTTTCGTCCTTCTCTCACCTCAGCTTTCTATCTATCATTACCGTCAGCAATCAACCGTCAACGGGACTGATCTGGGCAGCCCAAAATTGCATAGCAAACACATTCTTCCGAATAAAAAATAATAAAGTCCCAAGCTCTCGGCGTTGATTAATCCCCTGAGGGATGCGCCGTGCATTCCAATTAAGCATCTTGGAGGTGAATCAATGCACATCTGGCCTTTACGATGACTAGCACTGACCTACCGATGTATCCAGCCATCCTCCCAGACAAGTCTGGTACTAATTTGCCTACCCCGGAGGAATGGATGGTTTGGTGAGTCCACGGGCACGGGATCGATTCCTTGTGTGTATTGCAGAGCGCCTCCGACCACTGCGCTGCGCGTGCCCTTTTCTCTCAAATACTCACCATTCTTTTTGGGAAGTCCTTGTTGGTTTCTTCTCCTCCGCTAAACGATATGCTTAAATTCAGTGGGTAATCACGTCTGAGTTCAGGGCTGCATATTTTAAGAACCAAATGCAATACAAAAAACCATGTACTACTCGCAATATGTGTAATCCTTAGCCATTACTCTACGAATCAAAAGTAAGAACTACTGTGATCCGCACAGGAAATGCCAAGATGGTTTGCGCAAAAAAGTTTTTTTGTTGTTGTATTGTTGAGTTAGTTGTTTAAATTTTTGCTGTGAGCCGAGATGTCTCCATTTAAAGTATAAAGCGGTCGACATTTGCATGTCGTGTGACCTCTCTACAAGTCATGTCGCCGCGTAAGGGTTGTCAAGTATTCATTAAAGAAGGAACTTTGTTTTTAACTCATTATCGTTTTCTATTGTCAGCACCATGCACCGGGTGACCTCTGGACTCCAGGAAACGACAATGGCTAAACCAGCAAAACTCCGGAACAATGGAAAATATGCTGGGAACCTCAAAACCAGTGAAGACGGCCATCCAACTACAAAGTACCAAGTAGTATGATGGTACCTGAAATGCTCTTTTTGTCTCCGCGTATTCTTCCTTTAGACCAGTGTCGAGAACCTCCGTGAAAGCAGGGTGTTGTTCAATATCACAACGTCCTCATTGAAATCAAACGGTTTCTTCCCATCATTTTCTGCTGCCTGAAAAAAGGTTACCAGTGTTAAGAATACTGTGCCTGTTAAAGGAAAGAGAAAAAGGAAAAGGGAAAAAGTAGAAGAAAACGGAAATGCGAAAGTGAAGAGGAAAACGATAATTCGAAAACCAACACCTTCTCCGCAGCCATTTTCTCCATGAACAGTTCTACGTCATAATCGAATTTCTTCATCAGTGGTGCTTGCCCCTCATCCGCTGATGGAATGCTTTTTTCATAAACTTCCCATCCATCCTTTTCATTACAGATAATAGATCCTACGAAAGTAAAAAGGAAGAAAAGAAAGTACGAAACAAAGCGGAAAACTAGAATGCGATATATAATACGAGTCGGGTAGAATCACAAGAGCTAGCATTACACGAGGCTATTGCAAGATTTCATTTTCACTTTGAAAAACCTCATGTCAGTACAATAATAGACTAAGCCTTTATTCTCTCTTTCACCTCAAGTAACAAGAATAATTGCGTTAACACCCCCTCCACTCACGTAGTCATCTGAGCAACCACGAGCAAACATTTTCTGCCAATTTTACTGTAGTATGTGATTTCTATAGTTGCATATTCCTTCCATGTTTATAAAAAAAAGGATAGAGCTGTCGGCGTTGATCAATGCCTGAGGGAAGCGCCATGCATTCGACTTCACTAAAGGATCGTTTGGAAGTGGTTGAGTGCATATCTGGCGTTTACAATGACTATCAGTGGCCTACCGATGTATCCAGCCAGTGTTGCCACCCTCCCAGACAAGTCTGCTACCAATTTGCCTACTCCCGGAGGAATGGAAGGTTTGGTGAGCCACGGGCGCGGGATCGACCCTTGTGTGTATTGCAGAGCGCATCCGACCACTGCGCCACACGTTCCCCTTTCTTTCAAATGCTTACCATTTTTTTTGGAAATCCTTGTTAGTTTCTTCTCCTCCGCTAAACGATATGCTTAAGTTTAATCACGTCTGAGTTCAGGGCTGCATTTTTTAAGAACCAAATGTAGTACAAAAACCATGTACTACTCGCAATATGTCTAATCCTTAGCCATTATCTACGAATCAAAAGTAAGAACTACTGTGATCCGCGCAGGAAATGCTAAGATGGTTTGCGCAAAAAAGTTTTTTGTTGTTGTTGTATTGCTCAGTTAGTTGTTTAAATTTTGTTGTGAGCCGAGATGTCTCCATTTAAAGTATAAAGCGGTCGACATTTGTATGTGGTGTGACCTCTCTACAAGTCATGTCGCCGCGTAAGGGTTGTCAAGTACTTATTAAAAAACGGAACTTTGTTTTTAGCTCCTCATTGTTTTCTATTTTCAGTACCATGCATTTAGCAAGGCATAGAAGTTCGTTTGAGCAAAAGTCTCTTAATTAAACATAAAAATAATTGTGAACACGGGTGAAATATTACCTTTGAGCGTACGTTGGTCTCTATTTAGTCACATAAGTAAAGAGATGAATAAGACAATGGCAGTCCTACAAAAACAAACATTTAGTAAATAGTATAAACAGGACTTAAGAAATCAAGCAAATCTTTTCAAACATTCAATGAATATGCGTCGAGGATCCAGAAGAGCAGTTGCAGGACAGACGCTGTTAACAGTTTGTGATAAGCGGAACTTCGGATAAAAAAGGAGAAGAGGATTGAAAAGGATGGAAAGTGCGAGTGATAGAGACAGCAAACAGAAAAAGAGAAACAACCGAATTGACGTTAAAATTTTAAATTGGATAGACCAAATATCTCACAAGGAAAGGTTCCTGGTCCAGTTATTCAAGGACAAATGCATTAGCTCAATGAACAGAAAGTCTGCCAAAAGAAAAGTAGTCGATGTTGTCAGGTCTTCTTCAAATTCGTGGAAACCTCTGTGTCTCAGGCAGGAGATGCAGATCGAGCACGAAACTAGGTAACACATTTGAGGGTAAATTAGTTCGGAAGTAAAACGTCCGTCTTCTCCAATCAGGTATGGTAGTTATTCGCTTGACTTTCACCTTAAATCTTATTCTAAAAGAACGGAAGTCACTTTTGAAGGAGCTTAGATGTTGCGTAGATCAAAAGAAATGCACCGATATAGTGATAGTCATTACACCCAACGTTGAACTTAAAGGTCACAATGAATATTGGTCGAAAGCAGTTATCTCTTAGTCGTGAGGCATTATATCTGGGCTTAAGCTATCCCATCTGTCACCATACGTAATGGACGTTCGTTGCTGATCAGAGAGATCTCTGCCTTCCCGCAATTGGATTTCTCCCAGGAAAACACAGATTTGTAACACTAAATAACCAAAGGGATCAAGAACAATGTGTTAAAATAAGTCGATCGATCAAATAAATAATGTTTAGTGATGGATTTGTGGAAAGATAGAAGAAATGACATAACCTATATGCATTAGAAGTAGCTCTTTTGTGTTAGAATATCTTTTTGGGAGCGTTTATTGCTACATGGATCTCTTGCAGATAACCCGTAAGAAGACAATCCGAAAACAAATTTTGTCACTACGTATCAACCAGGGGCGCGTGTGGCACAGTGGCCGGAGTTGCCCCTGCAACACCCACGTGGAATCGATCCCGCCACCCATGGCCCACCAAGTCTTCCATCCCTTCGGGGTCGGCAAATTGGTACCAGACTTGTCTGTGAGGATAGCAGCATTGGCTCGATACATCGGTAGGCCACCGCCACTCGTCGGTAGTCACTGTAAAGGCTAGATATGCATTCATTCACCTCCAAATGATGCTTAATGAAGTCGAATGCATGGCGCATCCCTCAGGGGATTGATCAACGCCGAGAGCTTTATCCTTTTTTACCTATCAACTTTTCATCGAATCCAGTACATTCATATCGCATAAGCTGGTGGACGGTAGCTAGAAATCAATCCGTTATCTAATGTAACAGCTGTTTTTTTGCCGAAAATTACATGTATAAAAGATCCTAAACTACTAAAATATGGCTTCTTTTGCTTTATTATTGGGAAATTTTGCGGATCCTGGTTAACAACAACAATAAAACCCATTTGCATGTTGACCACAAAATTTGCAATTTCTGTTCCAATGGTCACTGTGTTTCCGGCGGACTATGTCGAGCCGGGCACCGATGAACTCATCACCCCTACTATAAAGTTCAATAATAGCCCAATTGATTCTGTGAGTCGCTGTGCACCGTATTTTTCCTTTGAGAATCTTCGAGAAGAATTTTGACCGACGAGTTGGGTCGATTTCCAGCTCAGCGCTTTATACCGCTGAGCATAATATTGTTCACCGGCTGTCCGGAAAATATCACCACTCCCACCCGGTTGGTTTTCCATATTCTGGCATGCGCAGTGGTTTCTTTAATGTTAGTCGTTGTCGTAGTTCAGAACTTGAGAAATCCGCTCTCACTTCCTTAATACGAGATGCTGCACTCTGAACTGCGCGATTTGTAGGAGCAAGTGGCCATTTATGCTGCTCATGAAGCAACCGGGTATGTGACAGGAAAGTTAAGCCAGATAGAACACCGAAGGAGAAAAATCGGTCAAAATTTGGGTTTTTCACCTTCTTGTCTGCTTTTCCCTATGCTCTTGAAAACTCGTGAAGTCATTCAATTCCACTACTCCAATTCTTCCTTCTTGTTGTGAGATTAATTAAGGATTTTCTCCCGCATCTTCTGTTTACACCGATGTGAAACATTATGATTTTAGAAAGCATGCAAGAATTTATTCACATTAAGTTCTGAGCAGATGATGTTCTCTGCGACACAGAATGTTGGGAGTGCATAGGCTCCAAATATGTGTCATGTCGCGCACCATTGTTTTGCAAAACCTAAGTTAAATAAAAGATGAAATTTTGTTATTTTAACTAAGCTTCCTGAGCTTCTCAGAATTCATTTGTGGTATTTCTGGCTGGTATTTTGTACCATTTCTGGTTGAAAAAATTTGATCGATTATGAGATAACTGAAATTTTTACGTTGGAACCCTGTAGAACTTGAAACGAAGTTTCACTGCGGTAAGGTTTTCTTCGCTTCCTAGCCTTCGTGCGAGCGAAAATAATGGTTTGCTTTACTGTAAGAAGGCCAAAATTGGCTATTGAGCTACTTATATAATCAACAAAACAATAAGCAAAACAGTTTTTTTTTACATGGTCTGGGCATCATATATTCTGTTCTGATCTCAGAACATTCCGCCTGCTATTCGTTTTTTTCCTCACATTCACGAACCACAAAGATTTTGGATTATTTCGCGTGCTGTTTCGGCTGCTGCTTGGGAATATCCTCTTATTTATGGATGTGATAGAGTACTAGTGGAGAGGAGGATCGTCTTGCAATCTTGGCAGAGTTAAGTCCTTCCCATTAGTTTCGGAAAAGGGCGTTGGAAAGGGTTCGAACTAGCATATTTGCTTCCTGATCGACAGCATCATTAACACTAAGTAGTGGTACCAAATGCCACCATGAGAACTTCACTCTTTTGATGTGCGTAGTGAGGTGGTGAACTCATCTATAAAAAAGTATTTCGGTGGTTTCATTTCTTTTATGACATGTTTTATTAGCTAATCGCTGTCCATAGACTTTTACTATAGAGAGAAATCAAATCGTCAAAGGAATGAGAAAACGAAATCAAGTCAATACATATAATTACTGCACGCTCACTTCTTGGATTGGCTTACTTTCAACAAAATGTGAGCGGACCACGATATTGCTCAAGGCTTACGGGGATGGACATAACTTTTCACATCCTAGTAATAGTTAAGTAATGGCTAGAAAGAATCTTATCGAAATTTTGCATGAAACTTCAAAATTGATAGAATATTATCATTAAAAGTCTTTTCAATTTCCAGCTGTTGTAAAAAACTTGGTGCAGATGAGGAATTCGTTGCATTACGGCTATTTTATTCTTTAAATTATAAATATCACCCATGTCGCCAACGATCCCACACCTACTGTCGGCTTTCAAGAACAGTTTCACTGTTGTCCCAGTGACCTTCTTCAAACATCGTTGCGTTCGCTCTCGGCGCTCAGGCTCCCATTTGTCTGCAGTAATCTCTCACAAGGACCTCCTTTTGGAAAATTCATTATATATGCCGGTCGTAGAATTTCGAAACATGACGTTAACTAGGAGTCACCTAAAGCTTCTAAACAGAACATTTACAAAAGTATTTGAGATTGGCGAGCGCTAGTAATACTTCCAGGACTATCAGGGTTCCGTCAGGTAACGCACTTTGGGGGAAAAAGAGAATGATTTTAAAAAAATTTGCTCGTTTAATTAAAAAAGCGGAAATCGCAGGAGGTAAACTGTTGCTGCTACAGCGCGGTAATCCAGAATTTTGTGCATTAAGAAAGGCCAGTGTATTTTTCCTGCACCTGTCGATATGAAATGAAGAAAGCGAAACCGCCGAAACGACAGCTGTTGTATCCTAATAAATTCTAGAACAAGAACCTCGTGTCTGCTTATTGAAGAAAAATATCGACATGGACCGATATTGCCTTGTAAACCGATCATATGTGCGTTTACAGAAAAACAATAATGAGGGTGCCTACGGGCGATTACGACTTCTGTACGATACGGTTTATACTGTGCTTGGCGGTACCAAGCCTTGAGGAGCAGTTAGTCACCGTAAAAGCTAGACATTCGTCACTACTAGTAGCACACGAGAATTCATATAAAAACGCAGCTGCAAGAAATTAGCTGTATACTTCCTCTTCTTTCTTGTAACTGTGTACAACAGTATTTAATAGTTACGGCTTTGTCCAGCTAAGCGAAGATGACACACATGCTATAGGGGTTCACTTCTAGTCTGACTTTTGCATAATTCCTCGAGAGTAGTGGTCACAAATTCCTGCATCGTGGAATCACCACGTCCTCGTCAATCTCCCCTCAACCGTCCCATTCTCTTTTCAAATCCATCAATGTCAAAGTTAGTTAGATGTTTGATAGAGAAACCTCAAAGCGCTTTGGTGTCATTGTCTGGAATGACCTCGTGAAAAGGATTGACTGCTCAATGCTGGATAGTGAAACCGAATGGAACTATAGCTATCTCAACGAGATTCTCCATTTTTTCGGATTGAGCGATAGAAGCAGAAGCGAGGCCGAATCACTTCCTCGTTCGAAACCGATTTTGTGAAATGCTTGTTATTTGATGACGATTCAACCAGTGAAGCCTTAATAGTGCTTTAAGAGTCCAAAAATACCAAACCAATGTTACATTCTTCAGCTGTTGAAGTCTTCATTTGTCTTTTTTTCTATGAAAATTTCCATAGGTTTCTTTTTAAAAAAGAATGCATTTGTTCTTGGATAACTTACTCATCAGTTTAGAGGGAAGAAACAGTTCTAAAATTGGGTAACTGAAGAACGAATACTGGGTTTTGTACATATTAATAAACGTTCAATAGAGCTCCAACCATATCAAAATCACGAACTCCACCGGTTCTTTCCCAGTGTTGGTAATCGCGAAAATACTGCAATCTTAGATAAAAAAGAACAAGATAAAGTTGGAATTCTTGCCATGGCGTAATTCTCTCTGAACACCTTCAGGAAGGATTTGCTGCGAGACGAAGCGTTAAAGTGAAAAACCACAATAAAAGGAATTTCTCTTGAAGTTCACAAACTAAGGGCTAGGGATCAGTTTATCTTTTCCTGAATGGAATTCTTTCCTGATTTTAGTAAAGATACCATGACTACGGCAAGCTTCTCACGCAATTCTTTAAATCGCCCCTAATACCGTCCAGTTCTCGCTTACAATTCGTAAGAGCTCTTTAAAGGCAACGGAGGATTGAACCATCTTTCCACAGGAAAGATTTTTTCTACGGCAAACATATCCTATTTATTTCTCTTAGATTTACCTCCACTAATACTCAAGAGTCTTGGCGGCTGTGTATCTTTCTTTTTTTATGAAAATAAGTCATAAATTGGGTGTCTGTTTAGAAACTGTCAAGTGAAAATGGATCGGCAGGAGAAATTCATGGCTACTACTGCGACGTCGCTTCTAGTTCTTTTCTACTACACATCCCCAGTGTTTGCATGCGGTCCCGTTCCAGGACAACAAGGTATGGTATCATAGCTATAACAACCCTTCTTTATTCGTTTTTCTACTTCAAAACAGTCATTACCAACATTTGAACCATATGAAACGAACTAGTGACGTCACAAACAAGGACCTCTTCATTCCTGATAATAAATGATATTCAGCAGGAAGCCATTTTCTGTTTCACAGTTCCATTTATAACAGTGTCGATTCCAATGATTATTGCAGAGGCTGTGACAGATGAAATGGCCAAAGTTAATGCATACTGAAAAGACGTGTTATTGCTAGAGACAAATAAATTTACTTGCAGTGAGAAACCGAACGTTTGCTGTTACCAATTTCAATTTGCCAACACGACTGGCCTACAGTGCCGCAACAGCCGTGAGAGCACAAGTTCCTTTTCTGTCCACGAGCGAGCAGGCGGTCAGAGCGTTGGTACAAAAATCTAGTCAGCGACTCGGTAGGGAGACAAACCACTCTGGACTAATAAAACCTCGGATTTATAATCCATGAAAATTTCGAGCAATCCATGACCTATTCTATGAAAGATCGCCTCCATAGCGCGATTTCTGTTCAGATCAGGGAAGTTCTGGAAGAAAACGGGACGCCGAGCGGGTCTACCAGATTTCGTGACAGCGGCAATTTTGAACCAGATACAGGTTCAGATCAACTACCAACCACTTGGATGCGCAGCGGTTCTTGTTAATGCAATGCCAGCAGCTATGCTAAATCGTGAGTGCATTAATAATTACTGCTTTATTAGCCATATTGTAAAACACAATGTTATGACTTTATTTATGTGTGTTTCTTGAAGCAAATGAAATGTTAAAATGGGAAACTAATCAGTTAGTAAATCTGGGCTGGTTATTCACTTGAAACATAACCTTGACTAGCATTTAAACTTGCAGTATAACGTATAGCGCAAGGTATTATTATAAATAGACTATTTGAGAAATTACTGGTTTTTAATCAATTTCACACTTTTGAAAAATTGGAAACTTTGCAGCGGCAGCGAATATGGCGAGAGAGAGTTGCTTCGTCACCGGGAGATATAGTGAGCGCCGTGTGTCCTCTCATGAACAACATGGTTCAAATGTGCCAACTTGTGGGAGGAAATTCGCAAGCAGTAGCGGTGCCGAGTCAACATTTGACCATCAATGGAACTATCACGGTTGGAAGTTTAAGCAAGTTGTTTTGAAGCAGCTTATAGTTCGAAATGCTGGAACTTTTTCAGATCAGAAACATTATCCTGTCCACTTGGACAACACAGCAGTGGCAGTCTGTCCTGAACCGAGTTCTTGGTCTTCTAACATCCCGCTTAGGAACGGCCTTTTCCTCTGCGACTGTCACTGTTACTTGAAATACAGCCGGAAAGATTTCCAAAAGTCCACATTTTTTGTTGGCGTGAAGGCCCTTTTATGGTATTATTTATAAGCTGTCCTACACTCTTCGTTCGCGTCTCCCTGGGTTTTTCATAAATAGTGGTGTTAATAGAGGTTTTAAAACGGCGTTGTGATTCGTTTTCTTTGGTTATTGCAGTGTTAGGTTCTACCAATAAATTGTTTTTCACGGAATAAATCTATGTATTCGTTTGTTGTTAAAACTAAATCTAAGAATCCATCAGAATCTGTTAGAAGAATCTATTAGATCGAAAGAATCAGAATCTACTTTAAAGCCTTCACTTGAAATCTGGCATTTTCCGTAGGCGATGAATTACATTAATAAAAGCAGCAGAAGATCAAAAATAAACCAATCCTTAAAAAAACTGAAGCCAGTCCTCTGAATCCATCTGTATATCAGAATAAGTAAAGAACTGCTTTTGCACGGCGCTAATCCTCTTCCGGCTACCTCGGAACACGCCATCGAGTCCTACGCCGCCTACCTGCCTCGACATCACCCACATGCACGGCCGAAGGAAAACTAGCTGCCATCACAGAAAGGGCTCATTAAAGGAAAGGAAGTTATTGGAAAATAATGAACATTCTTCCAACAGTCAACGACCAGTGACGTTTTGTAATTTTGTGCTCATAATATCCTCAGTCCACGGATCTTCCCTCATATGAGAGATCTCGAGCCGGTTAGTCGCGAGGGCTACGTGGCGCGTCCCCAGGTGGCGGATAGGGGGGTTAATCGCGGACCAAAAGCGACCTTTGCTTCCCTGAGACGCAGGTGGATAGGGGATGGACTCGCCGTTTCTGCTACGCCGATTTGGCACATACTTTCTGCATTTACAAGGCGTATTCATGCACGCGTGTGTGGTAACTAGTAAAAGAAAAGTAATAATTCATTTTCACAAATGATTTGGAGCGGCCATGGAAACATGGAAAAAAAATCCAACAGGTTATGCACCCACTTCTCATTTTTAATAGAGATCACGGAGGGATGAAAAAGAATCAAAGGAGGAACAAAAATAGAAAAAGTGTTAGATGGTCAGAGTTCAGTCATTCAGAGGTCAGTCAGAGTTAATCCCAAGACATTCAAAAAGTGTGGAACGTGATGAATTCCATCCGTGTTTTTCTCAAAAATGTGACCGAGAAAGCTACAAAACAAGAATAGCAGGAGCAACGTCTCATTGTTTACAAATCGAGAAATGCTCCCATCATTGCCTCACTGGTGTTCTAAGAGAAGCTAGTGGAAAAGCACGAAAAAGGCGAAGACAGTAAAAAAACGGGTCATTCAAAGATATTCACACAGTAAGGGTTGTTGGATATTGTTACTTGCCTGGGTACATGCATCGGCGATTTTCGCATGTTGGGCGGCGTCCATCATATCATCCATCCATATTTTTGCCTAACAATCGTCGTCAGTGGCGGTGATTTGATTCGAGCATGGTGATGGGTGCGAGTTTCATACCATGGTCTATAAAACAACTGAGCTGTGAGTACAAGTACAGCTGATTGACACTGGTTACGAATACGTCTGCCCAATGTGTAGGTGGGGGGGTCCTAAGAGACACTTGCGTTCTCATGAAGTGAACTCTACAGCTCTCTTCGCTCATCTGTCGTCCATTCTTCTCATTATACGACCAGTCCATCTATGTTTCCCTATGGATTTTTTCCGCCTGAGTATCGGAGATGAGACAGATTTCGAAAAATCAGAGCTTGTCATTACGGCTATATATTGTGTGTGCCGGTTATAATTCAGAAGGCGTCATAATATGGCCAGCCCTTCTAGCGAAACCTGTGTATTTTCCCTGTACGTGTCGATATAAACCGATATCGCCCTTTAAAACTGTCATTTTCGCGTCTACATAAAGACAATAACGATGAAGCCTACGTGCGACTACGGCTTCTTTACGATACGAATTATACTGTGCTTGGCGGTACCAAGCCTGGAGGAGTAGTTAGTCATCGTACGAGCTAAACATTCTTTACTATTGGTAGTACACGAGAAATCATATAAAAATGCACCTGCAAGATAACAGCTACAAACTTCCTCACCGCTTTTTATTGTGTACAGCAGTATTTAATAGTTACGTTGTGTCCAGCTGAGCTAATATCACACGCATGCTATAAAAGCTCACTTTCAGCTTAACTTTTGCACAAAAGTAGTACTCAGAAATTCTTGCCTCGTGGAATCATCACGTCCGTCTCAAACCTCCTCAACCATCCCATACTCGTTTCAATGCGATCAACGCCAAAGTTGGGATTTTTGATGGAGAAACTTCAAAGCGCTCTAGTTTCACCGTCTGGAAATTTGAAAAGCTGCTCAGTGCTGGAGAAGGAAATCAACTGTAAACGTAGCTGCTTCTGCAAGATCTTCGTTTTTTCGAACAGACCAATGGAAGCAGAAGCGAAGCCGAAACACTTCCGCATTCGAACCCGATTTTGTGAAATACTTGTGATTTGGTGACGACTCAACTACTGGAGTCTTAGTGATGCTTTAAAAGTCTGAAAATATCAAACCCATGATTCATTCTAGAGCTGGTGAAAGCTTTCGTTCTTTTTTCTGTGGAAGTTTCGATTGGCTTCTTTTAAAAATGGGTGCCTATGTTCTTGAATAACTTCCTCATTAGTTTCAGAAGAAAGAAACAGTTCTGAAATTCAGTAGCTGAAGAAAACCAATTTTGGGTTTTGCAAATTTGTACTCCTCCCAACGGTTTACAGCCTCATCGTGACTGGGAGGTGTTACTGGGTGTCGGACTGCGATGTATAGTGGGGGGGGATTCATCCGGAAAGGGCCTCCAAGATGAGAAGAAGTCCGGCGTGTCCATCAGGAAGCCTAGTTAAGAGCAAAACAATACCAGGATCCACCACCGTCCTGGTATCAAACTCGCATGGTGGTAAATCTCCCTCTGATCCACAGGGACTGCCACTGCCTGTCGTGGTGACGACCTGGGGCAGACTTTGGCTAGGCTGTCCTCGGGATTCCAGGGAACCACAATGGGTTAACCAGCAAATCTCCGAAAAATGGTGATTATGATGGGGCCTACGCAACCAGTGAGGACGGGCCGTTCAAGTATCAAGCATCAAGTTAATTTGTATTAATTACACTAATAACTGTACCTAATATTGATTCAGTTTCAACAGTCTCAACCACATCAAAATCACAAATTCCACCCGTCCCTTCCCAGTGCTCTAAGTAGCGAAAACATTGCAAACCTGGGTAATAAGAGAACTAGATATCGTTGAAATTCTTGCCATGGCGCATTTCTGAACGCCCTCAGGAAGGATTTGTAACCAGACGAAGCGTTAAAGTTAAAAAATCGCAATAAGAGAAATTTTTTCTTGAAGGTCACATGGTGAAGGCTGAGCATCGGTTTACCACTTTTTGCCTTCAACACCGTCTTGGTCTTAAGAAAGATTCCATGACTACAGCAAATTTCTCACGCGATTTGGAAATCGCCCAGAAAATCGTTGCTTTCTAGTTTGCAATTCGTGAGAGCTCTTTAATAGCAGCAGAGCATTGTATGATTTACTCATAGGAAGAATTTTTTCAGCTCCCGTGTTTTTCATTTTAGATCTAGCTTCATTAAATTCCAGCATCCTACACAGCCGCAACTTCACGCTTTATTCCTTTATTAAAAGAATTGTTGACATAAGTCTTATTTCAGAACTCTCAAGTGAGAATGGATCAGCAGGACAAATTCATGGCCATCACAGCAACGTCGCTTCTGATGCTTTTCTCCTACTTATCCCCAGTCTCTGGGTGCGCTCCAGTTCCAGGACAACAAAGTATGAGAGCATCTATAGAGCAGTTTTCTTCACTCGTTTTTTTTTGCTTCAAACCAGTCATTCCCAACATCTGAACTGTAGAACACAAGCTAATAACGTCACAAATAAGAAACTTTTCATTCTCGATAATAAATGGCACTAAGCAGAAAGCAATTCTCTGTTTCACAGCTCCATTTATAGCAGCATCGATGCCAGTGATTATTGTAGAGGATATGAGAAATAAAGTAACCAAACCTAATGTATACTGAAAACCCATAATATTGCTAGAGACTGACAAATTTACTTGCAGTGACAAACCGAACGTTTGTTATTACCAATTTCAATTTACCAACACGTCTGGCCTACAGTGCCGCAGTAGCCGTAAGAACACAAGTTCCTTTTATGTCCGCGAGCGAAGAGGCTGCCAGAGCTTTGGTACAAAAATCTAGTCAGTGATTCGGTAAGAGACAAACCACTGTGAGCTAATAAAACCTCGGATTCATAATCCATGACAATTTCAAGCAATCCATAACCTATTCTACACGAGATCGCCTCCATAGCGTGATTTCTGTTCAGATCAGGGAAGTTTTGGAAGAAAACGGGCGCCGAGCGGGTCTACCAGATTTCGTGACAACGGCGATTTTAAGCCAAATAGAGGTGCAGATCAACTACCAACCACTTGGATGCGCGACGGTTTCGGTTAATGCAATGCCGATGGTGGCACTACAAGGTGAGCGTGTTAGTTGTTGTTGTATTGCCGTCATATTGGTATGTCGTGGCTTTCAACCATTTGGAAAGTTTGAACACCTTTTGAGTAAATCGCATAACACGGCTTTCAAGAGCATACAGAAACACCGCCAACGAACATCAAACGAGTCACAGTAGGATAAATAATGTACAAAGAAATTCAAGGCTAACCGTGTTAGAAGGCATGACTCTCCCTGACGGTGCGCGCTAGTTACTAGAATTGGGACCGAGTTTCTCACCATCTGAACCCATTTCTAAGGTAACCTTGCGTAGGATCGCATGTAGTTTGCATGAACTCCAAGATAGACTCCACGAAAAACCCAGGGATAAAGCGCTAAATAGGCGCGAACAATAACAAGTAGGGGCACTACCAGTTCCACCATTTCCTCAACCGTTCTTCAGACTACAAGAGCCCAGTAATGAAGTTGATGTTAAATTTCGAACGTTAACGAATGAAACTTTCAAGGTCCTTAATCACTATCGGGCAAAGAGATACTGCTCCAACCTCACTGAAATGCAAAAACGTGTTATGTGAGAGGCACGCGAGCTGATAAAGATCGAAAAACATAAGACTGTCGGTTAGTGATAAGGGTGGAGAGTTCGTTGTAATTCACCCATCAGTTAGATGTTAAGATAACGGAAAAGCACCTTGAAGATGCTTCCCTTTATCGTCCATCGTCTGAGAAGGAATTTAAAAGTCAATACCGAAAGTTAAACAATGAATGGGTTAAAATGGCAAGGGCTGCTGGGTTTAAAACCATCAGTTATCTCTCAACTCAAAAGTTGACCTACCAACATGTCCCGTCTTGTACTTACTTATCAAAACCCATAAGTTAGCATCCAGCGATGATCTCGTGTCTACCGACCCATCGTTATTTAAGGTCAGACCTATCATTAGCTGCGTGGACGGGCTTACGGATAGAATAAGGTGGTTAATAACCCTGATACTTACCCAGCTGTTGAAGTACATTCCAGCCCATCTTACGAACACCCAAATGTTTCCTCGATCGTCTACGTACGTGTGCAGCCCAATAGCGCATACGTGATGGAGTCCTTCGACGTCACCGCCTTCTATTCAAACGTGTCAAATGACTCCGCTATGCAAGCCATCGGCGAGCTCCTTATACAACATGAAGGAGCAATAAACATGTATGGCTTCTCGATTCAGCAGTTGATGACACTATTAAAGGAGTGCTAAACTGCTCAATCTTCACATGGTCCTGGAGGTGTTGCGCACAAATGAGAGGGCTGGCAATGGGACAACGACTGGCACCAAGCCTTGCCATTGCATTCATGTCTAAGGTGGAAGCACCAGTAATCGATTTCGGGCCGTTACTCTACTGTAGATATGTAGATGATTGCTTGGTCATTTGTTCAACACAAGAGGAAATTGACAAATGTTTCGAGCTGTTGAACGAACAGTCAGAGCATATTAAATTCACCCGAAAGAAACCAAAAGAAAACTGGCTTCCATTTCTGAACGTGCAAATTAACCTATCAGAAAACGGCTACGTTACGAAATGCTATGGAAAGCCAAGTAGTAAAAACATGTTGGTTCATTACCTCTCCTCTCACCCCTCACGAAAAGGGCGCTTGTGAGAAACATGTTTCGAATAGCTACCAGAGTGTGCACAGGAAAGGAGCAGAGAGAGGAGTCCCCTGAACTTGGCGCGGCAAATAGCCAATTTTAATGACTACGAAACTGTAGCTCGGGATAGGCGTAGAGGAAGCCACAGGCCCCCAAGCGATAACTCTAGCGACAATAAGGTCCCGTTTATCCTGCCTTTCATTTCAAATGAAGTAAGTGCAGCTATAAAACGCTGTTTAAGAAGGGCCGGTCTAGAGAATTCGGTAACGATAACTGAAATGCCACCGAGTAATCTAAGACGCCAACTAGTTCGTTACCGCCTTTACGACCGTCTATTTGCAACGCAAAATTGTATAATTTGCCCCAATGGTAGAGACGGTGACTGCATGAGTTCAGGTACAGTTTATCTGATCTCTTGTAAAGCGTGCGGGGACGAATACGTTGGCGAAACGGGTAGACCACTCTGCGTTCGTATAAAAGAACACCTCGTCGACAAACGTAAACCAAGTTACTCCACTAGGCACGCATTGGAGACAGAGACGTAACGGAGAAGATTTTGAAGTAGGGGGTTACGATCCTAGCGCAGGAATCGAGAACACAAGCACGCAAAATTCTCGAGGCATTCTGGATCAATTCCAGGAAACCGAAAATGAACCGCAGGGAGGAATGCCGCATTATCACAGCGTGATATTGGGCAGTATATAACCCTTTTATTTTGATGAGATGGGCACATTATGATTCCATGTGAACTCTGTGTGGTTGGTCTCCACGTGAAATATTTAGTGGAAGACTCATAGAAAGCGGTGAGTGCAAAGGCTCTGTGTTTCAATGTGATTGAAATTTTGGTTCAGCATTTTCTCTGTTTGGTTATGGAGGCGTTTGACCGTGTAGATCGCAGTCAACTTGACCTTTCCAGGCTCTGAGGAAGGCGAAATCCGCCGAAACGTCAGCTTGTACGTAAATAAAGAAATAAAATTAACACCTCGTGTTTGCTAAACAGAAGCAGAAACAGTGCTATGACTTTATTTATGAGTGTTCCTTAAAAGAAATGAAAGATTGCAAATAGGAAAGTAATTAGTTATTTAGTCTTTCCTGATTATTCACATGAAGTATAACCTCGACTAGGATTTGAAATTTGATAGCGTAAAGCATTGTTATAAATAAATTATTCAAGAAACCATTGGTTTCCGATCAAGCTTGCAATGTTGAAAATGGAAACTTTGCAGCGGTAATGAATATGAGAGAGAGTTGCTTCGTCACCGGAGATACAGTGAGCGCTGTATGCCCCTCTCATGGCAAATAACATGATGATGCCTCAAAATTGCCAACTTGTGGGAGGAACTGCACGCAGTAGCTGTGCCGAATCAACATTTGACCATCACTGGAACGATCACGGTTAGAAAGAACTCTTAACAAGTTGATTTAAAGCAACTTATAGCTCGAAATGCTGTACGTTTTCAGGTCAGAAACATTAGTCCTGTCTACCTGGACCACACAGCAGTGGCAGTCTGTACTGAATAGAGTTCTTCGTCTTCTAACATCCCGTTTGGGAACGGCCTTTTTCCTCTGCGACTGTCACTGTTAGTTGATATACAGCTGGGACGTTTTCGAAAGTTTCTACTTTTTGTTGGTGTGAAGCCCTTTTGTGGTATTCTCCCTAAACCATCCTACATTCTTTATTTCGATCTTCTTGGGTTTTACTAAATAGTGGTGTTAATGGAGATTTTTAAAACGACTTTGTGATACGCTTTGCTAGGTTATTGCAGTGTTCCAATAAATTGTTCATCACAGAATAAGTTTATGCATTGATTTACTGTTAAAACTAGATCTAAGAACTCACTAGAATCTGTTAGAAGAGTCTATTAGATCCAAAGAATCAGAATCTATTAGAGAGAGTTCAGTCGAAATCTGGCACCTCCCATGGACTATGAATTTCATTAATAACAGCAGCAAATATTGCAAACGAAACCAACCATTGATACACGGGAGTCTGTAGTCCACCCATGCATCAGAATAAGTGAACAATTGCTTGTGGTCCGCAGTAACCCTCTTCCGGCTACCTTGGAACGCGCTTTCCCTACCTCGAGATCATCCACATGCGCGGCCAGAAGAGATCTCGCTGGGATCACAGAAAGGGCTTATTAAAGGAAAGAAATTGAATGGAAAATAATGAACATTCTTCCATCACTTAACGACCAATGTCATTTTGTAGTTATTGGCACATAATGTCTTTCCGTGGCTATCTCGAAGTTCGGGGCAAAAGCAAACAGAACAGCTATACAACAGCCTACTGAGGAGGGAAGACGAACATGGAAGGACTTCAATAACCATTAAAAAATCTAAAGCTTTCTCCCCTTTGGGTTCTTCGAAATACTCATCTTTCACTTGAGAAAACTGTTCCACATGAGCATTTGGATCTCATATTCCCCGAATCAACGTAAACCATTTCTTGTAGGGAACTTCAAAGGTATTGAAGAATATCCGGGACATTTGCTTATTCACTTAGCACTGAATTCCACCACAGTTATATTGGCTAGCAATGAAACCAAAAATTATTTCAAGTCTACGAGAAAAACTGGTGGAAACTCGTTTTACTTCTAGCTTTGACGAGCGTTCGTCATTTCAAGAAGTCCCAGAGCATATATGTTTTTGCGAACAGCCCCTGTTTTAGCCGAAGTCATGTTGGTATAAATGTTCTTATTGTTGTTGTTATCCTTGCTCAATGGCTGACGTTTGGACGACTGGTCCAACGGTACAACTCTGAGGAGTGCGAAGTCGGCCAAAAAGTTAGCCATTGAACAAAGACAACAACAACAAGACGAACATCTATACCAACATCGCGTCGGCTAAAATAGGGCAGTTCTTAAGAACATATATGCAGATATATCGACTGTCACGCCGGGGTTTATAGGAAGTCGATGTTTTGAGTTGTGGAGTAGGTGAGAACGGGTGAAAAATTAATACGATACTGGAAGAAAAAAGCCTGCAAATGGCTTTGAAGAGAACACAGTCTGATAGAAAAGGTTATTTATTTTATTACGTACATTTAGTGAGATTTATGTGACCTCCCATCTTTAAAACTGCAGAGGCCAGTGAAATACCAGCGTGATTTTCACGCTTCTATAAACCAGTAGATGCATAAGAATCTCAAAAACAAACCGGCACTTTTAGATGTCCATCTGACTTAGCGAGCACAAATCACGAAAAGTGGTTTGGCCGGAGGCCTTAAAAATTGCCCCGAACTGATCTGCTATTCTTCGGTTACCACGCATGAATGAACGCTATTCACACCGTTTCAAGTTAAACCACTGAGACGTCATTTAAGGAAAAAAGGGGGAAATTAGGAGGTTGTTGAAGGAAATCTCTTATACCAAGTGAAATCGAGAATTGTTAGAGGAACACCGCGTATTTGAAGTCTCCATAACATCAGAACCTCTGCAGCTGGGAAACTTCATCGAACCTGAAAGTATCGTTTCCGTGTGCACAGACAGCAAGCAGTCATAAAGACCATGATTACGATCTCACTGCTATAGAAATAATATTTTGCTTGTTGGTACCAGGCAAACCCTGGTGTTCGTACATCGTACAAATGCAACATTCTTTGCAGCTATTAGTAAACATCGACCCATGTAGACATCCGACCGTGACCCACTAGTTGTTAATTTCCTCATGTATTTCTTACTGTGTATAACAGTATTTCACAACAACCATGTGTTCAGACTGGCCTTTATGACAAAGATGCAGTTCATTCAGCTCTTCACATTTCATCACGACGATTTAGACAGCAGCACTCAATGGTGGTTGCGGACTATATGACGGCGTTGGTTATTGGGTGGAAGGTCAGTAACCGTCACATGATTTTCGAAATCATCGTTTTAAGCACCGCTTAATGGCGCAGAATATTTCATCTGATATGAACGGTATCTTGAAAGGAATCTTACCAAGCATAAAACATTATTTGGAGAATAACCGCACCTTTTAGGTATGGGCCCAGTGGCTTCTGTTTCACAGCCACTGGAAGTAGTTTTTCGCTCCAAGTTTAGAGATTCCTTCCCTTCCTCTTCTCTTGCACACAGATTTTTTATCTATTAGGTGCTAAACGGTGCACTGCTTCGGTCCTAAACAGTGTGAGATTCCTCTATGAGGGAGATCAGTGATCATCATTCGAGATTTCAACGCTAAGATTGGACCCAAAAGAATGTTTGAAGAGCGTCACATTGGGACAGAGAGAATAGAATGGAATGAGCAAAGTGAGCAGTTGCCCGAATTTATCATGACGACCAAGGAAGTTCACGGTAACTCACAATTCTGGAAGCTTGAATTGAGAGTGCTCAACTCTGAACGTGAGAGTTTCCCAGTGGAGAGCATCATTACAAAAACAGGCCACATCGTAGTGAATCAGAGATTCTATCTAGCCGATGTGGCTGTTGCCTTGAAATTCAAAACGGCATCAGACCATCACCTCTTTCGCACAACGTTTTAATTCCTGCGAAAAGCAGAAAAAGCCGCTGATATAAAGATTTCACAATCACAGTATCACCATTCTACAACGATAGTAACATCGACGTCGAAAAAAGTGGTTAGGTGAGGCGGTACCATCTCGTCCAAATTACTACGCCACCCTCGAGAAGGTCATGTGAGCAATAGAATGGGACAACATGGTAGTGATCGGCAATAACAGCATATTGCTTTGCTAATGACGTCCTTTTTGTAATATCGAGAATTATCGAGGCGGAACGAATGCTTTCAGATCCCGATCACGTTTGTGGAAAGATCGGTCATCGACCATATGCCAAAAAGTGTCTCACGAAATTGATACCTCCGAGTGCTCCAACTTCGTCTCTACAGGTCCGGAAATCAACTTGATGAACGACTTAGCTTTAGAGTTGAGCAGGGGGAAGCCAGCATTAGTGAGGAGAAACAAAGAATACCGGATTCTGTGGCCACCTTCTCCACTACACGATTTTTCATGCCTTAACGTATGCGCAGGAAACTGGTCGCTACGTAAGCAAGATGAAGGGTAACTCAGGATTATTGAACGCCATTCGAAAGGACGATGCTAGGAGCATCGCACGTCACACAAGTAAGGGAAGTGTTCCGAAGCTCCAATCCTCGTCAAAGATCAAAAAATCAAAGATGCCCTTTTTGCACGCCTAACAATTGAAGATGGTAGTCAGGATCACCTATTTTGACTGGACTCCTCGGGACGTCAAACGTTCTGCAGGAAGACCACCCACCTGAACGCTCAACGAGTCCTTAGAGCGAGCAGAGCTCACTGGGCTACTCTTGCACGCGAGAGGGAGAAATGGAAGGATTTCTGGCGCTTGCTCTAGTCACTCGGCGGTCGACAAGACAACGGCTGGTGCAGATGATACTGACTGTCTCTTTAAAGAAATTCAAAGCAACTGTCTATCTGCTACTTTGTGGAAAAGACGATAAAGCATTTTACAAATCACACTTTAGGAATAACACGATTTATATAAGATTCCTTGTGCTCCCTTATTATCTAACAAAGCGGGCAGATAGCACAGTGGTAACGATGCCATTCACCACGAGTGTAGTGAAGGTTCGATCCCATTCCGGCCTCACCAAGCCTGCGATCCCTTCGTGGTCGGGAAACTGGTACCGAACTTGTCCTGAAAAAATGTCACTCTCTTTAATCTAAGTGAGAGCGCACTATCCCGGCTATCTCAGGGTTCCAGGAAGAATGGACTCGACCAGCATTCAAGGAACATTTTTAACACAGCCAGGGGAAACAGTTACAGTTTCCACAAAGACAATGAAGAAAATCATTCACGAGTACTACTCGGGTCTTTTCAGTAGCCACGTCCTCTTCCCTCTCATAGGAAATAAAGGGGGGATGGAGATGTCGCTCTATTGGGTCTTCCTTCCCTCCAAAATAAATTTCTTAGGTGGAAATTCGAACGTACACCTAGACGGACAGGATGACACTTAAACACCTGAAGAACCTTGCCCAAGTCGTAGTAAGCACACTGGCTCGGTTCTTCACATGTCACCTGTCGGAATGCAAGGTTCGTGTTTAAAGAAATTTATCAAGACGCTTCAAGAATGGTAATCTCCACGATATCGGCAACTACAGCTCGATCTGCTTGCTATCTTTCGCCTATAGATTTTTTCACTCGAGTCATTCTAAATAGAATTGGCAGAACACTGAACGAAGAACAGCCATGTGAGCAAGCAGTGTTTTGGAAAGGATTTAATACGATGGACCATATCCACACGATAACGAGACTCACTGAATTTTATCACGAATACAAAAGACAGCGCCATCTCACTTTTTATCGATTTAAAGAAGGCCTTTCACTCAATTGAGATAGAAGCAATCATGGAAGCCCTTGATAGTCAAGGAGTCCCTACTCGGTAGATAACGATTCTCGTGAGCTGTACAAAGATTTCAGAACAAAGATATCACCATTCTACAACGGTATCAACATCGACGTCAAAAAGTGGGGCTAGAGGTAAGGCGATACTATCTCACCAAAATTATTTACCGCTACCCTCGATAACGTCATGCGAACATTGGAATGGGAAAATATGGGAATGAAAATAGATGGGCGGTAATGACACAGTCTTCGTTGTCTTGAGTCACTCGATAATCAACGTGACGAACAGGTGATACAGGTGATATACATTTTTTTCGACTCCATACAGACCAACGAACCTAATACTTCCGAGTTTCAACAAACCGAAGACCCATTCGCCTGGGAAAAGCTCCTCTAGAACTAAAAACGGTCCTTGGCTGTCTATGGTGGAGACCTAAGAATGCTCAAGCAGCGATATCACGGACTTCTAAGCAGAATCATGCTCCACTAGCACTCAACGAATTTCATGGCAAAGGGAAATGCAAACTAAATTAATAAACAGGAAAAAACACTGCAAACCTAATAAACGTGGATACGCGATAACAACTCACAAGAATGTTTAGTGAATCAGCATGCCTACATCTAATACAAAATGACCTTTGTCAGTGAGTTCAAGCCCTCCTCGTCTAATATACAGCCTCATGATTATAGATGCTTGTGGGTGTTCAATTGCAATGTATAGCTGAGCTTTTTTTCCTACAGCAAGGTCTCTCAAGGTGATAACGAACACAGTATATCCACGCGAAAGACGAGTTAAGAATAAAGGTTAAAAGGATAAATTAATTAATGGAACGAATTATAGACATTCTGGTAGTAACTTAAGAACGAACTAGCATATGTCACTACCATTCGCACGCGCTGGCAAGCTGCTGTGGTGTGTACATGGGAAACCTTTAAAATATCTGTCTCGAAGACCCAGTGGAAGAGTAATTTCCCCGAACTCTAGATTATCAGCCAAATGGTGCTGGGCTCTCCTTCACCCTTTCTCTTTCCAATATTTCTTCAAAGTTTCCACTACGTGACTGCTTTAGCTTTTGACACTTCGGCTTCCACATCGTTCTTGAGCAAACAGTAATTTTTTCACTTTATTTCACTTTTGATTTCTGTTTTAATATCGTGTCCGAATCAACCGGTAAGAAGAGCGAACGAAGGAAATGTTGGCAAAAGTACTTATCTCGGATCAATGCCGTGGTGAAGACATGCAAACGTCCTTGAAAGACTAAGTTAGGACTCCAGGGAAGATCGGACTGACTAAAAAGCATTAGGCCAGCATCAGTACACTGCACAACCAGTGTTCCCACCAATGACGTGAGGCGGTGAGAAGACCAGTGAGAAGCTACAAAATCTCGGGGTACGCAGGACGTCACTGGAAAAGGATCTGACAAACACCGCCATGATGACTCCTTCTTATTCGGCATGTATAATACCAGAATAGTCTCGTCATACGCCAATCTTCACAGTTTCTCGAAGCAGCAGATTGCACCAAAATCCATGTGATCGCCTTACAAGAAACGAGAGGGTCGACATTCGCCAAATAAACAACGGGACACTTGTCATCCGAGAAGAGAAGTCCGTCACCAAACGTCGGTGGTGTAACTCGCACGAGGTCCTTTCCACTCGCACGGCCGTCCTCCGTCTTCAACCAACGCGTCATGAGAATATCACCAACATCAGCTGCTACTTCTTTACCGACCGATGCAGCTCACGAGTACGAATTAGATCCGTTCTACTATCAGTTGAAAGGAGTTACCCGCAATGATAAAGCCTATTATGAATTTGCTATTGGATACATCAACGCCACAATAGGAAAGGCCAACGGAAGCGAATACCACGTCGGAAAACTTGGATTGTGAGGAAGATATGAGTATGGAAATCGTCTTGTAGGACACCTGTCTGCGGCATGCCTCTTCCACGGAAACTAGAATTTTCAGAAGAAAGAAAGACGTTGCTGAACATGGAAATCTTCTACCGAGACGACTCACGCAGAGATAGAGATATAGAGACTACATTATAACAAACAGAAGATGTTGCCTACTTGAGACATCGCTAGTCCTACCATTCTGTACTGGTTCCGATCACTGCGTCTCGTGAAGATCCGAATCAGCCGTAAGCTGCAAAAAGAATTCATGTTATCAACCACCAGGAAAAGGTCTAACTGTATACGACGAGAACATTCTGAACAAAATCATATCCCAAACGTGACTGGTAGATTAAGGAAGTCCCGAACGATGACTACGTGCTGTTTGTCGAAGGACTTTGGAAAAGTTTTGCCGAATTCGCCTCAGATCCTCAAACACTGAGATCAGATCGCATCTCTACTACGACTAAGGAGTTGCTCGAGAAAAAAAAAGAAACTATACTATAACCACCCACCTACTTACACGTTTAACACAGCTAGTAAAGCTAGTAATAAATGCCAGTTGCAGAAGAGCTTTGCACAAAGATATACATTGCTATAGGCAAAAGAAACTGTTAAAAGTAGCACAAAAAAGAATCAATCTGAAAAAATATCTTGGTGATTTTGCGTGTTTAGTGTTCCCCAGTCAACACTTTTCAACAAATATGGGTCCGCTAAAACCTCCCGCTATGACATGGAACTAATATCGAAAAAAGTTCTATACCAACCCTTACTTTTACTTTCCAGAATCTCCGTCTCGCATCCTAAAGTCCTTGTTGGAGAAAAAACTAACTGCAATTCTTCGCTCTCAGGTTCCCGTTGCAATAGAAAGCATGAAAATACGTAGAGCTCCAATACTCGACAAGGCCCCGGCCAATTTCCTTAGCGCTGGAAGCCGCAATTTACATGCACTTCTCTCAAGCCATAGACACCATCAAAAAGGACAAAACGTAAGCCAGTAGAGGACGTTGCGCACGGTCATACTGTCCAAGAAAGGCAATCGAAGAAGTTTTCGTTACTGTCGTTCGATACTCTCGTTGAATGTACTCTACAAGCTCTTCACGAAAATTATCTTGTCGCGCACATCAAGGACATTGGATGAGGCGCAACCAGTGGATCAATCACGATTTCGACGAGAATTTTGCTGCATAGACCACATCCAAATTGTGTCCAGGGCATTGAAGTTGGTCTGGAATACCACCTGCCTCTACTTCTAACCGTTATCGACTATCAAAACATGTTTGGTAGCGTCGAAAGGAATGAAATCCCTATCAGCGCTCGTCGAACAAGCAGTGAAGCCGACCTACATAAGAATTCTAACTGACTATCATCGAAACCGAGCTATGAAAATACAGGTTTTCCATCGACCTCTTACTATACCCATAAGAAATGGGGTTCGAAAAGGGGGATACAATATTGCTCAAACTGTTTAGCGCTGCACTGTAGTGCATAATGAATTCATACGATTGCAATGAAAAAGGCATACCGATATTGATGCAAAACTATCAAATCTTCGTTCCTCCAACGACATCGTCATCTTTTCAAAAAGTAGCAACGAAGCAGAGACAATGAACGAGCAGTGACCAATGAGCTCAACGAAACTGGAAATTGGACCAGAAATAATTTGGAAGAAGACACTGCTCATGAAAAACCCATGGTACGAGGGCGAACAGGACAAATAGGATTGTTCTCTGATGGCAGAGGCCTCCTCACACGTGTACGTTGGGCATATGAAGAACAACATGAAGGAGTTAAACAGAAGAAGGAGAGCAGTATGGGCCGCATTTGGGCCTATTAAGGATGCCACCAACCAAGTAATCCCGAAAATCCGCGCTCAGCTTTTCGATTCGAGTCCTTCCAGCTTTCTGCTATGCAGCAAAGGCGACTATTGATGGATCAACCATGATAAGAATACTGGGCATTACTTACACAGTGCTTGAATGATGTCTTCAAAAAATATAACCGACATATACAACATCTAGCATTGTGAAGCTCCGATCTTCGAAATCCATCTCATCTTCGTGACCTATGCGGAAAGACATCGATAAGGAAACATAGAGAGCGCGGTCGCATAATGAGAACAGACGACAGTTAGACGAATGGAACTGTAGAGTGGACTACACGAGGATACAAGCGTTCTGTAGGGAAGACTACATATACGTTCGGTGAACGTGTTGGCAACTAAGATCAATCAACTTCGCATTCGCAGCTGCAGTTGTTTCAGAGATCACCGTATCAAACTCGCACCGCCACTATGCTCGAAGCTAACCTCTACCATGGACAGCCAAAGAAACGAATGAAAAATGTGCCCCGGATTTGAGAACATCGGGAATCGATCCGGACAACTCGTGAAAATGAGCCGTTCAAGTGTCCAAGCAAATTAGCTTTCATCTGCAAACTCTAACAAAAATTCTTCATCTTCTTATGTGTCCATTCATATAGCTTCGAAATTTTTCGTAGATGCATGATCACGTCATATTTTAACGCATTTCGTTCGCGTACCCTTCCCTTATCGATGGACAAACGTTGGAAACCTACGCATTCTTTAAGAGAACACTGAGATTACTCGAGGTAGGTTGGATTCCTTCACATGTAGCGCACTGGTTAGAGGAGTCGTGCGATACACTCGGGATTGAAACTGCGCCACAAACTCACCAAAGCCTTTCATCCCTTCGTGATGGACAAAATGGTACCAAACTTTTCTGAGGATACCAGTCTGAGAGGTTACCAGCACTGGCTCGATACATCATTAGGTCACCGTGAGTCATTGTAAAGCCCGGATGTTCAATCAGTAATCTCTAACTATGCTTAGTGAAGTCGAATGCATGGCGCATCACTCAGTGATTGATCAGCGTCGAGAGCTTTAATTTTTTTTAACTCAGAGTTCCTCAACACAAGTCGAACATGGTGACACATACATATTAGAGCAAGTGGCCCACATTGTGCTCGACCGCCATAGATCATGGCTCCAATGGCGCCACTACTATTTTCTACTCTGCCAATGTTGCATCATAATAAAGCGTAGCGGCTTGCCACTACTGTTCGCAACATTCAACTGCTCCTTCTTCACCACACAGTGTGAATGAACAACGCAAGGTAGCTGCGGCAAAAAACCTCTATTACATGACTACCTATCAAAAGACATACGGATCTCACTGTTTTTTTCTTGATGAGCGAACCCTAGGTTTCTATTACAGCACTTATTAATAAACGATAGCTGATGTTTCGGTGATTCCACCTTCTTCAAAGCTTGGAAAGGTCAAATTGACTTGCAATCCATTAGGGCAAACACTTTTACACATAAACACTTTTTCATTTGCATAATAAATGGATTCTACTAAACGCTCACTGTTTCGTTGTTTGCAAGTCTTCTAGTTGATGGGTGGAGACCACCCGCAGAAAGTCTCACATGGTCGAGAAATCTGTCCCAGGTCAGCCAAAGAATCTGCCTAAAGTATGGCGCAAGGTCACGCGTGGTCACATGGCAGACCTCTTTACGAATCATTTTTGAATCTCTGGAACTTATCCAAAACCCTTCAAGAGTTTCATGTGCTGATCTTTTGATTCCTGGAAGTGGATGGTGACTTTTACTTCAAAAATTATTACAATAGCTGTTCTCCATTATGTCTAAATAAATGAAATGTCTAAATGGACAACAATGGCTAAGTGTCTAAATGGACAACAGAGACCACCGATCCGATGGTTAGAGTTCTTCAAGAGAGGCTTAAAAGAAAGGCATGATGCTCAATGAATCTCTAGAGCGAACCTCCAGATAATCGTCCCATATTGGTGGGTCAAAACATAAAAACACATATGGTAAAACATAGGTCTAATTCATTCACTAAGCTTTATGATATACATAAAACATACCAGATGCCCAACAAACAGAGCGTAACATTTATTTGAAATAAACAATATTAAAATTTAACCCTTAGTACCGCAACATACTAGTCGAGATCATCGAAGCTCTCGACCGCATTTTGTTTCACTTTTTCTTTCGAATCCCTCACATCACCACCATCGGATTCTTCAGCAGTTTCGTACGCTTCTTCCGTCTAAATATTTGCAAATATTGCACCTTAGAAACGAAACCTAGCGCACTAGAATGACAACAACACTTCCAAACCTCCGATCGTAATACGTCAGCCGCACCAGATTCGAAATCAGAATCCGAAAAGTACAATTCCTCGTCTTTCTTCTCTCCCAAGACGCCTTTTAAAATATTTCCAAGGAGGCCACCGAATGAATCACCCTTGTTTTTCGATGACTCAATTCCGAAGAAAATATGCCCAATTTGACCCAGATAATTGTGGAACTTTGGATCGACATCTAGATGAGGTTTGTAAACTTGAACTACGCGTTCAAACAATTTTGCATCACGCAAAGTGATGGCGTTGAATAGCAGTCGAAGAAAATTGAATAGTTCTTGACGGGATCCGTTGCACGAAGGTAGCTCGTCACGAATCTTCATATATGCCGTTAATAGTCTTGAAGCTGTACGAACCCGATGCATTGCTAGCAACTGTAAATGATACCTCAAAAGACTTTCTATAAACCTCGGCATAACTACCCAATATACTTAATGTTCTTACGAAGTGATCTTGTTGCTGATGCGAGATTGGTACAAGTCTTCGTTGTCGTTATTGTTTTTGGTGCTGCTAGTCCTCTCAACGGTTTACCGCCTCATCGTGGCTGGGAGGTGCTTCTGGGTGTCGGACTGCGATTTACATCGGGGGGATTCGTCCCCCCGGCAGGGTTTCCTAAGCTAAGGAGTCCGGGGTTTCCATCAAGAAGCCTAGCTAAGAATGAACCAACACCAGGATCCACCACGGTCGTGGTACTAAACTAGTAGCATGGTGGCAAATCTCCCTCTGATCCACAAGGGCTACGACTGCCCGTCGTGGTGGCGACCTGGGGCAAACTTTTTTCAGGCTGTCCTCGGGATTCAAGGGAACCAAAATGGCTTAACCAGCAAATCTCCGAAAAATGGTGATTATGCTGGTCCCCGCACAAGTAGTGAGGATGGGCCATTCAAGTATCAAGTAGGTAAGTTGTTGGTCAGCGGCTGACGTTTCGGCGATTTCGCCTTCCTCAGAGCCGCGCTGTTACGAGTGGGACTCGTCTCGAGTGAGTGAGTTAACGACGAAAACAACAACAACAACGACAACTTATACCAACCTCGCATCAGCTCAACAAGATTAGTTCATAGGAATATATGAATAAACAAGTAAATAATATCTTCGAGAGCTTATAAATAACATATAGAAACCTTGCTATGGAATTTTGTGTTTATAGATAAGTAAACTATTGCATTGGGAACGGATAGCACAGTGGTAGTGATGTCCGCCATCACGAGCATGATGCTAGTTCCATTCCGCTTACGGCCAACCCAGCCTCTCTTCCCTCCGAGGCCAGGAAATTAGTGTCCAATTTTTCCTTCTAGCACGGATATCTCAGGACCCCAAAGAGAACTGCTTGACCAGCATTCTACGGCACTCAAAAATGAAATGGAAATCCTGAAGCAGCAACCGAAGTCGCACGTAAAGGTTGGAAGACCTTCGTGGGACAACGGATGCGAGGAAATGAATCGAATGTGAGAAGTGGTGGGATCCGTACAGTAGACGTGCAGACGGGTCATATAAAATATAATAATATAATAGAAAATAAAACTATTGCAGTCTTGATAGAGAATAGTTTACTCAATAATGGGGGAGTCAGAAAAATTAGTGAAAAAGGTAAAATAGCAGAGATATGAAAGAGAATATGGAAGAGAAAGATACCTGAAGACAGGGAAGAACGCAGAACATCTCACACTCTGACGATTTGCCCCCTCCATTTTCACGCATTTTATGCAAAAGTTTTGCAAATTCCTAAAATAAGCACCATTATAGAATACAGATGAGCCATGAGTGTTAGCCACATATTCACAAAACAACGTGTACCTCAGGATGATCGGCAAAAAGCATGTGATTTCGTGCATTCGCGTAGTTCTGGTGTGTCGAATAAGCTTGTGCGATTACATAATGTAATTCACTTAAACCATGTTTTCTTTCCCGACGCTTGTTGGCTATAGCTTGTGACCTTGAGTACAGTTATCATAAGAAACGCTCTAAGTCACTTCGTGATCCTTGAAGAAAAAAAAAGTCTCACCACATGACACATGTTGAAATAAACTTATTTTGAGCATCTGGAGTAGGCAAAGGCAACGACGGGTTACAGAACTGTTCAATGATCTAAAAGACGAAACGTATACGTAAGATATATATGCACAAAAAAACACTTATTCGAACTTTGTAACAGCCAGAACATGATGGGTAGTCATTAACACTTCTTCCACTTGTTTCTAAGCTGAGCGTTCCAGGACTCGTGAGTGGATTTAAGTGAAAGCGAAAGGATATGTCCTGTCCTCTCGTTATTGCCACGTTTAGTTTTAGGCAAATGTGATTTCTTATTACATCTTAAACCAGCACTGCCATGGTGCTCTCAAACTTTCATGACAGGCAGTGAGTTTTACAAGAAGGATTCGGATGGTGTGTTGGTGAACACGTTAACCCCCGGAATGGGTAATAGCACGTTCAATTCCCATTGCAGACACCTGCAGTCCGGAGTTTTCCAAATATTTTAGCATCACTGTGGTTTTACAAGACTGATGTGAATCTTGCGATTTGTCGACTGGCTAGCCAAAGACTTTCTACCATGCCCAACCCACCAGCACTTTAGAATTTCTCAGAAACAAAGAAGTTAAGACTAGACTTTCACTCACAGAAAAAAATCTGCTTGTAGATTTTCTCAGACGCCTCACACTTAGCCTTGAGCAACGTATCCGCATATAACTCAGCCAAGTCAATAGCGCTAAGTACTTCCTTTGCTGAAAGCATGAAGATATTAAAAATAACCAATGAAAGGTAAAAAAAAGAATAGAAAAAGAATAAAGCTCTCGGCGTTGACCAATCCCTAAGGGATGCGCCATGCGTTCAGCTTCGTTAAGCATCGTTTGGAGGTGGTTGAATGCATATCTGGCCTTTACAATGACTCACGGTGGCCTGCTGATGCACCGAGCCCCAGTGCTGCTACCCTCCCAGACAAGTTCGCTACCAATTTTCCGATCGCGGAGCGATAGATAGAAGGCTTTGGTGGGCCATGGGCGCAGGGGAATGATTCGACGTGTGTGTTGCAGGGTGCCTCCGACCACTGCGCCACAAGTGCCCTACCATTGAAATGTACCACCATAAATTAAAAACAGTGTGAGCACAAATAGAAAAAGTATATACCATCAGATAACTTCTTCGATCCCGAGTACAGCAAATCAAGGAGATCGATGAACTGCTCTTTAAGTATCATCCGGAAATACATCGTCCGATAAATTTGATGAGCTTCATAGTATTCAGCTTTGTACAGACAATCCAAGGCTTTCTTTTCAAGAAGTGACGGCTAAATCCAGGTGGAACTTAAGAGTACACATTAAGAAAGAAAGGTCTACACTCTATAACCATAAGACAAACCGAAATTGTAAAAATAAAACACATACCTTTTTGCATTTTTTCTAAAGGACTATGTGTATAGAGCTCGACGCACTGAAAATCAATAAAACTTCTAAAACTGTACAAACAAAGGAGTGTGAGTAGATGAACTTTCCAGAACCGCTTTGACGACTAACGAAACAGATTCCAAAGAACACTGGAACTTCAAGAATAACTCAAACCGCAGTACAATTTCACGCTGATCGGTATCTAGCGGAATGGGATTTTCTGGAACCCCAACCAAGATATCCCACCCCATTTCCAGCTTATCACACAGGCTGTCGGCTTTATCACGGTTTAATGTAACATGCTTCAGAACGGTTCACCGCCTCATCGTGGCTGGAAAGTCTTCCTGGGTGTCGCGGTGCGATGTACAGCGGGAATTCATCCCTCGAAAGGGTCTCCCAACCTGAAAAGAAGCCTGGCGCTTCCACCAGCAAGCCCACCTAAGAGCAAAGCAAAAACGAGAATCCACCGCCGTCCTGGTATCAAACTAGTCGCATGATGGCAAATCTCCCTCTGATCCACAAGAGCTGCGATAGCCTATGGTAGCTACGACATGGGCAGACTTTGGATAGGCTGACCTTGGGACTTCGGAGAAGCACAATGGCTAAACCAGCAAAACTCTGAAAAAATGGAAACTATGCTGGTGCCTGTACAACAGTGAAGATGGGTCATCCAAGTATTCCAGCAGGTAAGTAATATGGGATTAGGTTACATTCGATTGAGTTTTTTCAACAACGGTTACGATTTACTATACTTGGTTTACATTCAGCTACTCTTCGATGTGGAAATTTCTGGCACCATATGAAACTGTTCTAAACCTCAGTTTAACACCATTCCTACGATGGTGGGAAATCAAAAAAGGATCTTTAAGCATCAGAGAAAAGTGTTTCCGCAGGAAACTTGATAGATCTCAGAACGTGGATGAAAAAAGTGGGCTGAAGAAATTTCTGCGACTTAAAAAATGAAAGAATGAAGACGAGACGATATCTAGGGAAGAAAGAAAACCCTTACTGCGGTAAAACAAGAAGAGGAACAAGGATAAGAAAGCATTGTAATACTTACTTCCATTTTCTATCATGCAATAAAACATGGTAAACTGAGGCCAGAAATACCATACAAAAGAGTCTCTTCCTCAAAGAAAAAATCAGATACAAAAGAGAATCGAACATAAATGTACCAACTTATCAACATATTCAAACTAGTAACATTTAAAGCAAGGAAGTAAAGGGAGTTTTTCTGCAATTTTGCGTAGGACGTTTTTTTACGTACATGTCATTTTCTTTGGACGGCTTGAGATCTTACCCATGTCCTAACATGGTACACCATCATTCCCACTTTAAGCCCTTGTGGTTATCTCAGTTCCTTAACAATAAAGTCACTTGAAGGTTGTATTTAACTGGTTATTAGAGTTCTTAATGGTTTCGTCGCTGTTACAACGAATATCTGATCCACAGCAACTACTCACAGTTTCTCTTGATCATTTTCACTGCATCTTCCTAGGTAGTTGGAAACCACAGTGTTTCAATAATACAATGAAAAATAAGCGGTCGACATCAACAGTAATGAATTTCGGTCACTTCATGTGGCAAATCCCAGGATCGACTTTCTTTTAGCGTGGGCGTTGACCAATAATTCACTGTTTTTCATGATCAGAAAACACGAGGTTATTACAGCATTTATTCAATACAACACTGGCTGACGTTCCGTCGGTTTCGCCTTTTTCAGAGCATGGAGGGGTCAAATTGAGATACAATCATAACCAAGCACTTCCATAACCTCTGCAAACAAGACTTCAGACACAATTTCTTGCAAAAAAAAGTGGAAAAACAAAGCAAAATTTAAAATTTGTGTATTAAATTTTGTCGGTTGGAGTTATGAAAAGTGTTTGGCTAAGAAGATTTGACCCTTCCAGGCTCTGAAGGACGCGAAGCCGCCGAAATATCAGGCAGTGCTGTACTGAATAAATGCCGTAATAACCTCGTGCTTTCTGACCATGAAAACAGTGAATTATTGCTCAGTGCCTAGGCTCAATAAATGTCGGTCTCGGGATTTTGCTATATGAAGTGGCATCAATTCATCGTTATTAATGTTGGTCGCTTATTTTTTCATCGTATCATTGAAATACTTGATACTTGAACGGCCCGTCCTCACAAGTTGTGCGGGCCCCCAGCACAATCACCACTTTTCGGAGATTTGCTGGTTAAGCCATTGTGGTTCCCTGGAATCCCGAGGACAGCCTGGGAAAAGTTTGCCCCAGGTCGCCACCACGACGGGCAGTCGTAGCCCTTGTGCATCAAGGGAGATTTGCCACCATGCGACTTTGATACCAGGACGGTGGTGGATCCTGGTGTTGGTTCACTCTTAGCTAGGCTTCTTGATGGAAACCCCGGACTCCTCAGCTTAGGAAACCCTGCCGGGGACGACTCCCCACTCTATACATCGCAGTCCGTCACCCAGGAACACCTTCCAGTCACAATGAGGCTGTAAACCGTTGGGAGCATTATTGAAATACTGTGATTTCCAGCTACCTAAGATGCTTGCTTGGATACTCAGATGGCCTATCTTCATTGGTTGTGCAGGCCTTAGCATAATTTCCATTTCTTTCGGGGGTTTTGCTGGTTTAGCCATTGTGGTTCCCTGGAATCCCAGGTCAGCCCGGCCAAAGTCTGCCCCCAGATCATTACCACCACAGGCAGTCACCGCTCTTCTGGATCAGGGGGAGATTTGCCACCATGCGACTAGTATGTCACCAGGACGGTGATGGGACTTAGTATTGGTTTACTCTTAGCTGGGACTTCCAGATGGGAACGTCGGACTCGTTCTCAGCTTGGGGGACCCTCTGCTGGGGTTATGAGTCCTCTGGTGTACATCCCAGCCCGACACCCATGAAAACCTCCGAGCCACGATGAGGCTATAAACCGTTGGGAGAAACTGCCTAAGAAGATACAGTAAATGTGTATTACTCTTGTGCAAGATAGACTGCATCTAACGCCTTGTTGCCTCTATAGCTCTAGGCGTTGGTTAATTCGTGAGAGATGCGCCATGCATTTGACTCATTCATGACATCATTAGAGGTGATTGAATGCATATCCGGGCTATAAAATGACTTCCGATTGCCTGCTAATGTAGCAAGTTGATAGACGTTGTGCTTACCTCGTACATATTAGCCTCATATGCTTGCTAGCTGACTCTATAGCAGTGGTCAACTGTAGTATGCATCTTTTCCCCTTTCTTTTTCCTCCTTTTCTTTTTCTTTCTTTTTTCCTCCTCCTCTTCTTCTGCTCTCTTTTTCTTCTATCTTTCTTCTGTTCTTCTTTCTTCTCAGGGTCTCTTTATTCTAACCTCTTCTGACTACGGAATTGTACGTGTGGGACACATTTCCCAATCAGTTTGCTTTCAGACATGGGTGCAGCAGATTTTCTCATACTTTATGGTTCCCACACTGGGCAAGCGGAATCTATTTCGAAACAGATTAAGGAAAGGTCGGAAATCTTAGGATTCAAGCCTCGGTTGTATACATTAGACGAGAATGAGAAGGAGGTAAATTTGCGTACAATTTGTGGCAGGCTGTTCCGCTCTTCCACTTAGGTTTAAATGCGTTTTTGTCCTACGGGGCGATCCTATAAAGGAAATTTCCTTGTTTTTAGTCATCTTCTTGTTTTCTCTACTGCTTTACTGTCAACTTCGCGCGTGGGACGCGTGTAGTGCAGCGCTCGGAGATGTTCTTCTATGCACATGGGGTCGATTCCCACGCCCCAGGCCCACCAAACCCTCCATCCCTTCTGGGTCGGCAAATTGGTACCAGACCTGTCTGGGAGAGTAGCAGCAAGTTTGATACATCGGCAGGCCAGTATGAGTCATTGTTAAGGCCAAATATGCATTCAATCGCCTCCAACGATGCTTAATGAAATCGAATGCATGGCGCATCCATCAGACGGTGATCAACGCCGAGAGCCTGGTCTTTTAATCTTTTATCCTCTTTCATTGTCAACTTCATGTTTCATTATTAACAGGCAATAATGTCACACTCTGTGTAGATTCTTTATAGTTCTTTATCGAAGACGAGCCACTTGTGGTCATTGTGGTTTCATCTACGGGCGACGGTGATCCACCCGAGAATGCCTCTCGCTTTGTGAGACGTATAACTAGAAAGAGTCTTGAACCGAATTTCTTACAAAAGGTCGATTATGCTTTGCTTGGTGAGCTCATTACAATCTTTTTGATTATTGTCTCTGTTGTTAAGGTTCCTTTTTTAAGGTAAAGGGTTAGATCTGCCTAGGTTTGGGGGACTCTAACTACTCAACTTTCCAAGGAGTGCCTAACAAAATTGACAAGCAACTTCAACAACTTGGTGCAAAACCGATCATTGAGACAGGACACGCAGACGATCAGTTGGGGTTCGTGAGAAAGTGTTTCACAGAAAATTTTTTGTTTTCAACATTAATTTATGTAAAATTCGTTGTTACTTCGTTTCTTCTGCAGTATTTTCAAAGTCATTGGCAATGTGAACTTTGTTAACTTGGCAGGCTACACGTACTTCTGCCTAGAGATTTGTGTTTTTTCGTTTTGCCTAGCTGTCTTCCTTATCTCCTAAACAATTTCAACGTGGTAAAGTGTGGACGCGTTTAGCGCAGTGGTCGGAGGGGTCTGCAATACACATAGGGATCGACCCTCTGCGCTACAAGTTCACCAACCCCTCCATCCCTCCTGGGTGCGAAAATTGGTACCAGACTTCTCTGGGAGGATAGCAACCCTGGTTCGATACATCGACAGTCGCGAGTCATTATAAAGGCCAGATATGCATTCAGTCACTTCTAACGATGCTTAATGAAGTCGAATGCATTGCGCTCCCCCTCAGGAATTGATCAACGCCACGAGCTTTCTTTATCGTTTATGTAGTGGTTTATATTACTAACCCCAATTAACTATTCAGAATGCTAGCTTGGTTGCTTATTAGTTATCAAGTGCAATGAATGGGGACACAATCAAATAATAATTTGTCAAATAAGATCTTTTTTTCTGCAACTTGTTTTGCAACATCTTCGAAATTATTGGCAGTGTGGCCTTTTCAAACTAAATGATAAACTTCCAAGCGTTTGATAATGGTTACTCACTTTTCTTCGTGATATTATAAACTGGGATTCTGTACAAGGATCTACCAGGACTCTGATCGTTGTGATGTCAAACTAGTGGCATGGTGGCAAATCTCGTTCCGCTCCACAAAGGCGGCGACTGCCTGTGGTGATAATGACCTTGGGCAGACTTTGTCAGGTTGACCTCGGAATTCGTGGCAATCACATTGCCTAGACCAGCAAAATTCTGAAAAAGTGGAGGTTCATCAAGTGCCAGCAAAACCGGTGGGGAGCAACCATCCAAGTTTCAAAGTGCTAGGCGTATTGGTGGACGAGCGCGGTGTATTTTATTGGACGGACTATTTAGTGGACCACAGCTGTATTATTCATTTTTCATATTCAGTTTTTTTTGTTTTATGAGTCTATTTTTTCCTTTCTTTTTTGGACAGTTCTGCAAACTAACTTGTTTTACTGAGTTGGGCGGTTCGCTTTTACCCTTTTTGCTGATTGTCCGAACCAATTCCAAGGTGTTTCTTTAGGCTGGAACTTGTGGTGGAGCCATGGATTGAGAAGCTTTTCGAAGCACTCATTATACGTTTCGATTTGGACGTTGATGTGCTTAAACGCTTAGTAGCGAAAATAGAAATACCAGAGAAGAAGCAATTGGTTGACGGTGTAGGTGATAACGTCCTCGAGTCAAGAGAAGCTATTCCAATTCTGACTGCTCAGTCGTACGATTATCCGCCACATTCTCTCATCTCAGGTTTGGTTTGTATTCAGGATCCCAGTAGATGGGTGGTTCTAGTGGCGTTTATTTTGTATTTTTGTACAAAAATATATTCAGGAAACGATAAATTATCGAACGATTCCGCACTACGAGTGCCCGTTGCTCCTCTTGAATTCGTAACTTCGTCGGTTTCTCACTTAAAGTGGAACAACGACCGCCAAATTCCATGGCAGAATGGGGCGAAAATGGTTGGAGTAGGTGAATACTTTCCCTTTACTTTTATTTTTGGTACATTTTTTAAATTTCATTCTTATTATTGGATTCATTATAGCTAGTGAACCTTACAATGTAACCGTTGTTGGTACAGCACGATTGACGGACGCGGATGTTGTGAAACCTAAATATGAGCTTGTACTGGATTTTGCTGGTCAGATCCTACTTCTGTTTCGGGTTTAGTTCTTGTTTTTTGACAGTGGCAAATGATCTTAACAGCGATTGGTCGACGGGATTGCTCGTTGCAACTTTAGATAGTCTTCCACATCTCGCTTACGAACCGGGAGATGCATTTTACTTCGTATTTCCAAATCCGATGTTAGAAGTGAATTTTATTCTGGAAAGGTAGGCGACAGTAGGTAGATATCGTGTACCATATGCACCGTTAAATTGCGGCTTTTGTGTGTTTAGGATGGGTTTGCTGACTGTTGCAGATCAGTTATGTAATCTTTCTGTAAATCCGACGACACAGAAGGTCAATGCTGTTCTACCTCCTCATGTTCCTTCTGGAACCTCGTTACGGCATATTTTCACGTACTGTCTTGATATACGGAGGACACCGGGCCGGGTGATTTCTGGTTCTTCATCTTCCAATGTGTATTTTTACATGTATTGGGTTATATAAGGTTGTTTAGCCCGTACTACGTTCCTTAGCTGAGAATGCCGCAGTTGAACGAGAAAAACGGCGACTTCTTGAACTTACCAGTGCGCAAGGCCTGACGGATTTCAACAATTTTTGTCAGACAAGTACGCAATTGTTTCGTCGGATGAGGATTTAATACACTTCATAGAAAACAAAAACTCTACTTTTTAGCCTGGATTATCCCTTGCCGACATCTTGTTTGCATTTCCTAGCGTACGTCCCTCTGCTGATAGACTCATAGAACTACTACCGCGTCTGATTCCACGTTCATATAGCGTGTCTTCTTGTCGTGGTCGTCGTGTTCGGTTCATATATTCTGTCATGACTTTTACTGCTGAAGACGGTCGAAGGTATCCTTATATACTCCTGTAAAGGACTTTCTGATTTTCACTGTATCACCGTAATTTGTTTCTATACTAGTATGTATGACATGTTTAGATATGAACGGAAAGGTCTAGCCACGGAGTGGCTTTTAAGCCTAAGAGTGGACGATACGGTACAGGTTTGGATTTCGTCAAGCTACTATACTAACGCAATGTTTTGAACGTTTGGCTTATGCCAAATAGTGGAAACTCGAGGTAGAGTAGTTTAGGTAATGCGTAAAGAACCAGCACGATTTCGACTTCCACCACCCCCGCTCCAGCCATCATGTGCTCTTCAGATGCCACTTCTTATGATTGGACCTGGAACAGGAGTATCTGTATTCCTCGGTTTTTGTCAATATCTATTAAACTCGAAACTGAACGATCCTCAAAATTTTCCCGACGTGCCGCGATATCTGTATTTTGGTTGTAGAAACTTGGAGAAAGATGCACTGTATATGTCAGTTTTTAAACTATCTTTGAAGAAGTTTGCTTTGTTCAGCATTGCATATGTCAATCTTTCTGAACTTCCTGTATTCTTTTTCGCGACAAAGAGTAATTTTGGTTGGCGGCTTCTTTGAACGATGCCTAATGTGCGTTAAACCGTCATATAATTCGATAACTGAAGCACTTGATGAGTTGAGAATTGCAGCTGTATAGAAGGCATGTTGCTCTATTGCTCCTAGGTTGTCTATAATTTCTTCGAAATGTTATTTCGTCATCAACCAACTCCTTCAATCTCCCGAAGTTAGTAGATTGATTGCGGACGTTTTTGGGTAGTCTGCAAAGGTCGGCGGCTTCCTGTGATAAGCAAATGGAACGCTCTAGATGGGATTCCGTGAAAAATCAACTCGACAAGCCGTCCAAAGGCATTGATAAAGAAAAACCCTCAGGTACCAACAGAGCCCACACGAAAATCATCAGACCTCCGTGAATAAAGGATGCTGAAGAATGAACTGACAACGATTGTGATGATGGGCGACATATAAATGAGAATTTCATGAGTGTCACTTTGGTTTTAAACATCTTCAGAATAGTAGTTTATGAAAGGCTGAGACGAATTCTCCACTTTTTAAATTCTTGGGGCAAAGGTGACAAGGGTAGACATCAACAGTCAATAAATTAGTGGACACCATGGCATACTGATGAACAAGATCCCATTTTTGGAATCGATCTGCTCGAAAAGTGAGATTTAACTAGGAAGAAACAGAGTCCAAAAAATTGTTTTATTTGCAGTGGTATCGTGCAATACGCTCAATGCCCTTACTCGACTTCGCCCTATGACGGCCAAACTCATATTGTATCCCAAACTTGTTTGGGACCAGATGGCTCTCATTAATTCACGAAAGATGGCGCCTTCTTGTGATGAAGATTTGCTAAGCTCAAGCATATCAGGATTAGAAGGGCGGGTCGTCTCGACTAGAGCTCAGCGATATTCACAAAGAAAGATAAAACCTTCAAGCAGCGGTCTCACCCACACGCAAAATCTTAAGAACTGCATCTGTAGTGAATGCGGGGACACGAGTCGGATTCAAGAGGTGGTGGGATCCACACAGTATAGGTGATGTAAGATTGTGTGAAATAAAGCGAACAATTTGTGGGCTCTAAAAGTTCAAGATCCTGTCGTCGTAGTGTAGGCTCGTTCTTTGGTAAAGAATGATGGCTTCTAGTCGTTTTTAGATTAACTAAGAAGGATCATCGTGAGGTAGGATACATTGGTTTTTTTGTTAAAATGCGAAACTACTCTAGCCACCTATAGACTGAAATCAATTCCTACCTCCAAATTTGTTGTAGTTTTTGTCATCATGTCTCGAAATAAACCCCACCAAGGACTTCTTTTTCGAAAGATTTTGTCGATGGTGAAGTGATTTTCGAACTAGCTTTTCAATTATTGGTTGCTATCGAACTTCTCTGTCTATGTTGTAGGACGACAGTTTCCCTGTCAGTTCCATAGGCCCTCAAATGCACTAAAAAAAAAAGGATAAAGCTCTCAGCGTTGATGAATCCCTGAAAGATGTGCCTGCTTCGATTTCGTTAAGCATCATTGGAGGTGAATGAATGCATATCTGGTCTTTACAATCACTAGCGGTAGCCTACCGATGTATCGAGGCAGTGCTGCTATCCTCTCAGACAAGTCTGGTACCAATTTGCCGACCTCGGAGTGATAGAGTGCTTGGTGGGCCTGCAGCCCCGGATCGACCTCATGTGTATTGCAGAGCGCCTGCGCCACACGCGCGGTTAAGTTCAATATAAAAGTAACATTCTAGGAAAACCTTGTTTAGCTCTAAGAACGGTAGCTTCTTTCATAATCTTGTCGGGCTCGTGAAGTCATCAAGTGCAGCAGTTGTTGAAGAGCTATTGGGAGTTGTTGAAAGAGCGACTTCATTGGCGAATGCATGAAACATTTTTCTGCTAGTTTTAGTGACGAAATGAAGTCCTATGTCCGTGAAGGGATACTCACAGAGTTGATTTTATGCGAGAGTCGTGGAGAAGGTGAACGACTAAAGTATGTCCAAGATGCTTTGAGGCAAAGAACTCAACAGGTAAGTAGAGGTGTTTTCAGTTTTTGAGACTGCAATACCTGTTATAGATTCCAGTTCTTGAAACGTTCCAGGTTTGTGAATTTTTGGCGAATTCCAGTTGCAATAGTCCATCTCGTGTTTTTGTTTGCGGTGATGCCAAAGGCATGTCGAAAGATGTTTGGCAATGCTTCCATGATATTATCAAGGAAGGGATGGGTACGTTTCCGAAAGCGACACACTTTTAAGCGATTTGAAGTGACGCCATTAGAAAACTATGAATGTGTTGCTAACTTGTTTCAAAAGGTAATCTGCACTTTTTTTATTAAGTCAAACATTTAGGCAAATCCAATGAGGATGCAAGACTGTACCTGACGGAGTTGCACAAGACTGACCGATTTATTGAAGATGTTTGGTCATAGATCGCACAAGAACCGTTGTTGACAAATGTTTATGCAGTTCTTGTTTTGATGGTTTGTATATAACCCATTAAAAGACTGTTCAATCATAAGTGCAGGTCTAGGTTTCTAATATTTCCGTAGACCAAGTGCTCTTACTCTTCCCGTGTTCTAAGCTGGAATGTTGAAATTGGGGTGTGTCCATACATGTGATAACAATTCGCTCACTAGAATTCTATTCGCATAGTTTAAGAAGCTGTCTCAAACAAGGAACACTATGATTTTATGGTTATTTTTTATTCTAGACTAAAGTGTTTTATTGATGATTTGAAATTTCAATTTTCCACAATTCATGTGTTATTTGCAGTAAAGTCATCCGTAAGTTGTGGTCCTGCCAGTATAGAAACATATTCCAGATACCGTGTCAAAATTTTATTGCTTGTATCATGGATATTTTCGTTCCCACGTTTTTCTTTTCTTAGCGCTCGCAGGGTGAGTTACGTAAGAACCGTGTAGTCCGTCATGCGCTGCAAAGAAAGAAAATTGAGTGTCATCCCTTATTCGTATTTCCATCCCCGTAATTCATTTCCCGTGACGCATTCTACATATTTTCCTTGGTATCTGCCTTGTTTGATGACCAGAAAGTCGTTTATCATGCAGTAGAGGTGTTGCCGAAATTTAGTAGCTGGACCCGATTGGGAACAGGCCGCATGGGTGGCATTAGGGCTATAAGTAGGGTTACAGTCTGCGGGACCACCAGAGTAGGTAACTTCTCTAGACTTTAACAGCTACTAAGATGAGTTCGACAATGTTGAAATAAAGACTATCTGCGACGACTCGTCAACCAAGGAATGATGAACATAGGGTCTCTAGTTCACTGCTAGCGCAACTGTGGCATGACAGTATGCTCATTCTGTCCTAAGGAAAAGACAATCTATCAACCTGACATCATCTCACCAATCCACCCATTGCTGTCAAGTAAGCAAGAATTAGACCGCTTAATTTTGGCCAAAATGACGGGACCAGACATGAGAATTCTCGAAATGAGTCCTAGTCATATCGAAGTCGTTTTTCCAAGGAATTCCAGAGACAGATGATATCGAACGAGCTCAACGATACTGGCAATGGAAAGCGAATGAAACGGCTAATCAATACTGAAGTCAATTTATGAAAGCATTCAAAGACAGATTGAGATGGACATCCGCTTAATTAATCGGAAAACCACAAGTTGCTTACATGTGGGCCATCAAAGGAACATATCACATCTGTGATCTGTGCTCTGCTTCCAGGACCACTTTCATTTAACCTCGGTATTTACCAATATTTTACTGTTTTCCTGATCAACCAAAACAGGTTGTTATTGCAGTAATTATTCATTCAAAATACCTGACGTTACGACGATTTCGCCTTCTTCAGGGCCTGGAGAAGCCAAACTGATACACAATCTACTCAGTCAAACACCATTGTAACCTCGGCGAAGAAGCCTAATGTATGAAGTTTTGAAATTGTACAAGAAATTACCCAAGAAATACTTACGAAAGTACTTATGGAGATAAGTTAAGGTACTTGTGAAAGTGTTTGGCTTAGTAGGTTGAGCACCAATTCCACCTATCCGGGCTCTGAAGAAGACGAAACCGGCAAAACAGCTATTGTGAGTGAATAAATACTGTAATAGGGGCTTGTTGTTTACTCATCAAGAAAACACTGTACTCTAACTGATTTTCGAATAACTCAAGCGAATTCCAGTAGTTCTAAATAAAGCATAAAAGGATAAAGCTTTCGGCGTTGATCAATGCGTGAGGAATGAGCCGTGCATTCGACTTCATTAAGCATCGTCGGAAGAGAATGGATGCATATCTGGCCCTTAGAATGACTCGTAGTGGCCTGCCAATGTATCGAGCCAGTGCTGCTATCCTCCCAGACAAGTCTGGTATAGAATGACTCGTAGTGGCCTGCCAATGTATCGAGCCAGTGCTGCTATCCTCCCAGACAAGTCTGGTATCAATTAACCGACCCGGAAGGATGGAAGGTTTGGTGAGCCTGGAGCGCGGGGATTGATTCCATTTGTCCTGCAGGGCGCCTCCGACCACTGCACTATACGCGCCCTCATAGTTTCAGTTTCTCATTCAGTAAATTCTTTATTCATTCCTGTTAGGTACATAAGTTGTTCATTGTGTTCTGCTCGCTCTAAGGAATAAAGATGGATCGGGTGTTTCTTCTATGGTTTTCGTGAATAGACATAGCATTCCTTAGTGTTTGGTGTTTCGTCTTCCTGCTATGCGCTTAACATCCCATGGAAAGCAGTCGCTAACATGTGATGTGGTACGGTTGTTGTTAAGACGGCTCTTCTCCACGAACAAGCCGGTTTTCGACATCTTGGCAAATACGCGATCTCTCTGCTGTTCAGCGTTAGCGTAGCTTGGACCGTCGGACCGTCAAATTCATTCTCTTACTTGCGTGATACGTAATCCGCCCAATGCCGTAATTTCCATAGCCACCTTCACTAATTTTGACCTACCCTTCATGTGTTTGCATATTGTTTCGGTCTAGGATATGTACGTTATGGTAGGAATATGAGTCGAAAAGGTGTGCACGAAGCCGGTCGTTTGTTGTCCTCGTCACTACACTTGCGAAATCCTTCTAAGCTCTCTAACTCGCTCGTTTACCAACACACCTTCGAATGTCAAAAAATATCAACACTACATATTGGTTGAGCACCCGCGAGAAACAACCTCTGCAGTTGACATTCAAGTATTTCGATGATGGCAATAGGCACGGGAGTTCTGTGTCGATCTGTATGCTACAAGTTCTGCGTTTTGCTAAAGGTAAATCACAGATGGATGTTTTCGATTATTTCAATATTCCAACACGTCTGAACCGGTTTATTAACATTAGGAGCGATTTGGCTCTATAGCATCACCTGTGTCACATGTCGTCCCGCTGATCGTAGAGTGACTCGAGCGGGCGCCAGTAAATCTTCCATTTTTCCCTGTCGCGCGCAAGAGTAGACCAGTGGTTTCTGCTTGCTCTAGGGATTCGTAGAGCATCATACCTTTCTTTTAGCGTTTTTTATGAAGAACTCTGACAGTCGGATCAGTGATCTTCCGGCAATACGTTTGACATCCCGAGAAATCCAGTCACTAACGGCTCTTGTTCATTGGTTGTCGCTCATACGCATTACATGTCTGCCCCACCTTATCTTCGACTGTTTGGCGTATAGAATGGTATCTTTGATTTTTTGATCGTTGACGTAGTCTCCTCTCTTACTTGTGTGACACGGGGTAATCCCTGGCATCCTCCTTTCGACTGCATGTTCTATAACCCCTGAGCTATCCTTCATTCTGCTTCCGCAGCGACCAGGTTTCTGATGGACCTGCTAAGGCGGGAAGAATCGTGCGGTCGGAAAAGTGGACATGATGTTGGGTGTTCCTTGTTCTCTTCACTACATCCTCGATGCTTTGAAAGCTTCCCAAGCCACTTGTTTACTTTTGCTCAACTCTGGAGCGAAGTCGTTCATCATATTGATTTCCAGACCTAGACAGGCGTGATTGAAGCACTGGAGCATATGAAGATATTCATTCCATTGAGCGTGAATGGGGGAATAGGTAACCAATCCTTTCCTCACGAACAGCTCCAGAGCATAACAGGACATAACAGGCGGCTTGAAGTGCAAAGAAAATCGAAGATTTAGTTGAAAGGTCAAGAACATCCGAAATTGAGTCAACTTTCCAGTTTTGCTATTCTTCTTACCTTAATAGTTTGCAGACTTCAAAGCGATGCAGGCAATTTAAAGAAGCGCTCAGCTTTATCGAACACTTTATCGAGATATGATTCCAGAAGTGTTCAATATAACACAAGCTTAAGAGGGGGATTCGATGTCCCACGGTGTGTTGGTTGTAAATGCCCAATATCTAAAAAAATAAGTATGCCAAACATGTGGCTTTGTCCTGAGAATAACCGCTGAACAAGATCGGTTAGCAAAAGGGTTATATGAAGTGTTGAACAAACATTCAAAGGCCTATCATAGCGATGCTCAGACATCTTCATCAAGGTTCTAGGAATAGATGCTGCCTCGATCAAACAACACACTGGGTTGCAGTGCTTCTTAGCGGGAACGAATGGATTTACCACCAATATCCTTTTGTTTGATGATCGCATCTGATTATTTGTGATTTTACGCTCTGCGCTCGCATATCGTGCGTAAAGGGTGATTTTAATTTCATCTCATTAATCAGCCTCAATGAAGGTTCTGGGAGGATTGTTGAGAATTCTTTGCGAGGATTATTGATTTTCTATGCTATTAGCGACTTATGTTTGAATATGGGCATAGAAGGATGACCGGCTTCTCACAGCTTGTGTGCTAGCACTTGTGATGATTGGTGTGAACACAAGCTTTCGATTAACCTCAAAATTTCAACTGTGTCTGGTTGTGTGGTACACCACAAGCCAACGGTAGATGCGTCAATCCTTGAGAAAAAGATGGCACTTTCAGTAAGTTGTGGATTCACATAATTCACAGAAGTAAATTGTTCACCATGTGATAAGACACCGTGCTTAAATGGCAAACGCATTTATTTACCTTGGTATTCTCGGCTCCTGCATGTTTTTTAAAAAAAATTTACTTCTCAAGAACTCCGTTGTTGAGTTGACGCGAGGTTGGTATATTTGCTGTTGTTGTGATTCGATGGCTGACGTTTCGACGACTTAGCCTTCCTCAGACCCTCCACGTATTCTATCTAAGACCATTCATATTATTTATTGAATTATCTATAGTACTAGTGAAGACCTCACGTTCAGAGCTCAGCGAGCTATACGTGGGTTTAAGAAGCTAAACACAGTAAAATAAACAGGCCTCATTTTCCTGACCACGAAAGAGCTGTTGATACGGTGACGTTGGCTAGGACGAGCACGGAAAGGCTGCTAACATTCCAGGGCCATCATAAGCCACCTAAATCGCAAAGGCCTAAAGTGACGAACTGTGCCTATAATGCACGATCACTTGCATCTGAGTCCTCTATGGAAAGTTTTCCATGCAGGCAAGATGTCATCGGACTGCATGAGACGAGAGCGCGCCCACCATTCAGCGCCGTCTGTGACACCCCCGGAGAAGAGCTGTACTTTAGAACATGCGAGAGTAGAGGAGTCCCCAGCATCGGCATTTTTGTCAACATGGGTTTGGCCATGAGCATCGATTCATTCGAACAACTTACAACCCGAATCGGACGTTCAGTGTCGAAATAATGTGAGTCACTAACGGCTTTGACAATCTTCGTCTTTTTACCCACCGACATCAAGCTATGACGAAGAAGAAGTCGAAGCGCTATATATAGACTAGAAGTTCCACGGAGGAAAACAATTTTCGAACCGGCCGTCATTTAACCTTGGTAGTTAAATAGTCAATATGTTTTTAATGGTTTAGCTCACACGTGGCTGATGAACAACTTTTATTCGCCTAACGTTTCGACGTCTTCGTCTTCATCAGAGCCGATGATCCCAGTCGATGATCCGCAGTTGTTCTTCTTCAAGATGTGGCGTCTTCGTAATCGCACCGAGGCGGATCTTCTTCACTAAAGCATCCCTTCAATGAGGCAATCTCACCTGGCGACGATCTTTTTGACCGCGACTTTGAGAAGACGAACGGACTATAGACTCGGACCATTGGCTTCATCTTCTCTTCTACTGTGCAAATCCCTGCACTTCTCGTCTTCGATTCGTTTCTTTCGCATTCATCGTCCACACTGGTCTTCGAACAGCACGCTTTTTGCTTCGGCTGCTGCTTGACGATTTCATCTTTTTTTTATAGAATGCTGGTTGAATGTATCTTAGTTGCAACCTTGGAGATAGGCGGACTAAGCAGTTCCAAGCAGGCTGGAGGAAAGCAATTGGGAGGACGTTGAACTGGTAGCGCCTTTGCTTCCCGACCCACCTTCCCTACAATTTAATTCCGCAAATTTTTTCTGTTAATAATTATGGCTTGAAAAATAGATCAACCTTAAAGAGTTATTTTTTTGAAATTTTGTAATCTAATAGGCACAAATGAAATATTGGTTTTATTCTATTTGTTTGCATAATACATATTCACATCTACTGTGTGGATCCCAGCATTTCCTCAACATGGTCTTGTGAATGTCAATGAATGCTGATTGAGTCGATCATCCCTGCCGTCCTGGGATGGCCGTACCAGTGCGTTTCCACGTAGATTCGAGTGGGCTAGTTGAATCCATGTATGTATTGTGCAATTTTCTGAAATCGGAGTGATGCGAGGCTAGGCGTAATCGGTACGCAGTCGTACCAGTACCGTGATCAACAAGAAAATTGACGAAGATAAATAACAATTACTCTTATTGGAAGACACCAGCCCTCTATATCCTGTGATGTGTAATTGATGTTTTAGCAGGGAAAATAAGAAGTAGGAAATCGCTGGGATTTTTGCACACGGCTTCTGTTCTATTTCTTAGATTTTAGGAAATTTATGAGAATGACCAGTATCAGTTCAGGATTGATACTTAAATCTGTCTCCTTCATATGAAGAAAGTGGAGATGCAACTCGGTTCAGGCGATAGCCCGCTTATCTACATATAACTCTGTTAAACTTCACATCTACGTTAACTTTTTTATTTACTACCTATTACAATTTTTCACGACAGGTTATTATGTGTGACTCAACTTCAGTGATGCTGAGATATTTGCAAAATTCCGGACCACAGGTGTTTGCAGTGGAGAATTAACGCGCTCTTACCCTTTGCGGTGGTTAACGCGTTCACCACCGCACCACGTGGGTCCTTCTGTTTCGGCTGTCTCTCAGCTAGTTTTATTGATCAGGCTATCAGCTTCACATCTACGTTCATTTCTATTCAACAAGCATAAACGAAGATACATTATACTACTGCATATCACTCATTCGATCTTGCACGTCGTCTCACCCTAACATCTACACAAAGAAAAGCACCACTGAAGAAACATACGCCCTACACAAGAAGTAGGACAGCTTGAGTTCTTTACAAACATACTAAGCAGATTTAGCTATCGACATCATCTCATTTGCATCCATGTGTGGATGATATATCGAAAAGCTTTTGAATACAAAAAAACCTTAGTTTGCGCACTGTAAAATGCCACACAACTCTATGAACATAAAAGCGTCTCGTCGTACTTTTAAAAAGGGTATGCAGATGCTTGTCTCATCTTTATTCGTGCTTTACTTCTTGTTCATAGGAGCCAAACAGAAGAAAAAAATGTCCCTTTCGCAATAATGAATCCACAACTGAGAGCGTTTTTGATAGACATGGCCCTTTACCTGTAATAACAGTGTTTAAGTTTTGAATTTTATAAAGTGGACCTTCAATTTGCCACATCTATGTGCTGAAATAGGGAAAAAAGTTTGCTATAACGAATCCATGTGCTCTAATACTGACCTCTCCTTGGAGATTCTTGAAAATGAGCTGCATCACAACAGCTGCAATGCCACCGTACGTGAGCGAAAGCAAGAAGTAAGTGAACGATAGGTTTCCGGTTACTAATCCTACAGCGAGATTGAAAGTAACTGCAGCACCAATTGTACCAGCAAGAAGCGCTACACGATTTCCGTTTGCGGATAGTGAAACAGCCTGAAATATAGAATTATACAATTGTAATCCACAGATAATGTTTGCTTATCTTTGCTTTTTATCCATTTCATTGAATAGAGATGATCGTTGAGTTCAAGATACTTCTCGTCTCTCGATTAGTAGGTAGAATTGCGCTGGGTATTTTTTTTAATAAAATACCCAAGAATAACTCAAAATTCTTCGGGACAGTACCGGAAATGATAGAGTTATAATCGCTGGAGTGAGAACAGCGAATGGAATACTGCTGAGATACAAACTGTTGATGACGAAACCCATCAATACACCTTGCACAATTGCCAACGACAGCACTTCGAAGCGGATGGCAGCATCGTCTCTACCAGACCTCTGCAAAACCAGCAGAACTAGTATAACTCGGAAGAACACTGACACCGATAAATCAATATCAATCACTTTTTTATAGCTGTGTCAGTTAGGCAGTAGTTATTGCCATAATACGAAAGGTCTAACAATTTACGTCGATATTTCACATGTTGAAAGGATATCCAGGAAATGTTACCGTTGCCCAAATAAAATGTATTGACCGCCATGAAAGATCTTTGAAATATATCTCAGTCGTACCTCAAAGTGTGTCGCCAGGGGTCTCCGATGGCTAGCGACGCATTTATATCCAGCGGAACAAGTTAGTACGGCACAATGACATTTGATCACAGAGGAGAATATCACAAAGCGAACATTCACGGTGGCTATATGATGGCTAGTGGTCACTAACAGCATGATAATGAATGGAATACTCAGAAGTATCTTCCACGCCCGGCTTTCTATTAACCTCGGCATTGATTGAATAATTCTTTCTACTTCTGTTTAGCAAACACGAGGTGTTATTTTATTTCTTTATTTACGTACAAGCTGACGTTTCGGCGGATTTCGCCTTCCTCAGAGCCTGGAAAGGTCAAGTTGACTGCAATCTACACGGTGAAACGCCTCCATAACCAAACAAAGAAAATGTTGAGCCAAAATTTCAAACCACATTGAACACGGAGTTTTTGCACACTTACAGCTTTCTAGGAGTCCCCCAACTAAATATTTCACGTAGAGACCAACCACACAGAGCTCACATGGAGTCGTAATGTACCCATCTCATCAGAATAACAAGCTTATATACTGCCCAATATCACGCGTTATAATGAGGCATTCCTCCCGGCGGTTCATTTTCGGATTCTTGGAATTGATTCAGAATGCCTCGAGAATTTTGAGCGCTTGTGTTCTCGATTCCTACGCGAGGATCGTAACCCGTACTTCAAAATCTTCGTTATGTCTCTGTGTCCTATGCGTGCCTAGTGGAGTGTTTGGTTTACGTTTATGTGCAAAGACTCGGTGTTCAATGTGATTGAAATTTTGGTTCAACATTTTCTCTGTTTGGTTATAGAGGCCTTTGACCGTGTAGATTGCAGTCAACTTGGCCTTTCCAGGCTCTGAAGAAGGCGAAATCCGCCGAAACGTCAGCTTGTACGTAAATAAAGAAATAAAATAACACCTCGTGTTTGTTAAACAGAAGTAGAAAGATTTACTCAGAAGTATGTCAGTTAGTGCAGAAACATAACGCACCTTAGTGATGGAGTAATGAGCATAAGCTGGCACGGCAAGGAACGCTAGAATGGCAGCGCCAGATTTTCCCACAAAAGCCGAAAGAAGTGGACCTAGTACATATGAGCCGACAATGATTCCAGCGTTGGCAAAGAATATCATCAGTGTGGCCCACGCAAACACCTCAACAACGGGCTTTGTTGCTGGAGAAACCGAACTCTGAAATCGAGCGATATTTAACGCTTATAACAGTGACTATTCCTCTCTCCTACCGTATCTTGAACGGCCGTGATGAGCTCTTGAGCTTGCGGCTCGACTTGGTTTCTCGTTTCTTGAATCATTTGCTGAGCAGACTGTCCATACTCTTCACCAGATTGGCGGATGGTTTGCATAGCGTCTTCCAACTCATGACGATAGCGTTCCACAACTTCAACGACGGCGTCCATAGCGTTAGAGTTGTGTAAGTAGATGAATAACTAACCTTACCCGATTTTTTCTCCTTTTATACTCTTAATCCGATTAGTAGTGATAAGACTCATTTTTGATAGCATCAATTTGGAGTCGATTATGTCCAAGCTTATCATTATGAGTGAAGAATTGTGTTAACTCACGAAGAATTTGCTGATAAGTTGGACTAACATTACGCTTATTTATTGGTTCTTTCTTCTCGCCGGCTACTTGTCATTCTCCTCCCTCTCTCCTTTGCGTTCTTGCTCTTTCTCTTTCATTTTTCCTTACTCTTTCTCCATTCCTCGCTATCTGTCTTTCTCTTTCTCTCCCTCCCTCTCGTTCTCTCTCTCTCTCTCCCTCTCTCTCTCTCTATATCTCTCTCTTTGCTTTGGTGCAGGGGAAAAACCACTCACCTAATTTCATTAAACAGAAAGTGTGGATATGTAAATCTGCTGATATGTTTACTCCCGTTTGTCAGCTCTGATTGCCTCGAAGAATTTGCCAGATCAATTTTATTTTTTTACGATTCTCTTTGCATAGAAAATCCATCCTACTTTGAGACTTTGGGACGCATTGATGTAATGTGAATGTACAGTTATCAGTTCATCGTATAGCAATCCACTCCTTGTGTTAATGAAGGGACACAAATAATAATAGTGCAACGAATTATTTATGTACGTAATAAATGCGCCTGCTACGCAAGCGCACTTGCACCTGGGTCTTCGATAGAAGGCTTGATCACATAGGCAAGAAGGATAAGCTACGACGTTGTCGAGGTAACTGAGATGGGAAGACGCCATCCATTCTACGCCGTCTATGACACCGAAGAAGAACTGTTCCCTCGGAATATGCGACAGTGGCGGAGTCGGCATTCTTGTCAACAAGATCCTAGCCATTATTAGCATCGAATCATTTGAACAGCTAACAGTCCGAATAGAACATCTACGATTTAACGGATGTGGATAAATTCCGGCTTTGACAATCTTCGTTATCTATGCACCGGCAGCAAGCTGTAACGAAGAGGAAGTGTTCTGTGTTGATTTGGAGAGGTTCTACAGAGAACGTAGTTTCTCTAAGGTCATCATTGAAGATTTTAACACTAAGCTTGGATCCAGAAAAATGTCTGAAGAAGTCACATTGGGACTCACGGATGAGAGTGGAACGAGCAGGATGAGCGGCTGAGTTTATCGTGACGACGAAGACCATTCGTGATGACTTGCAATTTCAGAAGCTCCAATCCCAACGCTGGACGTGAGAGTCTCCCGCGGGAGTCTGTCATAAAGACATAGACCACTTCATAGTAAATCGAAGGTTTGCCAAACTAGTGTTGTTGTTTTCCTAAAACTCTGCTATGAACCAGACCGTCGCCCTTCGTGCAAGATCTATCTCGCTGAAAGCAAAAAAAAAGCAGCCAAATTGAAAAAAACAAAGTCCCAAAATCACCATAAACTGGGACTTATTCAATTAATTTACCGGTTATTGTGAAGATGGCGTTCTTGGTAACATTGACGAGGAATACGATTGGGTCGTTAAATATCTCATTAGAGCTATGAAAGCTGAGAGTTCGAAAGTCACCAACCGACTTCTGTCTCCAGAAACACTCGAGCTGATATGCCAGCGTAGATTCGCACGAGTTGCAGGCAACCACCAACTAACGTCCGAGCTTGTAAAACAACGCATGCAAAGGGTGCTAGTGATACTTGGCATCATTACCACTTGATTCCCTGCTCTCAATGAAAAACTCATTTTAAAATAAGGCGCCGCGTCACGTGTGATACCGAGGCATTTGTCGTTCCGGTATCCGGACAGTTACTTCGAAATCATCACCGTTGTGCTATTGTTCACCATGCGTATCTAGAGCAGTGTTTTATCGAATTGTAGCTTTTCCATTTAGATGTTCTTTTGTACGGGCACAAAGTGGTCTACCCGTTTCTCAATATATTCCTAACCGCATGCGTTACGTGAGATCAAGTATTTTATACCTGAACTCATGCAATCCCCGTCTCTGCCGTTGGGACAGATCACACGGTTTTCGGAGCTGCACAAACGATCATAGAGACGGTTGCGAACTAACAGACGGCGTAGGGTATTGGGTGGGAGGTCAACAACTGCCAAATAACTTTCAAAACCACTTCTTCCAAGACACCTCTTTATGGCGTAATTTTATTTGCTTGATGCGAAGGGTAGAAGAGATTATTAAGCAATAAAAAGGAAGGGACTAGAGACTTATTTACGTACAAGCCGAAACGTCAGCTTACTAAACAGAAGTAGAAAGAATTAACCATAAAAGTTCTTTCTGTAATTTTCTACTTCCACATTTCTCGATCACTTTTTTAAAGAAAACGATAAATTCATATTCATCACACTTTGTGCTTCTGTGCAATGTCTTACGTTTTGAAGTTGGTTTTGAAGTATTGTGATGCTCTATGCTAACTGATAATCGTATAATCTTCTGCAGGATGGATTCTCTGGAAAACAACAAGTGGTTATCACCAGACAATCGCTATTATCAACAACCATTACTCTGTATAAAGGAGCGTGGACGGGTGACAGTAGCTCATTCGAGAGATGCTCTTTTTGAGAAAGACCCGATTTGTTACGAAGACGAAGGTCCCACATCGAGAAGACGAAGAACTGTGGAAGATGAGCTCAAATCATCGACTATGATGGAGGCGAAGACATCCGAAAGTTAGCCAATGAAAGATTATCTGTCAACTTTGTGTAAGCTTATCAAAGAAAGATTACATCCTACATTACTCAAGCTAGTCAACCCTCTTTTCTTTTGCCACTTTATTACTCCTTTGGTGTTACAAAAAGCATAGATTGAATAAAATTGTTTATCTTTAATACATCACAGTTCAGTTCTTGTTTTAGTTGACAGTAGCAAATGTTGAGAAGAAATTTGCTCCAAATACACACCATATCAAGGTCCGCACCACTGTCCACCACGCCTTGCCACATCTCTCTCGACCAATTTACCATGATTACGTTTATGGTCTACGCTGATTTTTTTCTTTGGCAAACTAAGTCTTACAAAAACCCAAGTAGTTCAAACCGTGAGAGTTGCTGAGATTGACAAGTGTTAGTTGGGAATAGGGTTGGCTCTCATGTTACTGTTCGTCATAGACGTCATTTGATTTCACTCCCTCAATACAAATGGCGGTCACCGTATTGCCAATAATAATGCAATTTTCCAATGTTGACTTTTTATTTACTGCCTCTACTACCCTTTCCGGGGGCTGACGCGTTCACCGCGACACCATGGTGGTCCTTTCTTTTCGCATGTCTCTCAGCAAGTTTTCTATTGATTAGTACTATCAGCAATCACCTGTCAACGGGATTGTTCTGTGGAGCCCACATCGGCATTGGATCCAGTTAAGCTGAGAATGTAGTTAAAACAACAATGTTTACCTTTTACTTGCTGCTGCCTATCAAGCGACAGGCGAAACGAAACACCCGCATGATGTGGTGGTGAAAGCGTTAGCCCCCTGAAAGGTTAACACCGTGTTCGCTCCCCACCACAGACACCTGCGGTCTGGAGTTTTCCACATATCTCTGCATCGTCGTGGCTGTATTTCGCATAATACCCCGAAGCGAAGAATTATAATAGGCGGCAGATAAAAAAGTTAGCACTATTATAACAGTTTTTCAAACAAAAAATACTTTTTAGAAAAATCGTCAACTAGCTGGGTGTCATATTTAGGAGTGCTTATCTACTTATTACGTGTATTTGTTAAAATTTCCGTCATGGCATCCGGAGCTCTTGTAGGAGATCTTGAGATACCTCCTACTGAAATTAGACTTTGAAGATTACTTTGCATGTACATTTAGGACGTGATTGAAGAGTCGATGTTAGCTGCAGTGGAGGTCGCCATGAAATTGCAATTGTTCACCAGTATGAGCGTCCACTTCGAGGAGGGCTTTTGGCATGGTTTTTTTCTTCTTATGATCTCAGCGGAAAATGATTATATAACTTCTGTAATGCTGAAAAGGTTAAGACTGTGATTATAACTATAGCCTCAGCTTAACTGGGTTCAATGCCGATTTTGGCTCCCCCGATTAATCCCACTGACGAGTGATTGCTGATGGCAAGTGATCGTTAGAACTAACTGAAAGAGAGGCGAAACGAAAGACTCGCATGGTGTGGTGGTGAACGCGTTACTCCCCGAAAAGGACAATAGCTCGTTCGTTCCCCCCACCACAGACGTGTGCGGTCCGGAGCTTTGCAAATATCTCAGCATTACAGAAGTTATATTTCGCAACATACCTTGCCGTTAAAAAGAATAGGCAGTAAATAAAAAGGGTTACGAATGATGATATAGTTGAGGAGCAGTGGTCTCATTCAAATTTTTCCATTAGAACGCACCACACTTCCTTCTCTAATAAAATACTTTTTTACCCACACCATATTGCCTGTCGGCAACTATTTCCAGTATCGTTTCACTTCATCAGACCACTGCTGGTGGTGACATCAAAGCGTTGGGAAACTTTCGAACAGAGTTCTACTTTGCTCTAGCGTCACTGCACTCGGGTTGAAGAGAAGAGACTGCAGAACTGATTTCCCATTGTAAAAAAAATAGTGAATTCTACTCGCTAAAACGTCGTGCAAAAGTGTGCAGAAGTGAATAAACTGCATCCCCGTCCTACAAGCCAGGTTGAACACATGGTCGTTGTGAATCACGGCTACATAGAATGTGAAATCCGCGAGAAAATTGACAACTAGTGGCCTGCAGTTTGATATCTATGTTGATCATTGTTTACTAATAGTTGCATCGAATGTCCCACTTAGGCGATGCCGAAATACCAGGTTTTGCCTGGTACCAACAAACAAAACATAGTACCAATTTGACAACAGCAGTTGTTAAGCTTTAAAATTTGATGGAGACATGCAAGGTTACAAATGTAATGGGAAACGTAAGGTTACAAACGAAACCTCCATCAGTGTGCACGTTCTTCTTGTGAATTTGAAGTAATTTCTGGTTGCTTTAGTAATCAGTACAAACATAGTTACATATGTTAGAAAGATGTTCATTGCTGTACACTAATGTCGCTCCCATGAAAGCCCTTATTTCTTTGACGAATGAGACTTCTGCGATAGAGGACAACGTTGAGGGCTAACTATGTTCAATTCGTTACCTAAAATATCAGTTTTTGTGGAACTTCCTTATGTGGGAGCGCTACGTTGGAAAAAATTTTCTCAGTTGCCTATATGTATGAAGTCGAGCCAGATAGATGTAGAGCTACTTAAAGCATTGCCCACTAAGGTAACTAGAAATGTGTTGTCGTGCCCCAACGGTTATTTACTTATTTTCAAACACAGGTGGTTTCAGAACATTGGCTCCAATGTTTCAACATTTTTTTCTTTTTACAACTTCTGCTGTTCTTGTTAAGCTAATTTCTCGTTGACCGAATGTGGCAGATTTCAAGCGACTCCTTCTAATTGATTCATCCAGTCACAGGCCTAATTCCAACCACAAATCAATATATATATATATATATATATATATATATATATATATATATATATATATAGTTATGGCATGGAAAAGAAAATTATTGGTAGTACTGAATACTGCAATAACCAAACAAAACTTATCACAACCTCGTTTTAAATCCTCCGTTAACACCCCATTTATTAAAACCCATGAAGACCGGAATAAGGAATGAAGAGAAGCTGAGAAATAATGCTATAAAAAGGACTTCACGCCAACAAAAACTGCAGACTTTCGAAATCTTGCCAACCGTATTTCAAGTGACAGTGACAGTCGCAGGGAAAAAGGCCGTTCCCAAGCTGGATGTTAGAGTAGGAAGAATTCTGTTGAGCATAGACTGCTCATGCTGCGTGGTCCAGGTGGAAAAGATTATGTTGCTGTTCTGAAAACATGCAGCATTTCGAACTATAAGAAGTTTTAAATGAAATTCCATTTATGGTCAAATGTTGGCTTGGCACGGCTGTTGTGGCTGTTTGTCGCATGAGTCGACATTGTTGAGTGCCGTCGCAGCATCGAATGGCATACAGCGCTAACTACATATCCGGTGACGAAGGAGCTCTCCTTCGTATCCCAGGCCGCTCCGAGGTTTCCAGTTTTCAAAATTGCAAAGTTCATTGAAAACCAACGGTTTCTCGAATAATTTATTAAATATGGAGATATAGGAAGTTCTTATAGGTGATCAACAACAACAACAACAACAGAAACAACAACAACAACAACAACAACAGCAACAACAACAACAGCAACAACAACAACAACAACAGCAACAACAACAACAACAACAACAACAACAACAACAACAACAACAACAACAACAACAGCAACAACAACAACAACAACAACAACAACAACAGCAACAACAACAACAACAAAACAACAACAACAACAACAACAACAACAACAACAACAACAACAACAACAACAACAACAACAACAACAACAACAACAACAACAACAACAACAACAACAACAACAACAACAACAACAACAACAACAACAACAACAACAACAACAACAACAACAACAACAACAACAACAACAACAACAACAACAACAACAACAACAACAACAACAACAACAACAACAACAACAACAACAACAACAACAACAACAACAACAACAACAACAACAACAACAACAACAACAACAACAACAACAACAACAACAACAACAACAACAACAACAACAACAACAACAACAACAACAACAACAACAACAACAACAACAACAACAACAACAACAACAACAACAACAACAACAACAACAACAACAACAACAACAACAACAACAACAACAACAACAACAACAACAACAACAACAACAACAACAACAACAACAACAACAACAACAACAACAACAACAACTGGTACAAACCTCGCGTCAGCTCAACAAAGACAATTCGTGCGAATTACATATATTAGTTACTAATGTTAAGTTTTATAGGAGGACAGTCTTTTAAGTTATGAAGGTGAAGGTGGGTGCGATTGCGATTTGGATTGGAGAGATGAGGTTCTAGAAGTGATTCCACCTCAGAAAAAACCACTGAGTACTGCATCTGAATCGTCATGCAGTAGTGTGTAGAACTGAATGAACTGCATTTACGTCGTGTAGGTCTGACTGAGAACATGGTCGTTGAGAACTTCTGTTGCACACAATCAAAAAAATCCGTGAGAAAATTAACAACTAGGAGCCCACGGTCGGATGTCTACATGGATCGCTGTTTACCAATATTTGCAAAGAATGTTTCACTTGTACGACAACGAAACACCAGGCTTTGCCTGGCACCAACAAACAAAATACTGTTCGTATCGTACTGAAATCGTGAACATAGTTTTCATGACTATTGTCTGTGTGTACACACGGAAACGATAATTTTTCAGGTTCGGTGTAGTTCCCCAGCTGCAAAATGTCTTCTGCTTTAAAATGTTATGGAGACTTCAAATATACAGTGTTCCTCTAACAATCCTCGATTTCCCTTGATGTAGAAGTTTCCTGTAGAAGGTCTCCGACCGGACCACTTTCTGTGAATCGTAAGTGCTTTGTCATTACGGATACCTAAAAGGGCTGGCTTTGTATTTGAAATTCTTGTTCATCTACTGCTTTCACAGAAACCTGAAAATCACCCCTGCATTTCACTGGGCCTCTGCCCTTATAAGCAAGATGGACACATAAATTTCAATTAACATGCGTAGTGAAATTAATAATCTTTTTCTCAGACTGTCCTCACTTCTAAGCCATTTGCAGGCTTTTTCTTCCAGTGTCATATTAATTCTTTAGCCGTTCGCTCACCTGCATAACTGTTGTGGAATTCAGTGCTTAAGAAAAAAGCAAGTGCCTCGGATTTCCAACCATGCCCTTTAAGTTCCCTACAAGAAATGGTTCACATTGATTCGGGGATTATTAGATTCAGCTGTTCATTTGGAACAATTTTTTTCAAATGAAAGCTAATTGTCGTTTATATTCCGTAATAGTTATTGAAGTCATTCTGTGTTCTTCTTGTCTTTGCCTTGTAGCCATGGGAGACACTACAAGCCCATAACTACAAAACCACTGATTGCTGACTGTTGGTAGAGTGTTCTTTATTTTCGATTCAACTCCTTTCCTTTAATGAGCCATTTCTGTGACGGCGAATTTGGATGACGTTGAGGTAGATAGGGGGCATGGCTACTTGACGCCTTCTGAGGTAGAGAGAAGAGGACTAGCGCTGACCAAAAGCAATTGTTCACTTATCCTCATACACAAATGGAAGGCTAGCTCCACTGTTTCAAGAGTTGGTTTACCTTAGAACTTTCGCTATTGTTATTAGTTCTCGATATTCATATTGATCAAACACCTGATGATACCTGCATGGTATAACCTGGTAATCCTGCATCAAACAATCCGTCATCATTCAAGATTAAAACAATCATGAGCTGTGTAGGTGGGCCAACCGATAGAATAACGTGGTTTCTTGGCCAAGCACTTACCCCCTGCTTAACCATATACCAGCTCACATCACGAACACCCAGTATTTCTAGAACGTCTACGTGACGCGTCTCCTAATAATGCGTACGTGATCGAGTCCTTCGACGTTACCGCACTGTACATCTATGTGTCGAATGACTCCGCAATAAAAGCCATCCTCGAATTTCTTTTTGAACATGAAGGAGAAATAAATGTGCATGGCTTGTCTGTTCAGCAGCTCATGGCCCTCTTAAAAGACTACCTGAACTGCCCGATTTTTTAAATGGTCTGAGAATACTATGCGCAAACGAGAGGGGCTGACAATGAGACAGCGACTGGCACAAAGTCTCGCCATTGCATTTATGTCTAAAATAGAAGCAGCCGTTATTGTTCTCCCCCGGTACTCTACTGTAGCTATACAGATGACTGTTTTGTCATCTTCTCTACCGAGTAGGAGATGGACAAATGCTTCGAATTTTCGAATGAGCAGTCTGAGTAGATCTAATTCATCCGAGAGAAACCAAAAGAAAATTGGCTTCCATTTGTGAGCGTTCAAATCAACTTATCAGATAACGATTACATGACAAAATGGCACCGAGAACCAAGAAATAAGAACATCCTCGTTCATTTCCTCTCTGTACATCCTTCATACACAAACAGGGAACTTAGAACAAACATGTTTCGAAGAGCCACCTCTGTGCGCTCGGAGAGGGAACTAAACGAGTAATCGCGCATCTCAGCTCGGGAAATGCCCATCTCCAATGGCTATGAAATACTAACCACACGAGATAAGTTAAGAAGGAGAGCGACGCCCCCAAAACGAAACACTTAGCCAAAAGAAAACCCCATTAATGTTGCCCTTCATTTGCGATGAGGTAAGTTTAGCTATAGAACGACGCTTAAGAAGGGGAGGTCTAGAAGAATCGGTAGCGATGGCTGAAATACCACCCGATGCTCCTCGACGTCAGTTAGTTCGTAACCTCCTTTATGACCGTCTCTGCGAAAAACAATGTTGTCTAAGTTACCATTACAGAAGGGACGGTGATTGTCTGAGTTTAGGAACGACATATCTGTTCTCTTGTAATACTTGCAGAAATGAATATATTGGCGAAACGGGAAGATCTCTAGGCAGAAGCATGAAAGAACACCTCGATGGAAAACCAAAAGCCAGGCTCCAGAATAAATACTCCACTAGGGACGCATAGGACACAAAAACATAGGGAGGATGGCAAAACACCAACGCGCAAACTTCTAGAGGGTTTTTGGATAAATACCAGGAACCCTAGAATGAACAGCAGGGAGGAATGCCCGGAGATCAGATTTCATCTCGCCCCCTACCTTCGCATCGACTTTTGATGTGCTGCATTTGTCGACCATATCCGACTCTGGTCAGCTGTTCTTCCTCAGTGGAAGGCACAAAAAAACTAAGCGTGGGTTTTTTGAGAAGCTGTTAATCGCGTGGTTGTGATTTAGATTTTCATCTTTCTGTATGTGTTATTGGAGCGTTTGACATAGTGAATCAATGCCGAGGTTTAGAGAAAGTCGGTCTTGGGAATTGCTAGAAGACGCACCAGCTGTTATCAATGTAATTCATCGCCTACAGAAGGCGCTAGATTTCGAGTGAATTCTTTCTAATTGGTTCTGATTCTTTAGATTTAATAGGCTGTTCAGAAAGATTCAAATGGATTCTTGGACCTAGTTTCAACAATAAAGGAGAACATAAATTTATTCTGTGAAGAACAATCAGTTGGTGGAACCCAACAGTGCAGTAACCAAGCAAAACGAATCATAACGACGTTTCGAAACCTCCATTAACACAACTCTTTAGCAAAACCAACGAAGACCGGAATAAAGAATGCTGCAAAGCTTACAAAGAACGTCACAAAAAGCTTCACACTAACAAAAAAATGCAGACCTTCGAAATCTTTCCGCCTGCATTTCAAGTAACAGTGACAGTCGCAGAGGAAAAGGCCGTTCCCAAGCGGGATGTTAGAAGGCGAAGAACTCTGTTCAGGATAGACTGCCACTGCTGTGTGGTCCACGTAGACAGGACTATGTTTCTGATCTGAAAACTTTCAGCATTTCGAACTGCAAGCTGCTTCAAATCAACTTATCAAAACTACTAACTCCGATCGTTCCATTTATGGCCAAGTGTCGGCTCGGCACCGCTATTGCTTGCACTGCACCCATAAGTCGGCACTGCATGGGTCCCATGTTGTTATTATCGAGGGGGACACACAGCGCTCACTGTATCTCCGGTGACGAAGCAACTCTCTCTCATATTCCCTGCCGCTGCTAAATTTCCAATCTTCAAAATTGCAAAGTTGGTTGTTGACTAGTTCCTGTTTGTAGTTTGTCATTTGTTTGAAGAAACACACATTAATAAAGTCAGAACATTGTGTTTTACAAATGGTTGAAAGCCACGACATACCAGTATGGCGCTAACAGAACAATAATTATTAAGGCACTCACGATTTAGCACAACTGCTGGCATTGCATTCACAAGAACCGCTGCGCATCCAAGTGGTTCGTAGTTGATCTGAACCTGTATCTGGTTCAAAATTGCCGCTGTCACGAAATCTGGTAGACCCGCTCGGCGTCCATTTTCTTCCAGAACTTCCCTGATCTGAACAGAAATCGCGCTATGGGGGGGCGATCTCGTATAGAATAGGTCATGGATTGCTTGAAATTTTCATGGATTATGAATGTGAGGTTTTATTAGTACAGAGTGGTTTGTCTCTTACCGAATCACTGACTAGATTTTGTACCAAAGCTCTGGCAGCTTGTTCGCTCGTGGACAGAAAAAGGAACTTGTGCTCTAACGCCTATTGTGGCGCTGTAGGCCAGACGTGTTGGCAAATTGAAATTGGTAATAGCAAACGTTCGGTTTGTCACTGCAAGTAAATTTGTCAGTCTTTAGCAATATTATGGCTTTTCAGTACACATTAACTTTGGTTATTTTATTTCTCATAGCCTCTGCAATAATCACTGGAATGACGCTGCTATAAATGGAGTTGTGAAACACAGAGTAGTTTCGTGCGTGATACCACTCATGCTCACAAATTAAAAGTTCCTTAATTGTGAATCTATGAGATTGTTTTGATTGGAAAAAAATGCTAGGAATGAGTTTTTGAAGTGCAAAAAAAACGAGTGAAGAGGGTTGTTTTGACAATAATACCATACCTCGTTGTCCTGGAACTGGGGCGCATGCTGACGCGGGGGATGAGCAGGAGAAAAGAACCAGAAGCGATGTCGCTGTGATGACCATGAATTTGTACCGCTGATCCATTTTGATTAGAGGGTTCTGAAAAAAGAGCTATGTTGTGACTTTCTTTCATGAAGGAGAAAATTCACGGCACCGTACACTCCTGGAGTTTAAGGAGGGAAAATCTGAGAGGAGTAAATGGGAGATTTTCGCTGTAGAAAAGCCTTTCTATGAAAAAAGCCGTTCAATCCTCAATTATTTTTTAAAGAGCTCTTATGAATGCAAACGAGAAACGAACGGTTTTTTTACGCCATTTGAAAAAATGGCGTGAGAAAAAATTGCTGTAGTCATGGAATCTTTACCGGAACCAGGAAAGAATTCCAGGCAAAAGATGATAAACCGATGCGTAGCCTTCAGGTTCTGACCTTCAAGAGAAATTCCTTTTATTGCGAGTTTTAACTTTAACACCTCATCTCGTAGCAAATCCTTCCTGAGGGCGTGGCGTTCAGAAATGCGCCATGGCAAGAATTTCAATTATATCTAGTTCTTTTTACCCAAATATGCAATGTTCTCGCAATTTAAAGCGCTGGGAAAAGACGGATGGAATTTGTGATTTTGATGTGGTTGAGACTGTTGAAATTGAATCAATATTAAGCAGTTATTAGTGTAATTAGTATAAATTTACTTGATGCTTGATACTTGAACGGCGCGTCCTCAATGGTTGTGTGGGCTCCAGCATAATCACCATTTTTCGGAGAGTGTGGTGTGGTTCCAATTTTTTTTCATTCCATTGTGGTTCCCTGGAATCCCTGAGGGCAGCCTGGCCAAAGTCTGCCCCAGGTCTTCACCACGACAGGCAGTCGCAGTCCCTGTGGATCAGAGGGAGGTTTACCACCATGCGAGTTTGATACCAGGACGGTGGTGGATACCGGTATTGGTTTACTCCTAGCTAGGCTTCCTGATGGACACGCCGGACTTCTTCTCATCTTGGAGGCCCTTCAGTCCGACATCCAGGAACACCTCCCAGTCAGTCACGATGGGGCGGTAAACCGTTGGGTGGAGTACAAATTTACAAAACCCAAAATTGGTTTTTTCTTCAGCTATTGAATTTTATAACTGTTTCTCTCTTCTAAACTAATGAGGAAGCTATTGAAGAACACTTGCCCCATTCTTAAAAGAAGCCAATCGGAACTTCCACAGAAAAAAGAACGAAAGCTTCACCAGCTGTAGAATGAAGCATGGGATTGATATTTTCAGACTTTTAAAGCATCACTAAGACTCAAGTAGTTGAGTCGTCACCAAATCACAAGCTTTTCACAAAATCAGGGTTCTATTGAGGAAGAGTTTCGGCTTCGCTTCTATTTTCCTTGATCTGTTCGAAAAAATGAAGCTCTTGCAGAAGCAGCTACGTTCACAATTGATTTCCCTTATCCATCAGTGAGCAGCTTTTCAAATTCCAGACGGTGAAACTAGAGCGCTTTGAAGTTTCTCCATCAAAAATCCCAACTTTGGCGTTGATCGCATTGAAACGAGTATGGGATGGTTGAGGAGGTTTGAGACGGACGTGATGATTCCACGAGGCAAGAATTTCTGAGTACTACTTTTGTGCAAAAGTTAAGCTGAAAGTGAGCTTTTATAGCATGCGTGTGATATTAGCTCAGCTGGACACAACGTAACTATTAAATACTGCTGTACACAATAAAAAGCGGTTAGGAAGTTTGTAGCTGTTATCTTGCAGGTGCGTTTTTATATGATTTCTCGTGTACTACCAATAGTAAAGAATGTTTACGATGACTAACTACTCCTCCAGGCTTGGTACCGCCAAGCACAGTATAATTCGTATCGTAAAGAAGCCGTAGTCGCACGTCGGCTTCATCGTTATTGTCTTTATGTAGACGCGAAAATGACAGATTTAGAGGGCGAAATCGGTTTCTATCGATACGTGCAGGGAAAATACACTGGTTTCGCTTAATGCACAATATTCTGGATTACTACGCTGCATCAGCAAAAGCTTACCTCCTACGACTTACGTTCTTAAGAAAACTCTGAAACATCATTTAATCAATCATTTTTCTCCAAAGCGAAGCATCTGACGAATCTCTCTCAGATCTGAGAGTCTAGTGAGCCTCATAAGAAATAAAAGAGCATGGATATTTCGTCCCACTGGTTCTCTTTTCCGAATCCCGACATGTCATTTCGTCGGGTGAAAAATAAAAGAACCACAGGTTTAGACAGTGCCTCGGCTCTTCACACGTTACCTGTCTGGATGCAACATTCCCTAATCAGTAGTAGACCAGCAAGACCTTGCCATTGTTCATAAAGGGTGACCTCAACGATATTGGGAAATATCGCACACCTCCAAGATGTGGGCAAATATCGCACAATCTGCTTGCTGTCTGTTGTATAGGAACATTTTACTCAAGAGATCCTGAACAAGATTGACAGAACACTGAACCAAGGAGAACTATGTGAGTAAGAGGGATCCCTAGAAGGGTCAGCACGATCGACAGCACCACACGATAACAAATCTTGTTGATGTCTCGCAAAAACCACAAGAGGCTGCTCCACTTCACTTTCGTCTATTTAAAGAAATCGTTTGAGTCAGTTAAGATAAAAGCAGTCATGTAGGCCCTGGACGGCCATGGAGCCCCTACTCTGTGCATTCTTCTTGAGCTATGTAAAAATTGCACAACCAAAATATCGCCCCTCTACAACGTCGAATTTCAAATGAGGCATGATGAAAACCGATACCACCTCGTCAAATTATTGAGTGCCACCATCGAGAAGGTCATGCCAACATTGGAATGGGACAACATGAGAATGAAAACCGATGGTTGCCATTACACCATCCTCGCCTCGTTGAAGACATCGTTCTTATAGCACCAATCAATCCCCAATCGGAACGAATGCTTACTGACTTTAGTAAGGCCTGTGGGAAGATTGGTCTTCGATTAAATCTCACAAAAACGATGTCCATAAGGAACGGATTGCTTACGTATGCACACCCGAGTCCGTTCCCCAGCTTTTCGACTCCACGATAGTTTCCCGTTTTAACGAGTGCGTCATAAACTTGGTCGGTGCATAAGCAGGATGAAGGGTCATTCAGCGTTATTTAACGCGCAGTCGAAGGGACGATGCTAGGAGCGTCCCGTGTCACGCAAATATAGGGAAGGGATCCGAAGCTCCAACATACGTCAGCGATCAGAAATCAAACATGCCGTTCTGTACGTCAAACAGTCGGAAATAAAGGGGTCCGGACACGTAATGCGTATGAAAGACAACCGATGGGCAGGAGCCGTTAATGAATGGATTCCTGGGGATGTGAAGCGCACTGCAGGAAGGCCACCGACCCGATAGTCAGAGTTCTTCGCGGAAAAACCTAGAATAAATATATGATGCTCAATGAGTCCCTAGAGCTAGCAGAACCCATTGGGCTACTCTTGCACGCGACAGGGAAAAATGGAAGATTTACCCGCACTCGCTCGAGTCGCTCGACGATCAACGGGACTAGAGGTGATAGAGGTTAGAGGATTTTTAACACTGCTAACCTTTTTCAGGCAGCAGAAAACGTTGGAAAGAGACCGTTTGATTTAATGAGTGGCGAAGTGATATTGAACAACACCCTGCTTTCACGATGGATCTCGAGACTGGTCTGAAAGGGAAAGTCCGTGGAGACAATAAGTGCATTTCAGGTATCTTCATACTATTTGGTACTTCGCAGTTGGATGGCCGCATTCACCGATTATGCAGCCCCCGCATATTTTCCATTGTTCCGAAGTTTTATTGGTCTACCCATTGTCGTTTCCTGGAGTCCAGAAGTCACCCAGGCCAAAGTCCGCCCTAGCTCGTCGCCACCACAGGCAGTCGCCGTCCGTGTGGATCAGTGTGAGATTTGCCACCCATGCGGCTAATTCGATACCAGGACGGTGGTGGATCCTGCTATTGGCTTACACTGAGCTGGGTTTCCTGATAGAAACGTCGAACTCATTCTGAGCTTCGGAGGTCCTACTGAGGGGATGAACGCTCTCGCTCTACATCGCAGCACGACACCCAGGAACACTTCCCAGTAAACCGTGGGGAGGCTCTTCATGCTGTGTTATCTTGTCTTCACTTCAAATTTTTTACGATTTTAAGGTCTATATTATACTTATTTCGAAAATCCACCTACTTTTCCTTTAATCGATTTAGTTCCTTGATCTGTCTGTCGGCTCGTTAAGGCAACCAAATACGACGAAGATGTTGCCGAGGATAGGCAGTTGAATGGGGAACGGCATAGACAAGAAGGAAACAAACAGTTCAAGTCCAAGAAGTACCTTTGGGCAACTGATTGTTATACTGAAGGCTGGTTGTTATGTTCTACTTCGTTCCTTAATGAACCGTCCGTGGTTCCCATTGAAAATAGCGTTTCCAGGTGAGAGTGATAACTCCTTTTTCTATTTAAATGACTTCCTTTCCAAGATTTGTGGAGTTCTTTGTGTGTTTTTCTATGGAAAACGGAGATACAATAATAGAAGGAAAGAGTACCAATTTCGACTTAAACTGAAAAAAAGGATAAGCTCTCGGCGTTGACCAATCCTTCAGTGATGCTTCGTGCATTCGACTTCACTAAGCATCGTCAGAGGTGATTGAAAGCAAATCTGGCCTTTCCAATGATTCGCGGTGGCCCACCGATGTGTCGAGCCAATGATGCTATCCTCCCAGACAAGTCTGGTACCTACCTCGAAGGGATAGAGTGCTTGGTGGGTCTGGGGCGCGGGTGATCGCTCCCATTTGTATTACACGGCGTCGCCGACGACTGCGCTGCATGCACCCCCCTTCAATTTTGGTTACTGCTTATAATTGCTATGTATTTCCATCTTCGTCCAATATAATCTGATGACGAAGTTAATAGAAAGTCCCTCCTAGGAACTACTAAGTTTCTCCGCTGTCGCCTGATATAATTGATTTCCGGAACTCCTTGAATTACGACTCCATGGAAATTTCTCCATTGAGGTTTGTGCACTATTCGTCAGCGGTTTTTTACATGCCCGGCCATAAGTCTAGGTATCGTCTGTCATGTGGCCGTTTCTTCAAAGAAGCCCTCTCTAAGTGGTTTTGTTAGTTGAAAAACGCTTCCATTTGAATATGAATCCATATCGAAGTGTCCAATGAAAGCTGGTGTGAAAGTCCAATGAAATATTAGTAGTGGTCCATCCGAATTTACTTATATGGTTTTGATTTTGAGGATACCTTAAATGCAGAACATCATCAAGTGCGACAATTATAAGGGCGCGTGTGGCGTAGTGGTTCGAGACGCCCTACAATACACATGGGATCAATCTCCCGTACCCCAAGCATACCAAGCCTCCCATCTTTCCGGGATCGGCAAACTGGCACCAGACTAGTCTGGGAGGATAGCAGCACTGGCTCGATATATCGGTAGACCGCCGCTAGTCGTTGTGAAGCCCAGATATGCATTCAGTCACCTCCAACGATACTTAACGAAGTCGAATGCATGGCACATCCGTCAGGGTTAGATCACCGCCGAGAGCTTCAACATTTTATCCTTTATCCTTCTTTATTGTCAACATGTCTCATTGCTAACAGGTAATTATGTTCTACTATATGTAAGATCTTTATAGTTCTTTAGCGAAAACGAACCACTTGTGATCATTGTGATTTTATCTATGGGCGACGGTGATCCACCCGAGAATGCCTGTCGTTTTGTTAGCCGGATAACTAGAAAGAGCCCCTGAATCAAATTTCTTAGAAAAGGTCGATTATGCTTTGCTTAGTGAGTCTGTTAAAATCTTATTGTATCCATTGTTAAGGTTCCCTTTTTTTTAAATTAAAAAGTTAGATCTGCCTAGGTTTTGGGGACTCGAACTAATCAACTTTACAAGTAGTGCCTCACAAATTTGACAAGCAACTCCAACATCTTAGTGCAAGTTCTGTCTTTGAGAAGGACACGCAGACAATCAGTTCCCACAATGGCTAAGCCACAAAACTTTCAATAAATGGAGATTATCCTGGGAGCCCACAAAACCAATGAAGATGTGCCATCAAAGTATCCAAGTAATATGTGTAGTCACATAATGATTCGAACTATTACAGTGTCCTTGTTGCCCCTGTCTACTAGTCGTGAAGGTCACTGCTGTTCGGAAATAATCTGAGACTATGGTGACCGCTTGGAGTATAGACCAGGAGAACACCCTACAACGGAAATTTCGAACTTCCACAGAAAACCACTCAGATGCTGCCCAACATGTTGGTAAGGAGAAAAAACTAGAGAGAAGACGTCAAAACATAGGCAAACCCTTGAAGTTTCGTTCCCTACACTTCGTCATCATTCATGGGAAAGGATCCCTTCCGATATGTACATGCCCTAAGTTTTTATGATACGCCTGTTATGTTAGAGGCTGCTCTCAAGGGACTGAACTTTATTTTGCCAGCACCTTCTAAGTCTTCAAAATCTGCATTTAGAGATGCAAGTTCGATAATATTATCAAGAATAGTATGCTAATAATCAGTTCCATAAATCTCCCTCATATGAGAGATCCCGATAGCCGGTTAGTCGCGAGGCTACGCGGCGCGTCCCGAGGTGGCGGATGGGAGTTAATCGCAGACCAAAAGCGACCTTTGCTTTCCTGAGACGCAGGTGGATACAGCGGATGGACTCCGTGTTTCTGCTGCGCCGATTTGGAACATACTTTCTGTATTTACGAGGCGTATTCATGCATGCGTGTTCTAGTTCATTTAATTTTATTTTTATTATATTTTAGTTTTTTTTCACGTGTGGGTGCGTTCTAGTTTATGCGGATTATATTCTACGAGTCAATTCGGCCAAAAAACCTGCGATCAATTAACAGGGAATTATATGCGAGGAAGTTAGCAGTAGCCTCCAACAAGTAAGCTCCATGTCCACTCTGAGAGAGCCTGGCAAGCTACCCGTGAACATACCCAGCCCCCCACGTTAAGAGCCCATCAAGCTATACGTGGATATCAAAAAGCTAAAATCAGTAAAAGAAATGGGCCTCATTCTCCTGACCCCGAAAGATTCCCCCAATTCGGCAGCGTTTGGTAGGACGAGTGCGGAGAGGCTGCTAAAGTCTCAGAGTCAATGGGAAGCTGCCTGGACTGCAAAGAACTAAAGGTGACGATCTGTACCTACAATGCACGTACACTTACATCCAAGTCCTCGATAGAAGACTTGCTCATGCAGGCAAGAAGGATAAAATACGACATCATCGGCCTGGCACGAGACGAGAAAACGCCAGCCTTTCAACGCCGTCTATGACACCGAAGAAGAACTGTTCCTCGGAGCATGCGACAGTAGAGGAGTCAGCGACGTCGGCGTTCTCGCCAACACGAGTTTGTTCATGAAACTTTGATTCATTCGAACGACTAAGAACCCGAATCGGACGTTTGCCATAATACGCTCGAAATTATTCAATTCATTAGTCGGCTGTAGGGGAATATGCCGTTGTCGATAACATCGATGATAGAGGAATATGATCGGATCATTCAACATCTTCACATTAGCGCTATGAAAGCTGAGAGTTCGGAAATCACCAAGAGACATATGTCTCCAGAAACACTTGAGCTGATGTGCCAGCGTGGAATCGTACGAGCTGCAGGCAACCGCGAGCTGACGTGTGAACTTTGCAAAGCAATGCATAGAAGCGATAAACGAAGGTCTTAAAGAGAGAAGAGCAACAGTAATAGTCGATGCTGCAAATAGTGCGAAAAGCATTCGCAAAGCTCACCCAAGCTTCGCAAATTACAGTACCAAGATGATTGCACTCCGACGCCCAGACGGAACAGTTACAGCGGCCAGAAATGCAATGGAGAAAATCATTCACGAATACTACTCATATCTCTTCGATACCCACGTCCACCTTTCACCATGTGAAATAAAGGAGGATGGATATGTTGTACCACCGGTTCTCTCCCTCCGAAATCCGACATGCCGTTTCGTCGATGAAAAATCGAACACCACCAGGTCGGGAGAGGATGAGAAGAGAACACCTGAAGAACTCCCACCAGTCCTCGTAAACACAATGGTTCGGCTCTTCACACGTTACCTGTCTGAATGCAAGGTCCATACTCAGTGAAAGACCAGCAACACCCCGTGTTATTGTTCAAGAAGAGTGACATACACGATATCGGCAACTATCGCGCAACCTGCTTGCTATCTGTCGTCTACAAACTTTTCGCTGGAGTCATCCTAAACAGGATTGACAGAACACTGAACGAATGACAGCCATTTGAGCAAGCAGGGTTTCGAAAAAGGATTTAGTGTAATGGACCACATCCACACGATAGCAAGACTCATTGAAGTATTGCGAGAGTACAAAAGACCGCTCTGTCTCATTTTCATCGTTTTAAAGAGGGCCTCTGACTCATTTGAGATAGAAGCAGTCGTGGAAGCCCTTAATAGTCAAGGAGTCCCTACTCAGCAAATAAAGGTTCTTCGTGCGGTGTACAAAAAATTTCACAACCAAGGTATCACCATTCTACAACGATGTTATCATTGGTGGCAAAAGAGGAGTTAGGCATGCCGACACCATCTCGCCAAAGTTATTTTCCGCCACCCTCTAGAACGTCATGCGAACAATGGAATGGGATAACATGAGAGTGAAAATCGATGTTCGCATTTACACCATCTTCGCTTGGCTGGTGACATTGTCCTTATAACATCAAGCATTAGCCAAGCGGAACGTGTGCTGGCCGACTTTGTTTAACAATGTAGAAAAATTGTTCTTCAACTAAATCTCACAAAAACGATGTTTGTGAGGAATGGATTAGTTTCGTATGCCCCATTCACGCTCAACAGAACGAATATCTCCGAATGCTCCAGTTATGTCTATCTAGGTCGGGAAATCAACATGTTGAATGACTTAGCTCCAGAGTTGAGCAGAAGGAAACGAGCGGGCTTGGGGAGCTTTCAAGAGCACCGAGGATATAGTGAAGAGAATAAAGAACACCCGACACCGTGCCCACCTTTTCGACTCAACGGTGCTTCCTGCCCTAACGTAAGCGTCAGAAACCTGGTAGCTGCATAAGCAGGATAAATGATCACTCAGCGTTATTGAACGCGCAGTCAAAAGGACGATGCTAGGAGCGTCCCTTGTCACGCAAGTAAGGGATGGGATCCGAAGCTCCGACCTGCATCAACGATGAAAAATCAAAGGTGCCGTTTTATATGCCAAACAGTCGAAGATGAGGAGGGCCGGACATGTAACGCGTATGAATGACGACGAATGGACAGAGCCTTTAGTGACTGGATTTCACGGGATGTCAAATGTTCTGCAGGAGGACCACCGACCCGATGGTCAGAGTTCTTCACGAGGAGCCTAGAAGAAAGATATGATGGTCGACGAGTCCCTAGAGCGAGCAGAAGCCGCTTTGCTATTCTTGCGCGCGACAGGGGAAAAATGGAAGATTTACTGGCGCCCGCTCGAGTCACTCGACGATCAACGGGGCTACAGGTGATACAGGTGATGGTCAAAAAGTGTATTTCAATCTAAACAAAATATTGTGGACGTGTTAACCACTAAATAATATGGATTTGAAAAGCATGAGGAAAGGACTAAGGACTACTTTTCGACGGAGTTTCTCACCTTCCTGTAGAAACGTTCGTTGTTATTTTCCTTTGGACTTTGTAATGAAGTCTTCGTATTCATAGTGTGAACGCACCATGGTTATGAAATTTCGCAGTTTTTCTTAATGAGCAAACACGAGGTTGTTATTACAGCATTTACTAATTTCCATTAGCCGATGTCTCAGCGGTTTCGCCTTCTTCAGACTCCGGTAGAGTCAAGGTGATATGCACTTTACTCAACCAGATATTTGCATAACTTAAGCAGACAAAAATTGATGCGCAGATTATGATTAGCATAAAAAACAGCTCTTTTAAAACATTAATCGTTTTTATTGCACCTTATTTCTTTGATAGATTAACAATGGGTTGTTACCACCTATTTATTCGGCTAACTTTTCGACGTCTTCGTCTTCATCAGTGGAGACGATCCTTGTCGATGTTTCACAGTCGTTTGTTCATCCTGTCGATGTGGTGCCTTCGTCGTGGTGTTGAGACCGATTTTCTTCAGTGGAGCACATCTCGAATGAGTTAGCCTCACCCGGCAATGTACTTTCGTACAAGACGGTTGCTACAAGACGGTTGTTGTCGAATATTCTTTTGATAAAAAAATTGTTTCTCAACAGATAATCCTTTTTGCAGAAGTAGGTATTAGATAAGCATGTATGTAGCGATGTAATATCATTGTAAACTGACTGTCATTTAATCTTGGTATGAGTGACCAATGCACCTTATTTTATTGATAAACTAACACGAGGCTGTTCACCTCTATCACCTGTAGTCCCCAGTGATCGTCGAGTGACTCTAGCGGAGCCAGTAAATCCTCCACTTTTACCTGTCGCGTGCAAAAGCCCATTAGGGTTCTGCTAGGTCAAGGGACTCGTCGACAATCATATCTTTCTTCTAGACTTTTCTAGAACTCTGACCATCGTATCGGTGGTCTTCGTGCAGTGCATTTGACATCTCGAGGAATCCAGTCACTGCATCTCTTGTCCATCGGTTGCCATTTTGAATGTTGCCACTGAGTACTGCCGTATAAATCGTCATGCCGTCCTGTGTAGAACTGAATGAACTGCATCTACGTCGTGTAGGTCTGACTGAGCACATGGTCGTTGTGAAATACTGTTACACACAATCAAAAAAATCCGTGAGAAAATTAACAACTAGGGGCTCACGGTCGGATGTCTACATGGATCGCTGTTTACCAATATTTGCAAAGAATGTTTCACTTGTACGACAACGAAACACCAGGCTTTGCCTAGCACCAACAAACAAAATACTATTCGTATCGTACTGAAATCGTAACCATAGTTTTCATGACTATTGTCTGTCTGTACACACGAAAACGATAATTTTTCAGGTTCGGTGTAGTTTCCCAGCTGCAAATGTGTTCTGCTTTAAAATGTTATGGAGACTTCAAACGTACAGTGTTCCTCTAACAATCCTCGATTTCACTTGATGTAGAAGTTTCCCGTAGAAGGTCTCCGACCGGACCACTTTCTGTGAATCGTAAGTGCTTTGTCATTACGGAGACCTAAAAGGGCTGGTTTGTATTTGAAATTCTTGTTCATCTACTGCTTTCACAGAAACCTGAAAATCACCCCTGCATTTCACTGGGCCTCTGCCGTTTTAAGCAAGGTGGACACATAAATTTCAATAAATATGCGTAGTGAAATTAATAATCTTTTTTTCGGACTGTTCTCTCTTCAAAGCCATTTGCAGGCCTTTTTCTATCAGTGTCATATTTATTTTTCAGCCGTTCGCTCACCTGCTGTAGAACTTCTTGAAATGACGAACGTTCGTCAAAGCTGGAAGTATGAAACGAGCTTCCTCCAGCTTTTCTGGTGGACTTGAAATAATTGTTGGTTTCTTTGCTAATCAGTATAATGGTTGTCGAATTCAGTGCTTAAGAAAAAAGCAAGTGCCATGGATTTCGTACCACGCCTTTTAAGTTCCCTACAAGAAATGGTTCACATTGATTCGGAGATTATTGGATTCAGCTGCTCATTTGGAACAATTTTTTTCATATGAAAGCTAAGTGTGGTTTAGATTCCTCCCTTTGCCTGGAACTGGGAGGTAGCCATGGGAAGACACTATGAGTCCCATAACTACAAAACATCACTGATTGTTGACTGTTGGCAGAGTGTTCTTTATTTTCGATTCAACTCCTTTCCTTCAATGAGCCATTTTTTGTGACGGCAGCGAGATTTCTTCCGGCCGCTTCGGATGACGTTGAGGTAGATAGGTGCATGTTCACTTAATCTCAGACACAAATGGAAGGCTAGCTCCACAGTTTCAAGAGTTGGTTTACCTTAGATCTTTTTCTGCTGTTATTAATTCTCGGTATTCTTATTGAGCAAAGATCTGATGATACCTGGATAGTATCACCTGGTAATCCTGCATCAACCCATCCGTCATCATTCAAGGTTAGAACCATCATCAGCTGTGTAGACGGGCCAACGGATAGAATAACCTGGTTTCTAAGCCAAGCATTTATCCCACTCGCATCGCGAACACCCAGTGTTTCTAGAACGTCTACATAACGCGTCTCCCTAATAACGCGTACGTGATGGAGTCGCTTCGACGTTACCGCGCTGTACACCTACGCGTCGAATGACTCCGCAATACAAGCCATCCTCGAATTTCTTGTTGAGACATGAAGGAGAAATAAATATGCATGGCTTTTCTATTCAGCAACTCATGGCCCTCTTAAAAAGAGTACCTGAACTGCTCGATTTTTTAAATTGTCTGGAAATACTATGCGCAAACGAGAGGGCTGGCAATGGGACAGCGATTGGCACAAAGTCTCGCCATTGCATTTATGTCTAAAATAGAAGCCGCCGTTATTGTTCTCCGCCCGGTACTCTACTGTAGCTATACAGATGACTGTTTTCTCATCTTCTCTACTGAGGTCGAGATGGAGAAATGCTTTGAATAGCCGGTTGAGCAGTCTGACTAGGTCAAATTCATCCGAGAGAAACCAAGAGAAATTTGGCTCCAATTTCTTAGCGTTCAAATTCAATATATCAGATAATGGTTACATGACGAAATGGTACCGAAAATCAAGAAACAAGAACATCCTCGTTCATTTCCTCTCTTCCCACCCTTCATAAACGAAGAGGGGCCCTTAAAAGAAACATGTTTCGAAGAGCCACGAACATGTGCTCGTAGAAGCGAACTAAACGAGGAACCGCGCATCTTAGTTCGGCAAATAGCCATTGGCAAATAGAATCGGTAGCGATGGCTGAAATACCACCCGATACTCCTCGACGTCAGTTAGTTCGTAACCTCCTTTATGACCGTCTATGCGAAACACGAAAAGTTGCCCAAATTACCATTACGGCAGCGACGGTGACTGTATGAGTTTAGGAACGATATATCTGTTCTCTTGTAGTACTTGCAGAGATGAATATATTGGCGAAACGAGCAGATCTCTAGATAGAAGCATGAAAGAACACCTAGATGGCAAACGAAAAGCCAGACTCCAGAATAAATACCCCACTAGGGACGCATAGGAAACAAAAACATAGGGGAGGATGGCAAAACACCAACGCGCAAACTTCTGAACGCTTTTTGGATAAATTCAGGAACCCTGCGAATGGACAGCAGGGAGGAATGCCCGGCGATCAGACTTCATTTCGCTCCCGTACCTTCGCATCGACTTTTGATGTGGGATGCTGCATTTGTCGACCATATCCGACTCTGGTCAGCTGTTCTTCCTCAGTGGAAGGCACCTAAAAAACTGTGGGTTTTTTTACGATCTGTTGAACATGTGGTTGTGATTTAGATTTTCATTTTTCTCTATGTGTTATTGGAGCGTTTGACATAGTAAATTGCCTTTCAATAAACACTTTCGGGCTCTGAAGAAGGCGAAATCTGCCGAAACGTCAGCTTTCAACGGAATGAAGAATAAACTAACACCGCGCGTTTGCTCAGTAAGAATATGCTGAGGTTAATAGAAAGTCGGTCGTGCATGGCTTGTCTATTCAGCAACTCATGGCCCTCTTAAAAGAGTACCTGAACTGCCCGACTTTTTAAATGGTCTGAAAATACTATGCGCAAGCGAGAGGGCTGGCAATGGGACAGCGACTGGCACAAAGTCTCGCCATTGCATTTATGTCTAAAATAGAAGCCGCCGTTATTGTTCTCCGCCCGGTACTCTACTGTAGCTATACAGATGACTGTTTTGCCATCTTCTCTACCGAGTAGGAGATGGACAAATGCTTCGAATTTTCGAATGAGCAGTCTGAGTAGATCTAATTCACCCGAGAGAAACCAAAAGAAAATTGGCTTTTATTTCTTAGCGTTTAGATCAACTTATCAGATAACGGTTACATGACAAAATGGTGCCGAAAACCAAGAAACAAGAATATCTTCGTTCACTTCCTCTCTTTCCAATCTTCATACACAAACAGGGAGCTTAAAAGAAACACGTTTCGAACAGCCACCTCTGTGTGCACGGTGAGTGAACTAAACGAGGAATCGCGCAACCTATCTCGGCAAGTAGCCATCTCCAACGGCTATGAAATAGTAACCCCACGAGATAAGTTTAGAAGGAGAGCGACCCCTCAAAACGAAATACTGGGCCAAAAAGAAAATCCCGTTTGTGTGGCCCTTCATTAGTGATTAAGTAAGTTTAGCTATTGAACGATGCTTAAGAAGGGCAGGTCTAGAAGAATCGGTAACGATAGCTGAACTACCACCCGATACTCTTCCACGTCAATTAGTTCGTACCCTCCTTTATGACCGTCTATGCGAAACGCAAAGTTGCCCAAGTTACCCATTACGGCAGGGAACGCTGACTTTATGAGTTTAGGAACGATATACCTAATCTCTTGTAATACTTTCAGAGATTAATATATTGGCGAAATGGGCAGACCTTTAGGTATACGCATAAAAGAACACTTAGATAGCAAACGAAAAGCCAGACTGAGTACCCCATTAGGGACGCCTAGGATACAAAAAGCATAGCACAGAATGCCAAAATACCAACGCGCAAACTTCTGAACGCTTTTTGGATAAATACCAGGAACCCTGGAATGAACAGCAGGGAGGAATGCCCGGAGATCAGGCTTGATTTCGCCCCGTACCTTGGCGTCGACTTTTGATGCGGGGTGCTGCACTTGTCGACCACACAAAAAAGTAAGCGTGGGTTTTTTAAGAATCTGTTGAACATGCGGTAGTGATTTAGATTTTCATCTTTCTCTATGTGTTATTGGAGCGTTTGACATAGTAAATTGCCTGTTAATATACACCTTTCTGGGCTCTGAAGAAGACGAAATCTGCCGAAACGTCAGCTTCATCGGAATGAAGAATAAACTAACACCGCGCGTTTGCTCAGTAAGAATATCGAGAACTATTTGATCAATGCCGAGGTTAATAGAAAAGTCGGTCGTGGGAATTACTAGAAGACGTACCAGCTGTTATCAATGTAATTCATCGCCTGCAGAAGGCGCTAGATTTCGAGTGAATTCCTTCTAATTGGTTCTGATTCTTTAGATTTAATAGGCTATTCAGAAAGATTCTAATGGATTCTTAGACTTACTTTCAACAACAAATGAGTGCATAAATTTATTCTATGAAGAACAATCTAATGGTGGAACCCAACACTGCAGTAACCAAGCAAAACGAATCATAACGACGTTTCAAAACCTCCATTAACACTACTGTTTACTAAAACCAAGGAAAACCGGAACAAATAATGCTGAAAAGCTTACAAAGAACGTTACAAAAAGCTTCACACCAACAAAAAAATGCAGACCTTCGAAATCTTTCCGCCTGCATTTCAAGTAACAGTGACAGTCGCAGAGGAAAAGGCCGTTCCCAAACGGGATGTTAGAAGGCGAAGAACTCTGTTCAGGATAGACTGCCACTGCTGTGTGGTCCAGGTAAACAGGACTACGTTTCGGATCTGAAAACTTTCAGCATTTTGGACTATAAGCTGCTTCAAATCAACTTATCAAAACTACTAACTCCGATCGTTCCATTTATGGTCAAATGTCGGCTCGGCACCGCTATTGCTTGCATATTTCCTCCCATAAGTCGGCACTGCATGGGTCCCATGTTGTTGACCCATCGAGGGGACACACAGCGCTCACTGTATCTCCGGTGACGAAGCAACTCTCTCTCATATTCATTACCGCTGCAAAGTTTTCAATTTTCAGAATTGCAAAGTTGATTGAAAAACCAATGGTTTCTCGAATAATTTACTTGTAATTTTACTTTGCGCTATCAAATTTCAAATGTTAGGCGAGGTTTATTTCAAGCGAATCACCAAGTCAAATTTACCAACTGACTAGTTCCTATTTGTAATTTTTCATTTGTTTGAAGAAACACACATTAATAAAGTCATAGCATTGTGTTTTACAAATGGTTGAAAGCCACGACATACCAGCATGGCGCCAACAGAACAATAATTATTAAGGCACTCACGAGCTAGCATATCCGCTGGCATTGCATTAACAAGAACCGTTGCGCATCCAAGTGGTTCGTAGTTGATCTGAACCTGTATTTGGTTCAAAATTGCCGCTGTCACGAAATCTGGTAGACCCGCTCGGCGTCCGTTTTCTTCCAGAAACTTCCCTGATCTGAACAGAAATCACGCTGTGGGGGCGATCTCGTATAGAATAGGTTATGGATTGCTTGAAATTGTCATGGATTATGAATCCGAGGTTTTATTAGCTCATAGTGGTTTGTCTCTTACCGAATCACTGACAAGGTTTTGTACCAAAGCTCTGGCAGCTTGTTCGCTCGTGGACAGAAAAGGAACTTGTGCTCTAACGCCTATTGCGGCGCTGTAGGCCAGACGTGTTGGCAAATTGAAATTGGTAATAGCAAACGTTCGGTTTGTCACTGCAAGTAAATTTGTCAGTCTCTAGCAATATTATGGCTTTTCAGTACACATTAACTTTGGTTATTTTATTTCTCATAGCCTCTACAATAATCACTGGCATCGACACTGCTGTAAATGGAGTTGTGAAACACAGAGTAGCTTCCTGTGTAATACCACTCATGCTCAGAAATTTAAAAGTTCCTTAATTGTGAACCCATTGAGCTTGTTTTGTATGGATCAAAATGCAATAATTGGTTCGAAGTGAAAGAAAACGAGTGAAGAAGGTTGTTCTAACAATGATACCATACTTTGTTGTCCTGGAGCTGTGGGCACATGCTGACACTGGGGATGAGCAGGAGAAAAGAACCAGAAGCGATGTCGCTGTGATGGCCATGAATTTGTCTCGCTGATCCATTTTGATTAGAGAGTTCTGAACAAAGAGCTATGTTGTGACTTTCTTTCATGAAGGAGAAAAATTCACGGCACCGTACACTCCTGGAGTTTAAGGAGGGAAAATCTGAGAGGAGTAAATGGGAGATTTTCGCTGTAGAAAAGCCTTCCTATGAAAGAACCGTTCAATCCTGAATTGCTTTTTAAAGAGCTCTTATGAATGCAAACGAGAAACGAACGGTTTTCGTGCGCCATTTGAAAAATGGCCTGAGAAAATTGCTGTAGTCGTGGAATCTTTACTGGAACCAGGAAAGAATTCCAGGCAAAAGATGATAAACCGATGCGTAGCCTTCAGGTTCTGACCTTCAAGAGAAATTCCTTTTATTGCGAGTTTTTAACTTTAACACCTCGTCTCGTAGCAAATCCTTCCTGAGGGCGTGGCGTTCAGAAATGCGCCATGGCAAGAATTTCAATTATATCTAGTTCTTTTTACCCAAATATGCAATGTTCTCGCAATTTAAAGCACTGGGAAAAGACGGATGGAACTTGTGATTTTGATGTGGTTGAGACTGTTGAAATTGAATCAATATTAAGCAGTTATTAGTGTAATTAGTACAAATTTACTTGATGCTTGATACTTTGAACGGCGCGTCCTCAATGGTTGTGTGGGCTCCAGCATAATCACCATTTTTCGGAGAGTGTGGTGTGGATCCAATTTTTTTCATTCCATTGTGGTTCCCTGGAATCCCGAGGGCAGCCTGGCCAAAGTCTGCCCCAGGTCTTCACCACGACAGGCAGTCGCAGTCCCTGTGGATCAGAGGGAGGTTTTCCACCATGCGAGTTTGATACCAGGACGGTGGTGGATACCGGTATTGGTTTACTCCTAACTAGGCTTCCTGATGGACACGCCGGACTTCTTCTCATCTTGGAGGCCCTTCAGTCCGACATCCAGGAAACACCTCCCAGTCAGTCACGATGAGGCGGTAAACCGTTGGGTGGAGTACAAATTTACAAACCCAAAATTGGTTTTTTTTCGGCTACTGAATTTTTAGCAACTGTTTCGTTACTCTAAACTAATGAGGAAGTCATTCAAGAACACATGCACCATTTTTTAAAAGAAGCCAATGAGAACTTCTACAGAAAAAAAGAACGAAAGCTTCACCAGCTGTAGAATGAAGCATGGGATTGATATTTTCAGGCTTTTTAAAGCATCGCTAAGACTCCAGCAGTTGAATCGTCACCAAATCACAAGCTTTTCACAAAAATCGGGTTCTATTGAGGAAGAGTTTCGGGGCTTCGCTTCTACTTTCCTTGGTCTGTTCGAAAAAATGAAGATCTTGCAGAAGCAGCTACGTTCATAGTTGATTTCCTTATCTAGCAGTGAGCAGCTTTTCAAATTCCAGACGGTGAAACTAGAGCGCTTTGAAGTTTCTCCATCAAAAAATCCCAACTTTGGCGTTGATCGCATTGAAACGAGAATGGGACGGTTGAGGAGGTTTCACACGGACGTGGTGATTCCACATAGGCAAGAATTTCTGAGTACTACTTTTGTGCAAAAGTTAAGCTGATGGTGAGCATTTTATAGCATGCGTGTGATATTAGCTCAGCTGGACTCAACGTCACTATTAAATACTGCTGTACACAATAAAAAGCGGTGAGGAAGTTTGTAGCTGTTATCTTGCAGGTGCATTTTTATATGATTTCTCGTGTACTACCAATAGTAAAGAATGTTTAGCTCGTACGATGACTAACTACTCCTCCAGGCTTGGTACCGCCAAGCACAGTATAATTCGTATCGTACAGAAACCGTAGTCGCACGTAGGCTTCATCGTTATTGTCTTTATGTAGACGCGAAAATGACAGTTTTAAAGGGACGATATCGGTTTATATCGACACGTACAGGAAAATACACTGGTTTCGCTAGAAGGGCTGTCCATATTATGATTCCTTCTGAATTATAACCGGCACACACAGTATATAGCCGGAATGACAAACTCTGATTTTCCGAAATCTGTTTCATCTCCGATACTCGGGCGAACAAATCGATAGGGAAACATAGATGGGCTGGTCGTATAATGAGAAGAATGGACGACAGATGAGCGATGAGAGCTGTAGAGTGGACTTCATGTGGGACGCGAGTGTCTCCTAGGTCACCCACCTACACATTAGACAGACGTATTCGTAATCAATGTCAATCAGCTGTACTTGTACTCACAGCTCAGTTGTTTCACAGACCAATGGTATGAGACTCGCACCCATCACCATGCTCGAATCAAATCGCCGCCACCGACGACGATTGCTAGGCAATAACATGAATGGAACATATGATGGACGCCGCACAACACGGGAAAATCGCCGATGCATGTACCCAGGCAAGTAACAACATCGAGCAACCCTCACTGTGTGAATATCTTTGAATGACCCGTTTTTTTTACTGTCTTCGCCTTTTCGTGCTTTTCCACTAGCTTCCCTTAGAACACTAGTGAGGCAATGATGGGAGCATTTCTCGATTTGTAAACAATGAGACGTTGTTCCTGCTATTCTTGTTTTGTTGCTTTTTCAGTCACATTTTTGAGAAAACACTGGGATGGAATTCATCACGTTCCACACTTTTGAATGTCTTGGGATTAACTCTGACTGATCGCCACCGACGTGATTGGTTGGACAGTTTATTGTTGTTTTAAATTTGCCGAAAAATACGCGTTAAATAGAATTGTTCAACTGGAGTACATAGTAGCTCATATCGTGTTTTAGGCGAGAGCAGCAGATGCAGAGAAGAAGCTCTCTCCAATTCTACCAGCTGCTAAAGTTTGCACCACACTGTTCACCACACTTTGTCACATCTGTGTTGACCAATTCGCCATGATGACGTTTGCGGTGCTAAGCAGATTTTTCTATTTCAAAATGAATCTTTTATCAAAAAGAAAGCTTTTCAAACCGGAAGAGCTTCCTGGTCCGTGTTAGTGCCTGTATCACTCATTCCCATTCCTGTGCATATAGCGGTCACCTTGTTGCCAACAATGATGCAGTTCTCTCGCATCATATCCACAATTGAAAGGAACTTTTCTCGGTAAACGATCGTTTACATTCAAAATGGCAATCGATGTTAAGAAACATTGCAGTTGAAAACTGTTCCTAGTAAAATGGATGATGTTTTGACATGAACGTGAACAGCAAAGGCTTTCTTAAAAACGATTTCTTCACTACTATAGATATTTTTTTCATACAAATGTCATATTTTAGCACGCATTTTTGTGTTTCACATTATATTCTTGTAATTTTTTTATAAATGTATTCTTTCGTATCGGCGGTTTTCTGCTCTTCCAGATTTGTATTTGTACACCCAAGTGAGTGCGATTAAACACAAGTGTCTCTTTGGGTATGGGTAGTGCTTGTCAAGCCAACCTCGCCTGAAGTTGAGGTTCTTTCTGGACCGGGTGTGGTCCGGAGTACGGTGGTGTACAACGTAACATGCATCGCTGTTAAAAGGATGCGTTAACTAAACAGTGTAGTCCACAACAGTGTCTTTAACTTACCGCATGAAATCAACACGTAATTTTCAAAATAATTTTGTAAAATAATTAGAGAGTCAAATGTTCCAGAAAAATCTGCATTTCATAATTCACCCTCTAGGCAAAGCTATATTCCTCAAAAACTTGTTTTTGGCAAATAAAAAACACAAATGTTCCCATGGAATCAGTAAAGTTACATGACGGGAAGTTGCCGCAACATCCACTGTGTAGAAGGATGACTTTGCTACTTTTGCTCTCTTAATGGCACATAGACTGCATTCGCAAGAAATTGCACAATGCCCATCTAACATTTTTCTATTTTTTGTTCCTCCTCTGATTCTTTTTCATCCCGCCGTGATCTCCATTAAAAAGAGAGGTGGGTGCTTAACCTGTTGGATTATTTTCATGTTTCCGTGGCCGCTCCAAATCATTTGTGAAAACGAATTATTACTTATCTATTACCACTATTCTATGTATTGCCGTTACTAGCTATAATTATCTATTATTATTAGTCATTATTGCTCCAAAAATTGAAATTGTGCACTTGTCTTAACAGTCAAGCTGGCCTGTATGGCTAGAGAAACATGCTGAACGAAACATCGAAGGTTTTCTGTCGTTTCGCACGTCAATTTGAGGTTTTGCACCTGGGATCTGTTTAACGGTAGCAATGTGCTTTAAGCTCACTCTTATTGTTAGTATCTGGGGCAGGAATCAGCGATTCATTTGCGCATTCTAATGGAGTATAATTGACTTACACAACAAGTTGACCAAAATAACTACGACTATGGCATCAGAGAGAGCAGCGCTACGACCTTGTCTCTCGAGAACATCGAAAACCTGAAGAATAAAGTTTTAAACTTTTGGAACAGTTTATATGGAAAGGTTTTCAATCATTTTATGTCATTCACACAAACGATACAGAACCAGAAATCTGATGATTTGTCAAAAAAACTGAAGATCGCCTTCTTCACCCATCCACAAACAGCGAGAAAAAAACCTTGAAATCGAGGAAAATTTGGTGACTTTTGCAGTTAAAAAAACGATAATTGGGGGGACATAATATTATTTTTTGTATTTTATACGACCCGTTTTCAAGTCTACCGCGCGGATCCCAACACTTATCACATTCGACTCGTTTCCTCAAATCCACTGTCCACGAAAACCTTCCAAGTTTTTACCTGTGGCTTCGCTTGGTGCTTGAGGATTTTCGGAGTCGGAGCTCCCTGAACTCCTAGGATAGCGAGGCTGGAGCGTTCCCAATTGGATTGCAAACAGTGATTTTTTCCGAGACAAGTCCGGTACCAATTTTCCGACACGGGAGAGATGAGGGGCTTGGTTCTCCCGGAGCGGAATCGAAGTAGCACCGTGCTTGTGATGACGGACATGACTCCCACTGTGCTATCCGCTTCTGTCGATATAATAATAACTGACGAAAAAAATGATATTTGCTGAGAACCAAACCACTCTGGTTATACCAATTTCTTAAGATTTCTTGCTTTTCACCTTCTGCTGTTTAGAATTTACATTTTTTGAAATCACTAGTGTTCTTGTCAAAAATGTTCGGACTATGAAAGCTTCTGAGTAGTGATGAAGTGTTAGCTATGTTCACTCTAATTAAGGTTCAAAACTCTTCATTTAAAATTGCAGTTGTTTGTAGTAGCATAGTAATCTTCTATTCATTACATTGCCATGGCGGCTTTACTCCACATCCAGTCACCGTCGAGACTGTGGCTAGAAACGAAATAAGTAGCGCCAGAAGTCGCACAACGTTGGTAAGGCTAATCATCTTTGGCTCCTAAAAACCTATGCAATTACTGTAGACTAAATTGAAAACAAAGTTTACATTTTCCGCAGTGGACGCATAAGGCAACAATTGTTTGGAATTCAGCGCTTGTAGAACAGTGTTGAATTCTAAGTAAAACTCTTCGAAGCGACAACGAGTTTTATGACAGATTCTGCCACCGGAAACCCGATGGGAATCGGTTGTTGAGGCGAAAGTTATGCGGACTTTTGAATAGGCGCGAGATAAAAGAAGGCGAGCACTTTAAAAAAATTGGATGGATGGGAGAATTCCTCGGGTGCCACGGTTTGGTTCCCGCTATCTTATTTAGCGTTGCTACTGTGCTATTGAAGGTTCTTCGGGTGTTCTGATCTTATCCTGCCCGGATCTGCTGCTGGTCGATTTTTCACCGACGAAATGGCATGTCGGATTTCGGAAGGGGGTTACAACATATCCATCCTCCTTTATTCCATAGGGTGAAAGGTGGACGTGGGTAACGAAGAGATATGAGTAGTATTCGTGAGTGATTTTCTCCATTGCATTTTTGGACGCTGTAACTGTTCCGTCTGGGCGTCGGAGTGCAATCATCTTTGGTCCTGTAATTTGCGAAGCTTGGGTGGGCTTTGCGAATGGTTTTCGCACCATCTGCAGCATCGACCATTACTGTTGCTCTTCTCTCTTTAAGACCTTCGTTTTATCGCTTCTCTGCATTGTTTTGCAAGTTCACACGTCAGCTCGCGGTTGCGCTGCAGCTCGTACGATTCCACGCTGGCATATCAGCTCAAGTGTTTCTGGAGACAGACGCCTCTTGGTGACTTTCGAACTCTCAGATTTCACAGCGCTAGTGTGAAGATGTTGAGTGAGCCGGTCGTATTCCTCGTCGATGTTATCGACATCGATATCTTCCCAACAGCCGACTAATGAATTGAGTAAGTCCCAGTTTATAGTGGTTTGGGAACTTCGTTTTTTGAATTTCGCGCATTTTTTCTCCTTTCTTCAAAAAATGGAATCTTGCGCGAAGGAGGCGGTGATCTGATCCCGTGTACAATTTTGGGACAACAGCGACATCGGGTAAGTGCACGACCGATAACCACTCCCAGAGAGGCGATCTTTAGCTAATACGGAGTTTTGCCCTGTTTCTTTTATTTCATCACTCTCGTTCCCGTATACTGCGCCTTGATAGAGGAACACCGATGTAGAACCTGCATACGACAGGCAACTGGAAACTATAGAAGTTACATTACACTCTGGATAAGCCGGAATAGATTTAATCCGTAGATTTTGTCAGATTTTTCTGCAGACAGAAAGTCTTGTCTTACCGAAATGGCTGTTGTCCCGAAATTTCACACAGGATCAGACTATCGCCTACTTCGTGCGACATATCATTTCTAACAGAGAGGAGAAAAAGCCGCTAATTTCAGAAAAAAGATATCCCAAAAACCACCACAAACCGCGATTTATCCATTTCATCAGTCGGCCGTTGGGAAGATGCTGTTCTTGGCAGCATCGACGAGTATACTATCGATGCATCCAACATCTTCACCTTAGCGCTATGAAATCTGTGGATTCGAAAGTCACCAAGAAACGTCTGTCTCCAGAAACACTTGAGCTAATAAGCCTGTATAGAATCACACAAGGTTTAGCCAACTGCCAACTCACGTCTGACCTGCCAAATAATGCAGACAGGCGATGAAGATAAGAGGATCGACGTGAAGAGCAGCAGTGATGGTCGAAGCTCCAGAAGCTGGGAAGGGCGTTCGCATTTGCCAAGTAAACTTTGCCAATTAAAAAATCAAGTTGGTTACACTTCGACACCCACACGAAACAGTTACATCTTCCACAAAGGCATTTGAAGAAATCATTCACGACTATTGCTTGGATCTCTTCAATAACAACTTCGTTCTTCTGTCATACGAAATATACGAGAGTGCATTTGTCGTCCCACACATTGTCATTTTCGAAATCCGACATGCTATTTTGCCGGTGAAGATTCGAACAATACCTGCTCGGGATGGGCTAAGGTCTGAACACTTGAGCAACCTTACGTCGGTCCTCAACAACAGATTGGATTTTAACCTGTGGAAATGCATATTGCCTATTCAGTGGGAGACCAGCAAGAAAATGCCATTCTTCAAAAATGGAGAGCTCCACGATATCAACAATTATCGCCCAGTCTAATTGCTGTTTTTCGACTACAACTACTCAGTGGTTCATTCTAACCAAGACAGACAGAATACAGGACCAAGGAGAGTCATGTGAGCAAGAAAGATTCCCAGAATGATTCAGTACGATGGACCGCGTCCACACGATAATAAAACTCACTGAAGCATAGCGAGAGTACAAAAGACCGTTCTGCCTTACTTTCATCTGTTTAAAGAAAGCGTTTGACTCAGCAGAAGTAATGGAGGCACTGGGCGGCCAGGATGTCTTTACCTGCTCAGCGTATCAAGGTTCTTCGTGAACTATATAAAAATTGCACAACCAGGATGTCACCATTCTTCAACGTTATTAACATCGATGTCAAAAGAGGACTAAGGCAAGGCGATACCATCTCATCAAAATTATTTACCACCACCCTCGAGAACACCAGGCGAACACTAGAATTGGGCAACATGGGAGTGAAAATCGATGGTGGGCAATTACACCATCTTCGCCTCTAGGACACCCACCTACACATTGGGCAGACGTATTCGTAACCAGTATCAATCAGCTGTACTCGTACTCACAGCTCAGTTGTTTTATGGAGCGTGGTGATCGGTGCTAGTCTCATACCAATACGCTTTCCTGTTACCGCCTGCATTACTCTGACTAACTAGCAACCTTGCCATTTTCCACTTTATTGCTCATTTAATGTGACGACAAATATCGCTTGAATCGAAATGTTCATCTCAAAGGCTTCATTGTTCAGTTCGCATCTTAGGCGACAGTGGCAGATGCCGAGAAAAAGTTCGCTCCAAATGGGCCCGAAGCCAAGGTTTGCACCACTCTGTTCACCACACCTTGCCACATTTCTCTCGACCAATTCGCCATGATGACGTTTGTGGTCGTGAGAGCTCCTGAAATTGATAAGTGTTCAGTGGGAATAGCCATTACACGCATGCCGTCGCCTGTCGAGCACATTTCATTCATCATTCCAGTGCAAATGGCTGTCACCGTGTTGCCGATAATAATGCAGTTCTGTGGCATCATAGGCATAACTGAAAGGAAACATAAAATGGCATTCGGTTTAATAAACATTGCAGTGGAAATTTGTCCCTAGAAATGGACTATGTGTTGAGTTGACCAATCGAAAGGTTTCACATAAGTGTCATATTTTCAGACATATGTTTATAACTCATTTTTGTATTTTTTAGTGAATGTGATATTTCTTATCAGCGGTTTTCTGCCCTTCCAGATTTTTTAAATGTCCACTCCAGTGAATGTGGTTAAACACAACAGTGTCTTTTAGATTATTGCATGAGGTGGACACATAGTTTTCAAAACAGCTTTATGAAGTAATTTGAGAGTCAAACCTTTGAAAAGCAATGCGCATTTCACAGTGATACTCTAAGCAAAGGTATATTTCTTAAAATTTGTCTTCGGAGGTTGGAAACACAAGTGTTCTGTTGGAATCAGTAAAGTCATGTGACGAGAAGTTGCCGCAACATCCACTTTGTCGAAGGATGACTTTGCTACCTTTGCTGTCTTAATGGCAGATAAATTGCTTTCGCAAAACATTGCAAAGCTGATCTGCCATTTTTCTATTTTCATTCTTCCTCGACATATATTTTATGCGGCCGTGATCTCCATTAAAAAAAAGAGGTGGGTGCTAAGTCTGTGGATGGTTTCGTTTGTCCGTAGCTGCTCTAAATCATTTATAAAAACGTGTCTTTACTTGTTATTATTAAAATGCTTACTATTCCCGTTACTACTATTATTACTTGCCAGTATTAGTTATCATTGGTCTAAAAATTGAATGTGTGCGCTTCAACAGTCGGGTTGGCCTTTATGGCCAAAGAAGCGTAGTGAACGAAACATCGAACGATTTCTAACGTTTTCCCTCGTTATTTTGCTACACTCGTGCGATATGTTTAACGGTGTAAAGTGTTTTAGACTCACTATTATTGTTCATATTTGGGGCAGGATTCACGAATACGGTGTTGCACTGCAGTGGAGTATAATTGACCTGAACATTAAGTTGGCCTAGAATTATTGCTATAATAGCATCAGAGAGGCCAGCGTTACGACCTTGCCGTTCGAGAACATCGAAGACCTAAAGAACGAAATTTTAAACTTTTGGAGAAGTTTGTATATACGTAAATGTTTTCAATCAAGTTATTTCTGCCCATACAAGACGTCCAGAAACAGGAGGCCTGTTGAATTATGAAAAAACTTGAGATCGTCTTCTCCACCCGTTCACAAGCAGCGAGACAAAAAGCTTGAAATCCAAGAGCTGTGAACTCACTGCTTGCATGACAATACGTTGTACAAATCCCTGAGCTGCCATCATGCTGGGTGCAATGCCAGGAACCTGAGCAGGAACATTGGGTGCGGTGGTGAAGACCATGGCCACTGGTAAGGTAAAGCCGGTCAAGTTGAAGTTCCTAGTAATTGCTGCAACGAAATTTAGAAACTTTTGCTGTTAAAAAAAACAATTATTATAAGGTGTAGTAATAACTAACGAAGAAATAGCATTCTGTTATAGCTCTCTCTCAGGCCTTTTCTCTTTTCCACTTCCTGCTGTAGGAAATTTGTAATTTTTGAAATCACAAAATTCTATTGAAAAGGTTAGGAATGTGAAAGCTTTGAATAATTTTAAAATGTTGGATATATTCACTCTAATTAAGGTTCAAACGCTGTATTTAAAATTGCCGTTCTTTCCCCATCGAAGGAGTATTCTATTCATTACATTGGCCTGGGGGCATCAATCCACATCCCAACACTGTCGAGACTGTGAGCAGGAGCGAAATGAGAAGCGCCGGAAGTTGAACCATGTTGATAAAACTATTCATTTATTTCTCCTCAAACATAGGCAGTTACTGTAGATTCGACTGAAAACAAAGTTTACGTTTTCTGCATTGGACCGTTCAGAAGGCAACAAGTATTTGGAAATCAGCACTTGTAAAACAATGACGCCGGCGTGCCAGACACTTTTGCAGTTCTTTTGCTTTTCTGAGAGCTTAGGTCTCCTCATAATGTGTAATCCTAAGTGGAACTCTTTGGAGCGACATTGGCGTTTGTGACAGACTCTGCTAATGGAAAGGCCATGGGAATCGGTTATTGTGATGAGATGCATGTCGAATCTTGAGAGGGATCGAGGAACGAGAAAGCAACGACTCTAAAGAAATCAATGTATGGGAGAACAGCTCAGGTGCCATGGCTTAAATTGGGCTGGCGTTATTTCATCTGTATTGCTGCGACATAAAATCGTGGGTTCCCACAAATAAAGAGATTCACATTCGACGAAACGCCGTCGCTAGAAGTGCACTTTTCAGAAAGGTCTGTCAAACGACTTATCACGTGACAAAGCCGAAATACCACCTTTGCTGCGAAGTCTTTATAGCAGCAAATTTCTAAGCAGCGCAAATGGCGTTGCTTTAAGCGCAGGTGTTGTTATTAGTTTTTACCACTTGGTTCGTCGATGAAATATCCTTTGTTGATGCAGAGGCGGACTGATAGCTAAAACAAGAAATTTTACAGAATTTCTCCTAGTGATTCTGTAACGGGCACGGAGTTAGATGGCACCAGGATCCATCAATATGAGAAAGGCAAAAGGAAATCGCGTTAGAACTAGTCACTTGAAAAATAACCATATTAGACAATGAGGTTTTTTAAGGCACAAGAACGCTTGACTCTGTTGCTATAGGCGGTAAGATGAGAAGGGAAAATGGACGTTGTGAAGAAGGCGAATGAGGTGGCACTGGGCTGTGGCTTTTTTGGTCACCTTTCTAAACATTCCAAGTTTCTATTAAAGGAAGGTGTTTGTAGGAAGACTTTTTCGCAATTTCCCCACAATGTCAGACAAAACAAAATTTGTTGCTGTTCATTCCACAAAGTGAAGTCTTATTCCACTTGTTGAATGACTGCAACCACTTTACTGATTCATTTCTGCACACATTGGGGAAAAGCTCATCTGAAATCCTCGAATGTTTCTCCTAAAAAAATTTCACTGAAACCTTTGAAGTGGTCAGAAATTTTCTAATGAGTAAACTGGATTTAATGCGATTCCAATGTCATGCGCTGGCGGATTGTAGTAGAATAGCGCTTTACAGTTCACAAGAGTGCTGTGCAGCATACAGCGACTTTTGGCATTGACAAAGAAGCAACTACCTTGATGGCTGGACCTCATGTAATCAAACGCAGTGTGTGAAGCCGAGCATTCACCTCGTTACTAATGTGTTAGCAGGAATCCTCCGTTATCGTGACACAAATTGTTTTCAGACCGACTGTCATCTAACCTCGGTAGTAATAATCACTCAAATCACCAATAATCTTGGATTGTTATACTGATGCGCGCACAATATAGATGTTTATTCGGCTCTGCTGAAGACGAATACATTGAAACATTTTGCCCGAATAAACATCATCAATATCGTGTTAGCTTGAGAATCCAAAATGGTTACCGATTGTTTTTTTCTTCTTCGCTGGTGACAAAT
>JADANN010000277.1:0-55026 GCA_018806985.1 Angiostrongylus vasorum
GCCGTAATACTCTGTTAAGCTTCAGGAAGTGTCAGGAAAAATGTTGAAAAATAATTTTTGTACATCAACTACATGAGACTTATAAAATAGGGCATTAAACTGTTCAAAAAGCGATTTTCATTGTGAATGCCTATGATTCACACAGTGAATGAAGAACATTCCTTACCTGTCACCTGTGCCACCTGTAGTTCCACTGATCGTCAAGTGATTCGAACGGACGCCAGTAAATCTTCCACTTTTCCCTGTCGCGTGCAAGTGTAGCCGCAGTGGCCTCTGCTCGCTTTAGCACTCATACCTCATCACATCTTTCTTCTTGGCTTTTCGTGAAGAACTCTGACCATCTGGTCGGTGGTCTTCCTGCAGTGCGTTTAACATCCCGAGGGAAACCACTCACCATCGGCTCTTGTCCATCGGATGTCATTCATGCGCATTACGTGTTCGGCCCAACTTATCTTCGACTGTTTAGCGTCCAAATTGCATCTTTTGATTTCTGGTCGTTGACGCAGTTTGGAGCCTCGGATCTTCCCTTACTCTTGTGAAACGGGATATCCTTAGCATCGTCCTTTCGACTGCGCCTTCACTAGCGTCCATTTCTGACAACATATACCAACCATCAATGAAGATCCAGCTTTAGTAACAAAAATGTTGTTGTAAGTTAACGGTGTTAGGTAGCACTGCCGGAGGTGGTGCCGGTCGTTGGGTGGTCTGTCTGACAAGGCAACGAAGTAGCCATTCAATTGGAACAGTGGAAGTATTTGCCACCCGCTACTGCCCCGATATGATGATGGCGCTGGTGTACTAGCGAAATGTTTTATGAATCAGGTGTGCTTTTGTGTATTCGAAGGCAGATTTCAGAAAGTTCTCAGAAGCATTTGGCTTTGTACGTCCGTGAATTCTCCGACTATTTTAATTGGTATTCGAATTAAAACATTCGGTGAATGTGTGGGTTGTCGTTCCATTCGTTCTGTGTTCTATCGTTGCATATATTACAGTAATCGAATGGAAACTTACTATGACTGCTTTTAGTTTGACACATGCAAGATCTGAATCTGCCTTCCTTGTTTATGTCAGTGTTGGAGTAGAATGGCTGTAATTGATTCTTCAGCTTAGAAATTGACATTGATCCCTATTTTGATGGTCCACTTTCACAAGTGCTGTAGTTCCCTTTACACTTTCCATTCGTAGTTTCGGTGTATGTTTGTCATTCACGGTGATGGTCTGCTTTGAGCACCTTGACATCGCTGACGTATTGATAACGATAATGCTAGAAACATCCATAATCTTTGTAAGAAGTACCTAGAACAGAGTAGACAACTGTTTTTTAATCATCGAGTGCTGAGCAAATATAACAACACTACGGAATCGGTCATTGGAGTTAAAGGCTCTACTAAGGCGATCTTTTGAAAGAAACCCAGAGACCATGGTGAAATCTAAGAACGGTGGAAAATGAGTCTGTTTTGTGTAGAAGAAATTCGGAATAAAGGTATTGAAGTAGAAAAACCAAACAGGAAAAACTTTTATCCCGTCAAGGAAACGATTATAAAAATGGGAATTTTACATTTTCATTCATTGTTAGGCTGAAAAAGGAGGTTAATTTTAAAGAGCAGACTTTATTCAGCTAACATTTCGGTCGTCTCCGAGACTCGACTTCATTCAAAAAGGGAGGAAGCTGTAGACTAAAATACCGAGCTCTCTTCAAGTGATGTCAACTGTGTCACACAATTCAGATGGTGAAACGGAGAGCTTTATTGTGAGGTAAATCGTTCCCGTGGACTGTGTAGATTTTCGGTATGGTTGGTTTTACCAATCATCGAAGTTAGAACCGCCGCACAAGCATGCGTTATCAAATATGTCGGATGCAGGAACGAACAAGCGGGAGTTTCTTTTTCTCGCTTTGTTATGAGGAAAGTCATTAGTTACATAACAGAGAAAAAGAATTGTCGATGTTGGTCAGCTACCATGCGTTACCGTAGAAGTGAAAGATATCACAAACTTCCTTACTAATAAATATCTAAATCGTACTAAATTCTAAGCTGTTATGGTAAAGCTGCCATTCCGTTTTCTTTCTGAATGCTGACCATAACTTCGTTCAAATACGGATTGGATTCCACTAAAGGATTTATTTTTTATCATCGGCTTATAAGGCTAAAAAATAATGCAGTGGCAAAGTAGTACGACACGGACGCAATTACACAATAGATGTGGTCCCACTTTATGCGCAATAGCAGACCTACGTAACATAATCGTTAAATGGTCCCAGTACCGTCATTACAGAACCGTTGACAATGACAACTTTCTCTTCTTAGGTGTGCCATGCAGTACAAGCGACGGACTACTTGAAAAGAAATCCAGCATTGGTTTGGTGGTCTCCCGTGCCGGGTTTACTGCAAGAAATTGGAGGTTTAGCTGAATCAATTGTAAATTGCTGGTGAGTTAAGGGACTCATGGATGCTTATATCAAGTATGATGAGTATATTACCGGATTTTTTTCTTACAAATGAGATAGTAAGTGTTATAACAACTATTTCCTCATTATTATATTCTCTTACTATCAAATCTGCTGTTTCACGAAGGTAAATCTTCCATTGTGGCTCAGAAATCTGTTCGTAACAACGACATGTGTTGTCTGTCAAGAAAACAGTTAATTGTAATATTTGTTCGAACCCTTTGCTATTCTAATTCTTTTATTTTTTAAAACCTGTCTCCTTAGACCTACAGAAGGAGAGAATTTCTTCAGTTACAAACAGCGAAGTTCCTTCTAGCTTCTTTGATGTACGTGGGAACATCTACAGGCTAACCAGAGGTTCAATAAATGTTGTCAATGTAGCACAAAAATTTTACGTTTCCTATGTTACTGAACAGTTTGGCGGCTAAGTACTTTATTATTTTCATGCAGCAAGGGCTTAAAAAATACACGAATGAATTGCCCACTCCGAGCAGTTCTCGGTCGACTTCTGGCTTTATGAGGCGGTGGCAAACGCCGAAAAGAAGTTCGATCCAAACGGACCCGATGCCAAGCTTCGTATCACTCTGTTCACCACGCCTTGATATATCTCTCTCGACCAGTTCGCCATGATCGGGTTTGTAGGCTGCAGAGATATACTTGCTTACAAAAATGAAACTATGTGGAAAAGAAAGCTGTCCAGTCTGTGAGAGTTCCTGAAATTGGCAAGTGCTGGGCGGGAATAGCCAATACATTCATTACATCACTTAGTTTACACATCATGTTGCATATTGCAATCACCGTGCTTCCAAAGATTATGCATTTCGGCACTATGTTCGGAGTGACTGAAAGATATTGCTTCATTACAAAGTATGTTTGCATTGGGAAATAAAACAACTACGAGAACTAATTTATGTTGGTGATTTTTGTCTGCAATGTGTGAACAGTCGATGTACAATCGTCCCTGGCCATAAGAATCATTTAAAAGTATTCTGTAAAAGTAGTCAAGTGATTTCAAAGAGTCATTTCGAAGTGGGTTGAACTCTCTTTACTGCAAAGACTTTTTTTGACGAAGAAAAAACGTATGTTTTCATAGGAACAAAAGTCAGAGTTCTTTTCCTCAGTGGTTTAATATGAAGCCAACTTTGTGTTGTCTCAGCACAACTGATTCAAGTAAATTTAACATAAAAGCTTTTGTTTTCAAGATTACTGTAAGGCCAGACAATTTCAAAAAGTAACTTTTCAATTTGATTTAAACGCCAGAAGAGATATGCGTTTCACAATTTGTCATATGGAAATGAACTTTATAGATTTCTTTTTGAAAGGTAGATAGGTAAAGTTCGCACAAATAATACAACGTAATCCTGAGAAGATCAATGTATAAGCTTTTTCTGAAAATAGTTCTGCCCTATTGCACTGTATATCGGTGATCTAAACGGCCCGTGATGTTTTTTTGGCAACTCAAGTGTTTCCTTACTTTAAATCCGCCGATAGGCCGTTAAGTGCTGAAAATCCACCAATAACATCCTTTGCAAAGTTAGCACTAGCATGGTTAACTTCTACTTCCTTGCATTGAAATAGTTCGTAGTTTATTCTTACAGTTAGCTGATCCAAAATGATTTGGGTTATGGCGTCGGGGGAGGCCGGCAGCACGACCTTGTTGTTCGACAGCGTCAAACGCCTGAAGAACAGAGTTTTCGCTAACGAGTAGAATTTCCAAGGAGCTTTCCAACTGAACTACACGAAACCAGACAGGATGGGTTAAAAACAAAATATCGACAAATCCTTTAAAAATCGAAGCTCTCGTTAAACCCGTCCAAGAAATGAGAACTCACAGTTTGCATTACAATACGCATCACAAATCCTCTGTCTGCATCTGCATACGGTGCACTATCGGAGACCTGAGCAGAAACACCAGCTCCCATTGAGAAAACCATCTGCACCGGCAAGGTGAAGCCGGTAACGTTGAAGGTCCTTGTGCTCATTGCGGCTGAATTCAACAAACTTTTTATTGAAGAAATATGAATAGAAGAAAATTCCGCATCTTTTTTCAATAGGTAGATGAAATTTAGGATTAATGAATTTTTCCAAACAAATGACTGGAGATGGTTGGTAAGTGATTAAATAAATAGGGAATGCTTAATCTCGCCGTTATAGGTACCATATATAAGGAAAATTTGGCTCGCCCACTGCTGTGCCGGGATCGAAACTATTCCCTCAAAAATACTGTTCTCTGCACTATGACATTTCTTTAAGGCAACAAAATACTGGAGATATTAACATGAATAAGGTTCATAAATTAATGCTTCAAGTTGCAAGTGTTTTTTATTACGAAAACAATACTCTATTTAATACCTGGTCCTCCTTCTTAATATCGTTCTAAGAAGAGAAAACAGCAACGGACGTGCCAGAACATTCGCCATGTTTGCCACATCAGTCATTATTATGAGAATCACACCTGAAGATATTTGAATGGTAGTACCTATTGGCATGTTCATTTGAACAGATTTCTTGCTTTCAGTAGGGTTGTGGAAAAAATCGGCGATGGATTTCTTCTAGGAATTTGTAATCCCTAGCCGCAACGCAGGTATTAAGGATCTACTTAACATTTTGAAGACAAAGAAATTCTTCAAATCCGTCATATTCTTTGCGGTCGGCTTTGGGATTGAGGACTCTGCTAGTCCCATGCACATAGAAGTTGGTAAATGAGGTACAACGTATGCCCACTGATGAACGGGAACAACGTGGGAAGGCAGTTGCATAATTCTTCGAATGCGCTGATTTCTCATGTGCTATAGTTTAAATTGGGTCTCGTCTATGTGATTTTTATTGCTGTTACATTACATTTTAACTTCCCCACTAAATGAGAAAGTGCAGAATCGACAAAACGGCATCGTTAAAAACTAAGGTCTTGGGAGAAACCCTCTCCCCAGAATTAACGAATGACAAAAGGGAAACAGCTTTCCCAAGCAACACTCCATCAGCAAATAGCAAAAAACCCCCAAAAATCGCACTCATTTAGCCACCATGGGTTTTTTTTTAAAATTTCACTGTGATAATGTGATCTCTGTCTTTGTGGCAAGGTCTGCCTAATTTCACTGAATGATTAAAGGACAATGTCGTGAAAAAACAACTGCTTAAGAGCATGAAGTGCTGTCAGTTCGTGCTAATATCCTGCGCTTCGATGAAACAGATAGCCAACTAATATGAAAAAAGGAAACCGTCGCAGGAGCGACACTCAACTAGCGCTTCCTTTGCCACATTCTGAAACGTTCCAGATTTCCAATAAAGGCTAATGTTTATGGAGAGCCGTTTGAGTCTCCGCTTTCCTCCTTCATGTGCAGGAAAACGAATTTTGTTATTGAGCAGTTTTGACTAAGGCAGTAACCATTTATTCTGACTAGTAATTGCATTTTCTAAATTGTTCTCTGAATAAGGAAGGTTTAGACAACGATCAGTTTAGGAAACGTTAGACAATCTCGCAGGCTGACCTGAGTCATTTTCTGTTCATTTAATGGTTATGTGCAGAACATATGTTGGAGCTGTGGATTGACGTGTATTTGAAAGAACTGTTACAAAAACAGGAACTCATTTCCCACTTTTGGTTTAAATTTCATCTACATCAATGAATGTTTATATGATTGAATTGACTGATGAGATTAGTGATTGTGAAAGTGATTAGTGATTTGAAAGCGAACTCCTTCAAAAGTCTACCTGACGACTACTTGACTGTGAAGAACTTCTCTCGACCACGTACAGAAAGAAACGTAGAAATTCTCTGTGGGAAATTACTGCTGTCGAGCGACCAGCGTTAAGGACGACAAATGTGAAGTTCTCAGTCAATTCCAACATGCAGTCAAAAGTATTCATCACGTATTTTCGTTTCAGACTTTTTCGTCTTCGCACATAAAATTCGAAATCATAGCGCCACGGAATCATCGGCCGTTTTACGATGCCTTCATGAAAGATGAAGGAAGCTGAATAAGCACCTTCGCACTGTTTCGATGAATTTCCGAGCGACGATCAGTATCGCCTTAAAGTATCCCTGGCATTTTTCATGCGCAACCGTAGTCAGAAAGCCCGTGTTCGTTAAAAAAAATTCCATCATAGCAAATTTCCTCGTGTGTCGCAGTGGAAAGTGGTACACTACAATACACACATGGACGTCGGATTGGATAAGTCTCTTATGGTCTGGAAGCTTTCAGTTCCTCTGCGGCCAGCAAATAGTCATTGAGTCCATGAGCCACGGCGAGTTATTTATGTCTGATACGCATTCAGTCACCTCTTGCAATTCTTAGGAAGTCTAACGACGAATCCCATATGGGATTAATCAATACCGAGTTTTTTGTCTTTTTTATAACGAAATTTCCACCTCAGCAGTGCAAATGTTTTATATCCTTACTGGCTAAAACCGCGAGAAGCATCCACTAGACTCTTTAGTGTTCCGTCTATTATAAGGTCATGACAATCGTTTTCCGACATTTTTCGTCGTCGATATCGAATTCGGGGCCTTTCAAAAGAAAGCATTTGTTTCTGACTTCGCATCGACCTAGTGCTAAGGTTTGACGTCAATTCTGGTGAAGTAGGAAAACAAGTTGTCTTTTTTGCAAAGAAAATATCAGACGCTCCGTAGCCGTTCCATTAAGAATATTGAGTGCATCGTTGGAAGCATGATCATGAATGAGTTGCCGTAATGTGCTTTATGAAGGGTGAGAAGCTCCTTATGTCCTTATGTTTAGCACAAAAGTGTTAATTGAGAGATAGATATCGCCTTCTACCCATCTACAATGTCAAACCTTCTTGGTTCTTCCCGACGAGAGCAGGTTAGACAAGGTGTATAGAGAATTCCTCTATCAATCTTCGAAGTTCTCTATCTGCCTAATCAATGCATCCCATGGGTCGATGGGGACCGCGTTACTACAACGACGCGTGCGTACTCTGCGTCTATGTCCCGTTCGGGTCAATGGGCATGAAATCCTCTACAGATAGAGAATTCTCTATCCACCTAATCAATCCATCCTATGGGTCGATGGAGATCGCGCTACTACACAGACGCGTGCGTACCCTGCGTCTATGTCCAGTTATGGCCAATGGGCAAGCCGCTCGCTTGGACGCAGCCACGCCTACAGCCACCGGCATTTGGCCAGGCGAAGCCTTGGTGAACGCCGTCGCCAGCTCAATCATTGCTCCTCTCTCGATTGATCTTTCCTTAGAGTTTCATTTGCTTAAATCGCAGTGATAGGAACTGTAATCACTCTCGCTCTTGCTCTTATTTCTCCGTTAGCTCTTGCATTGTTATTATGTTAGTGTTATCGTTGATTTTCGCATATGTGTTGACATGAGTTCGATGCTCTCATCGTTCACAGGTACTCCACAAACGGCTCTCCACTATTCGCTTTCTCGAACGCTCTTCATACTTTTGTGCTGTGAGGCGTTACATTGGTGCATGCATTATTGTTAAGGCATTTTATTAGAAAGAAGAAGAAATCCACTGAACCACCTGATTTGTAGTTTGTTGTGCCTCATTGCATTGTTATGCAAATAGTATATATATGTGTGTGTGTGTGTGTGTGTGAATAAAGGTTTAATTACCCAAGTTTGAGGTACTCCACAAAACGGATCTCCACTATTATTCGCTTCCTCGAACGCTCTTCATACTCTTGTGCTGTGAGCCGTTACAAGGTGAGAGTACTGAATAACAGTGAGAATAGTGACCGTGGAGGGTCGTCAGGGAAGACTGGGCCGGTACTGTGAAAACAAGATGTTGCTGAGAGTTGTCGACACTGTTGAAGATAGATATATGTGGAACAAAGGACCTGGTTTGACGATGAACCAAGTCAAAAGATTGCATCTTTTCAAGAACCTTTAAGTCAATCTGCGAACTGTTGATGAATAGGACCTGATCATTCTTTTTCTTCATTGATCGTAAAGCACAATAAGATGTACACGTTCATCATAGGACGCATACGACTTCAGTTGTTATACGCCACCGCTTCCGAAGTTCCACCACACAAGTGGAATCATTCCTCCATCCACAGTTCAAATTAGTACCTGGCCTGTCTAAACGCATTGTACGATACATCAAATACGATGCTTGCCATGGTTTATAATGAAAGAGAGTTTTTACAAAGCTCCGTCCGAATCTCCTCACCTCTCGTTAGCGCACAGAGAAAATAAAACTGGTTATTGAGCAGATCCATATGGTGGGGGTGGAGTTAGATTTCACTAGTAAATTAATTCCATTTATTGATTTTTTTAATAAATGTTTAGAGAAGAAGCTACGTATGAAATGCGAGAAGTTCTCGCACGTTTTATCCTATTACTGTTGTTAATATTTTATTTCATGCTTGCGGGGATTCTGGTGCTGTTGAGAGGCAATGAAGGTATGTGCTTGGTGGAATAATCACATGCATTCCTAGTTCAAAAATTTTTCTTAGTGAGTGAGAGTGAAAGTGGTTCAAGATTTCACAATGTTTTTGCCTAGTAGAGGATTATTTATTTGTGACGTTTTCTAAAACCTTCAACGGGTGACGTTTGAGAAGAAGAATTGGAAAAATTTTCCAAGATATTTTCGTCAGCACGCGAGCTGTGTTATGCTAGAGCTCAAAATATGTGAAGCTTCCATCGAATTCCAGTGGCGTTTTAATAAAGGTGAATAAGAAGCGCCGAATTGTTTTAATGAATTTCTGAACAACGAGCAGTTTGGCTGCAAGATTCTCCTCCCACCTTCCCTGCACTTCTGCAGCCAAAGAGAGAAGGCTACTGGAGATACGGATTCCACTGCTGTCAACTTGTTAGTTCAGCAGTGGTATGATTGTTTCATTTCAAAATCCATAATAGGTGCAGTGGTCATTGCACTATACTTTTGCAACAAAGCATTTAATGGTTTTCAGCTGTTTTTGATTACTAGTAGCTGGAAAATGCGACATAGCAGTGTCGCCAATTAATATTACGTCTGACGAAACGGAAACGTAGTGGTGTGAAAACGACAGGTGCGCTGCCCAGTGTGCGCTGCCTGGAGTGTGCGCTGCGTGGAGCCTCTTATGAGAATTTTACAAACGGTGAAGAAAGATGAATAGGCAATCATTGTATATTATACAACATACAGTATATACTATATTTAAGGAATTTGTAAGCGACAAGCAGTTTCGCACAACTTTTCACTTCACCAGTCGTATGAGTTTTATCGCTATTCCTCCAAGCAGTGGTTTTTGGAGCAGCAAACACTACCTTTCTGGGGCTTCGTACATTAGCAGGTCGAGATAGTCTCCTTGCGATTTCCCTGATGCCGTTTCAAATTTCGAGTCTTTTTTATTGGAACCGGGGAAGTGTGGACCGCTGTCCGGACTAAGTTTTGAGCTATCACTTCGGCTTTGGTGAATATAAGAAGGACGTTATCTCTAGAGATAAAGTACATATCAAACGGGATGAAAACGTTTCATCAACGATGTCGTGTGGATCGCAAAGAGCGCTTGCTGCAATGGCTTTCGGCGGAATAGAAATTTTTTAAATTGTGGCTCAGCTCCGGGAATAAATGTTTGTTGCAAGAAAGATGTCTTTTTTCGTATCGGCTAGAATATGGAATTTTTTTCGATCTTTCTGGTGAGACTGAGAATTCCGCCTTTACGTGTACTAAACCGATGTCACCGTCAGCTCCACCAATCCATCGGTCATGGGTATTACAAACTTCACAGGAAAAGAAAACAACAATAATTTCCGTGCTGTGTAAATTGCACTCTGAAGCGACAAGCAATTTCAACGCAAGGTTATCCTCGTGGTCGCAGTTTGTTTTGTTGATCGGGGAAATTTTTGGAAAAATGCAATAGTTATTAAAGGCTCAGTTGGTCATGTGAATCTCCCAATTTTCCTTCCTATATGTCAATGATCTGTTATTTAAGTTTTTCCTCGGACGAGAATTGCTGAGTTTGATGTTGTTTTAGCAGTGCTCGACAAAATAAACAGCGCAGTCTCGAAACAGACCATGGTTTCTCATCTTTTGCAAGAACACTATGTACGTTGTTCATCGATAGTCAGTCGACTCTTCGTTAGTGCAGCAAGTGTGACGACGCATTGGCTGCAGATAATAAGCGAAGACCGTAGTCGAAAGCAATATATTGGCAAAAAGGCATGGTGTTTTAATTGCGAACTCTTTGAACACTTGGTGGAAATTAACAGTAGTGAGATAAATATTTTTTGTTGGTAGTTCTTTAACAAATGATGGAACATTACACCCTCGCTTTTGCGTGGAGATAGCTTCTGTAGAACCTGCTCTACGTAGTGATCTTATCTGTCGATGATAGGTATTTGATTATATGCGTCATTGTCCCCTAGTTAGGCATGATTTAATTGAGAATCACAGTGTTATATCTGCAACAACCTTTTCTGACCGTTGTTTTGAGGCTTTTTCACCATTCCATATAGTCAAATGACATTGTTAGTTGTCACGGTGGAGTGTTAACCTGGTCTGTTTGGAGTGAGTGGTGTCGTTTGTTAGGGTAGCCTCGCAATGAACCTCTCACCTCATCGTGTAGAATGCTGAACTTTAAATTTCACAAGGAACCTCGCGGTAGTGACATGAGATGAGACAAACTGGTATTACTAGCAATGCTGTTCGAGAGTGTGCAATCGTTTTCTTCACGAGTTGTCCGATCAGCGATTGCTTCATCATAGAACGACGGCAGTAAAAAGAAGGTTTTCGGGAAGAAATACTTTTTACTTCCCACAAAATGCTTTCTATTTCTTAAAAAGTACACTGGTTAATGTCTACTAAATCTAAAATTTTTTTGGCGACTCCTTCATCTTCGCATAGAGGGAAATACTCCGTTATCTACGTTTTTCTGATTAAAGAGAAACCTCTTGTTGACATTAAAAGCAATGACATACTCTTAGAGCACTGAGTTTTAGCTTAATTCTGGAGAAGTTTATCTATTCCTGTTGGTGATTTTTAAATATAAAGGAGAAAGATCTCCATTGCTAGTTGCGAATATGTCGTAATTAGCAAAGGTTACTGAGGATGTGTACAACGAGGATTTCAGCCCTTTAGAGAGTTCTATCCCGTCAATGTCATAGACCACAAGTTCAATTTTTAGCATTAATGCCACAGCGCTGCCTTAATAAGATATGTAGTTCTACGAGATGTTGAGATAATTATGCTTAAGCGTTCTTGGTTTTTGGTCATTGTGTTTTCTCATTTTCATCTCTTTGTTCGGAGGTGTCGTGGTTGCTAGTGGAAATTAGGTCTTACAGTCAGTTCTCGGCACCTTATAATCACTAGCTTTGAGCAGAATGTTCGGGTTCGTAAAAGTTCCCACGCGGGACTTCTTCGTAGTTGCCGCAGAACAGCATCTCAAACTTGGGCTTTTAAACCTTTTATGACAATAATAATTCAAGAGTGACAATGAACATCGGTTGACAATGCAGCGCCAAACTGGTGTCAGGATCAAGTTAGTGAGGGTGAGGCTGCTTAGTAGCTTTGCTATAGGGTAATGGAACAACACTATATGACAGCAAAATTAATATACAATAGTGAACACGTACATGAAAGAGTTAACACCTTGGAATAACTACATGGCGTATCACACATAATGAGCAGAGTTGGCGGAATGCCTAAGGAAACGAATACGATACTGAATCACGCGGCTAATTAAATGCCTACTCGAAGTAGCAGTGTTTTCGCAAAGGTCCAGAACTTTTTACCGAAAACATTCGTCGACTTCCGCATCCAGCTCCCTCTTGATCAGATAGATGACTGAGGACGGTTTCCCAAACAACTTCATGCCCTTTGTGTTATCGCACTCGTGATGGTTCGGAACAGAAACAAAACAGATTGCATAAAAAGGCTTGAATAACAAAAGGGTGTTTGTGACAAGTAAAGTTTCTCAGAATGAAGTGAAAACATTTACATGCTGCAAGTCTGCAAGGCGATATGAGGGATGACGAATGCAGTTATTGTAGGAGCATACGATAATATGAAAGAATAGCAACTATTCTGGCAATAAACAGCTATAAATTATTACTATAATATATTTCGTTGGACCTTCATGTTTATAATATATTGCAATATTGATAACTCCGTGAAATACATTCTGAAATTCTTTTCTCTTTAGTTTTCCGTAAACTTTTAGGGTTCTGGTGTAAGTATTTATTCAAAATTATTTTTTCCTCGGCATGTGTCTAAGTGTAAAGCGGCTCGACGGAACTGGTTTAATTCGCTTATTTCCACATTGGTTGATAGCTCTAAAGTAAAATAAAGACGACAACATTGTTATAGGAATTATAGGGCGAAACTCAAGCTTGAGAAATGCCATGCGTAGGATGGAGGCGAAAAATTGAGATTAGTCAAAAAGTGGATATACATCTAACAATACGTAATGGTAGTTATTTGGATTGAAACCAGTGAATATTTGTATAGTCTTATTTTTGTTCCCCTCACATCGGTTTACCGGCTCATAGTGGCTGCGACGTGTTCCTGGGTGCCGGGATGCGATGTGCAGCGGGTGGATTCATCCCCACGGAAGTGTCTCCCATACTGACACTGAGCTGCGGCTTTTCCATCAGGAAGGCCCAGCTAAGAGTAAACGAATGCCAGGATCCACCACTGTCCGAGTATCAAACTAGTCGCATGGTGGGCAAATCTCCCTCTGATCCAGCAAGGGGCGGCGACTGCCTGTGGTGGTGACGAGCTGAGGCAGGCTTTTGTCAGGCTGACTTTGAGACTCCAGGCGAACAGAGTGACTGGACCAGCAAAACTCCGAGAAGTGGAGAACATGCTGGGGGCCTGCACAACTAGAGAGGGCGGGCCCGTCCAACTATCCAAGTATCCAAGTACTTTGACCTTAGTTCGCCCGAGAACTTGCTGTTGTGAGTACGTTAGAAATATTGGTGCATTTGTCACAATAATTCCTCCATAATGTGAACACTTCGGAGTGCGGAGGGTAGGCTTGCTGTGTCAAAAACCTTGTTCTCCCTTGACTTAGGTGTAGCGGTTTTCCTACATCTTCCATTTCCTGTGTTTGATGTTGCCATCTGTTTTACTACATCTTCTTACATCAGTTAACCGTATTGTACCCTTCCGTCTCACACCAAATTTAGAATTGTTTCTCGGAATACAAAGGGAAAGAGAGCTGTTGTAGAGCTCAATATTTTAGCACCCTTTCGATGGCGATTATTTTCCGTTTTGTCGCGCAATGGAAGAAGTAATAATTTTTTCTCTTTGACGTACTGTGACACTTGTGGATTTCACAGTGACCGCTCCTTAAGTTCTTATGTTTCGCCGCCCCCTTTACTGTTATTTCCGTTCTGTAAATCAGTTTTTCTTCTCTGCTTTTCGCAAGAATTTCTAATGGACACTTATTCTATGAGTGCTTCACGTTCTTCTGTAGAACCTCCGATGTTTCTGGAGCATATAAAACTCTCGCAAATGAAGAAAAAAACACTTGTTTACTACGCAATCATACTGCTTGCATCATTTAATGAAATGACATAAATTCTGCAAAGGATTCTACGATGTTTTATTTATGCGATTTTGACATCCTATCATTTCATGCCAAAAGTCATCGTAGGGATTGAAAGTTAGAAAACAACGAATGGGTTGTCAAAAATTCGTACTGGGACACTGCGTGGGTTGCCAGTTCTTCGAGGCAGTGGCATTTCTGTGCTTCTTCACCGCTTACGTTCTCTAGGCCATCACATTCTCGTCAAAACCAATTGACTCTCGCCACAAAATGAGAAATTTATAGGAGACTGTCAAGAAGAGAACCCTGTCATAAACGACGCCTGCCACACCATCGCCGTTGGATAAGTCGTCAGTTGACCACAAGAAGTGTAGGGAAAAGAATTGTGTTCACCTCAATAAACCACCTCAAAAGAACACGGCACCTGTAGGTGTTATACCGGCCATTCCTTCAACATCATTATGACACCTATAGAAGTCACTGCTCGCGAGAGTGTCAGGTAGTATAAAGTACATCGGAGTGAAGTGGTCATCCGACGATTTTGATCACTGTTTGTGAACGTGTTGCAACTTCCACTTTTCCATAATTAGTCGTTAATAGCAAGGAAACACGCATTGGATGATATTGGCGTATCTTTACAAATATATTTTCATACGAAACATTGTCATTGATTGCTTCATTTTGTTAATGGAACAATAACGTGATGTAGCATGTCACTGAGAGTGCTCCGCTACGTCAACTCTGTTCTCTCACCATATTTTTTGTTTTGTTTTAACTGTGATTTTCAATGTACTTTCAGGAGAGTATTGGTGGTCTATTGCTGCTGCCATGCCCTATCTCTTTAGTGGCGATCAGCACTTACTACTTCGACCGTTGATCTTGGACGAGGTAGTCACTAATGGTAACCATGACCAGGGAGGTCGAAACTCAATTTGTAGATGTCGATCCTGCATATTCTTTTAGAAGAAATTTCAGGTAAGCGCCTTTAATCAACCTAAGAAATTCTTCTCGAACGTAACAGCTGAGACAACAAGTGAGTCTAAACTTATTTCTGTGATTTTTTCGAGTCGTCCTATTTTTTGACACTTACTGGTATTTTTAATGCCCTAAATTGCTCTCTGTTAAGTCATAATTGTTGCAGCAGATTTTTATATAATTGTGCTTGTAATCCAAGTCCCAATAACTAGTAAAATTTCTAGAAATGGCGACACTAGAAGCTGCCACATTACAAGAGGAAGAGGACGCGCAACCATGAAAACCTCTCACAAACAGACCCACGATGGCATCCATGGACTTATTATGATTAATGTGTTATCGGTATAACAGAGTCCGCGAGGAACTAATCAATACATATTTGCAGCACCGCACATCTCAAGCTTTTTTTCTGCCCAATAACGAGTATACGATGTGACGAGTTCCATGTGAAGTATTTTTTTTCTTCTATGTAATTACAGTTTTGTTACATGATTGATGGTTCAATACTAGTCTCTGCGTGCTGCCGTGCTATTTGCATATTTTGACAAAACATCGTTAATGACGGGCTACTGTTCTAGTTCGACTCCGCTCCGGGCCAACCAAGTCTCTCATCTATCCTGGGTCGGGAAATTGGTGCCGGATTTTTCTGCGAAAAAACCGCTCTCTGCAATCCAACTGGGAGCGCTCGAGCTCGGCTATTCTCAGGACTCCAGGGAGAATTGCTCGGTCAGCATTCTACGATACGACTCTACGATCAAGATGAAATGAAAATGCTCAAGCAGCAACCGATGCCACACGTAAAGTTGGAAGATCTTTGTGGACAACGAATACGAGGAAACCAATTTAATGTGAGAAATGCTGGAATCCGTAAAGAAGACCTAAAGACGAGTCAGATAAAATTAAAAGATAAAAAATCTCATGTACAGTTAGGAAGAACAAAAAATTGAATCCCTCCTTTCCTCCGGAGCCTCGATTTCATTCCAAAAAGGAAAAAAGTTTTGTGAAGGCAAAAAAGAAGCGATCTATAAGAGATAGGTGTTGGAATGGACAAAAATACCGAGCTGTCTTCAGGTGATGTCAATGGTTTTTACTCATTTCAGATAGTGAAAGTCAAAGCTTCATTGTGAGATAAGTCTTTGTAGGGAATTGTGTGTTGGTTTCCGAGTCATCGCAGTTGGAACAACAGCACAGGCATGCGGTATGAATATGTCGAATGCAGAAACGAACAAGCGATAGTTTCTTTCCTCGGTTTGTTGTGAAGAAAGAATTAGTTATATGACAGAGAAAACAGTTGTTGATGTTGGTCAAATACCAAGCGCTACTGAAAGTGAAAGATATCACAAACCTCCTTACTACTGTATCGCTAGATCCTACTAAACTCTAAGTTTTTAAACTAAAGCTGCCAGTCCGTTTCTTTAACGAAAATGGCTATAACCTCCTTCAAATAAGGATTTTATTCCACTAAAGGGTATATTTTTTATCATTGGTTTACAGAGCTAAGAATAATATAGTGGCAAGCTAGTATGAAACAGGACGAAATCGCACAATTGTTGGAGTCTCTCTTTATGAGCAATGACAGACCTACGTGGTATAATGGTTAACTGGTCCCAGTATCGACTTTACAGAACCGTTGATAATAATGTGTTTCTTTTCTCGCCATATTCGGCAGGTACCTCTCGCCTACCGACTGTCCGTTCTTCGACCACCTTAACAACTTCCTGCGCAACAAATGCTTCAGCATCCACGGTGAGGCAAAAAATGCATTCAACGAATTCGTCGCTTCCAGAACTCTAGAATTTTATGCAACTGGAACAATTCACTTTGTCCTTTTTTCAATTAGCAGGAAATAGTATGGAAAAAGTTATGGCTATTTAAAATTTACATTTAATATCAGACTTTTCATATGTAACAACTTGATATAAATAGTTAGATCTCTTGCCGCTCATTTTGCACACGGGCTATTTTAAACCGGACGATTAGAGACGCACCAAATCTTTCTTAATCTAGTACACTTCATTGCGATTTTTCACGTTGCCTTAATCATTGGGGAATTTTGTGGCTAACTGGTTTATTGGTCTCATAAGGGAACGGTATAAAATACCGCACAAATGGATTGGCCGTCATAAACGTGGCTTCTTGGATGGCTTCTCACTTCATTGGACGGTGGCAAATGCCGAGAAGAAGTTCGATCTAGACGGATCTGACCCCGAGGTTCGAACCACTCTGTTCACTCCTCCTTGCCACATCTCTGGATCAATTCGCCATGATGACGCTTGTGGTCTGCAGAGATCGTTTTTCTTTTCATAACGCGTTAACGTGAAAAAGAATGCAATTCCGATCGTGCGAATTCCTGAAGCGAGAATACGCATTACTTTACTGACCTCAAGCTTACGTTGTTCGTTGAATATTGAGATGACGGATTGCCCATGACGGTGCAGACCAGGTTCATATTCATGACAACTTCTGGAACAAATTCCTTTATTCGTACGTTTGTTCTGACTGAAAATACAATTGATTTGTTTGATGTTCTCCTGCATTTGTCAACTGCATCAATTCAATACAAGATAAGTAGTGCAAAACACTAAGTTAGATAGTCGAATCATTTCAAAGGCAATCGTTTTTAAAGCATTTTTAAATGATTATTTTTTTACAAATTTTTTAAAATAATAAAGTCGGTAAATCCCGCGACCCTCTTTCTATTAACCTCTGCATTGATCAAGTAATTCTTTATATCTTTGTTGAGCAAACGCGAGATGTTATTTTATTCTTTATTCACGAACAAGCTGACGTTTCGGTGGATTTCGCCTTCCTCGGAGCCTGGAAAGGTCAAGTTGGCAGCAATCTATCCGGCCAGACACCTCCGTATGTAACCCTGTTATTCTGATGGGATGGACAAATCACGCTTCTGTGTGAATTCTGTGCGGTTGGTCTTCAAGCGACATACTCAGTCGAAGACTCATGGAGAGCGCTGAGTGCGCAAAGAAGCTATTCTGTATTCAATGTGATTGAAATCTTGGTTTAGCGTTTTCTCTGTTTGGTTATGGAGGTGTTTGTCCGGATGGATTACTGTCAACTTGACCTTTCCAGGCTCTGAAGAATGCGAAATCCGCCGAAACGTCAGCTTGTCAAGGATATAAAGAATAAAAGCCAGTCTTATAAACTGACAAACTTGCACCAAAGGTTTCGATTGGTCGCCGTTAACGGTAGAACGACGTCCGCGACCTGCCTCATTTTTCAAAGTCAAATTCGCACTCACGAAATTTCTACAACAAAGCGCTGTATTGTGCATTCGATAAAACTTGCTTGGCCACATATCTCACCAATTTCTCCCACCTTCTGAGACCTCCCTCGTTGCGTTTTTTGTGCCAAGTGGTTTGGTTCGATAATCATTGTGCTTGGAAGATTAACCAGTGAAGGGACTGAAAAATACCAACCATTTAAATCCATTTATATGGTCTCGCAAACTGATCTTTTTGAGCCGATGAGAGGTTTTTATAGGTCTTCGTTGTAGGTGTTGTTGTTCTTGTTGTCGTTGCTCTTGCTGTTGCTATTCGATAGTGTTAATGAAGATCAAACTTTCAAATAAACGCCATATTGATCAGGAAGGCTCCTCACCGTGCTGCTACGAGTGCGTCTGGTCGACGCGTTGTTAACGTGGGTCGTGAGCGACACTCACCCAGCCCAGAAAATCACTTTACAATAAGGGCACAGATCTTCAAAACACTCCTCTAGGCACACATAACGCACAAAAGCACAACGGCGATGTTCTTGAAGTGAATGCCCGGATCCAAGTGCAAGAATCAAAAACATCAACGCGCAAAACTCCTGAGGCGTTTTGGATAAATTTCAAAGATCCAAGGATGAACCGGAAAATCACTGATATCAACAACAGTCGTCTTGTATAAAAGACCATAGCCAAGTGAGTTTGCCTCATTCGAGAGAGATGCTCCACAGAGGAACACCCGGGTGGATGCGCTGATCAAGACGCCACCTCGAGAACACGAACAACTGTGAACGCTCGACTGGGATCACCGGCACTGATGAAGGTGAAACCGTCAAACGTTAGCCGAAATTAAATATCATTTATCAACTTCGTGTAAGCTCACCAAAGAAGGAATTTATGAATGAAAATTCGACGAAAACACGTTTTTTGGCTTTTGAAATTGCCAAGCTCAAAATTGGTAGGAAAAAAAAGTCAATTTTTGACAAAACACAAGAATATAGTTAAAAAGAGCATGAAATCATCTTTCGAATGATATTTGATATTGTGAGCTACAAAGGAAAACTTGTTTGTAAAAAACACATTAAAACAATAAATATGTTAAAAGGCTCATTTATTTATGAACAACTTAATACAACGCAAAATTGCACAGTCTCTCGTCACTGTAGACACCGTGATTGCATGAGTTCGGCTAGGCGGTACTCAATCTCCTGTGAGGAGTGCAGAGACGAATACATTGGCGAAGAGGGTAGACCACTCCGCTTTCGTGCAAAAACAACATCGAGTTTGTAAAATTGGAGTCAAACCAATACTCCATTAGGCACTCAAAGGGCACGGAGAAATAACGGGGACGATTTCTAAGTTAAAGTAGGCATTCTCAAAGGGAAATCGAATTAATCATTGCGTAAAACTCTCAAAGCATGCCGGCTAAATTCCAAGAGTTTAAAAATGAACCGTTTGGAGGAATGCCTCGTTATCACACGTGATCTCACACGGCGCATAAAACTGAAATCTAAATGTGAGAGAGGCGCATTACCATTCCGCGTGAGCTCTGTGCGGTTGGTCTCCGCATGAAATATTCGGTGCAACACTCGTAGAATGGCAAGTGTGTACAGAAGATATTTTGTTTTCAATACGAACAAAATCTTGTTTTAGTCTTTCCTCTATTGGTTTATGGAGGTGCTTGGCAGGGTAAAGTACAGCCAACTTGACCTTTTCGTGCTCTGAAGAAGGCGAAAGCCGCCCAAACGTCAGGCTGTTCATAAATAAAGAATAAAGTAACAACCTCGTGTGTTGCTTGTCAAGAGAACAGTAACTTATAATATTCGTGCCAAACTCTTTGTTATTCTCATTCTTTCATTCTTTTTAAACTCGTCTTTAGACTGAAAGAAAGAGAGAATCTTTTCAATTGAAAACAACTATATACCTTCTTGCTCCTATTGTACACGAGCAAACTTCAATCGGCTAACCAGAGCTCAATAAGTGTTCTTGTATAGCATACAATTTCTATTTTCTTGTTTTATTGAACCGTTCAGCGGAAAACTAGTTTATTGTTTTTATGCTGCAACGGTTCAAAAAAAATTTGTTCACTCCAAATAGTTCTTGTTCGACTTTTTTCATGAGACGGTGGCAAATGCCGAGAAGAAGTTCGATCCAAATGGACCCGATGCCAGGCTTCGTACCACTCTGTTCACCACGGCTTGCCACATCTCTCTCGACCAATTCGCCATGATCGGATTTGTGGTCGTGAGAGTTCCTGGAATTGACAAGTGCTGGGGGGGAATACCCAATACATTTTGTCCAGTGCTCAGCGTGCACTCCATGTTGCATATTGCAGTCACCGTATTTCCAAAGATTATGCATTTTGGCATCATAGCAGGAGCTGAAAGAAATTTGTTTAAAAATTTATTTATTTAAATTTAAATTTGTGCCAGTGATTTTTGCCTGAACTGTGTCAACAATCGATGTGCAATCGACCCTGGCCATATGAATCATAAAAAAATAGTCTGTGAAGTAGTCTAGTGATTTCAAAGAGACTCTTTGAAATGGGTTAAACTCACAGGACTGCAAGGACTATTTTTCGGAAAAAAAACGTATCATTTTCATTAGGACAATAGTCGCAGCCTTTTCCATTGTGTTTTAATATGCAGCCAACTTTGTGTTGTCTCAGCACAACTGATTCAAGTAAATTTAGCATAAAAGCTTTTTGTTTTCAAGATTACAGTATTATTGGGCAATCTCAGAAAATAACTTCCCAATGTGATTTGAACGTCTGAAGAGGTAGGCATTTAACGATTTGCCACTTGAAAAGGAACTTCTTAAATTTCTTTTTGAAAGGTAGAAATATAAAGTTCGCACAAATAACTCATAACGTCGTCCAAAGCAGTTCAATGTATAAGCTTTTCGTGGAAACAATTTCGCCCCATTGCATTGTTTACCGGTGATCTGAACTACCTGTGATGTTTCCTTGGCAGTACAAGTATTTCCTTACTTTAGACTCTTAATCTGCCGATCGCCGTAAAATGCTGCAAACCCACCATTAATCGCGTTTGCAAGGTTAGCACTAGGACGGTCAACTTCTACTTCCATGCATTGCAGTGGTTCGTAGTTTATTGTCACAGTAAGCTGACCCAAAATGATTTGGATTATGGGATCGGGGAGGCCGGCAGCACGACCTTGTTGTTCGAGAACGTCAAACACCTGAAGAACAGCGCATTCGCTAACTAGTAGAATATGCAGAGAGTTTGAACTACACGAAACCAGACAGGCGGGGTTAAAACCAAAATGCCGACGAATCCTTCAAAATTGAAGGTTTCATTAAACCTGTCCAAGAAATGAGAACTCACTGCTTGCATTACAGCACGCATGACAAATGCTCTGACTGCATCTGCACTCGGTGCAATGCCGGAGACCTGAGCAGCTACACCAACACCCATTGAGGATACCATATGCACCGGCAAGGTGAAGCCGGTAACGTTGAAGGTCCTTGTGCTCATTGCGGCTAAATTCAACAATCTTTCTATTGAAGAAGTGCGAATAGAAGAAAATTCCGCAACTTTTTTAATTGATAGATGAGAGTTAATATTGATGAATTTTTCCGAACAAGCGGCTGGGAAAAAATTTTTAAGCGATTAAATAAATGTTGGTTTTTCAATCTCGCCGTCATTGGTACCCTATATTTGGAAAATTTGGCTTGACCACTGCTGAGCTGGGAAACAAACTATTTCGTTTGAAATACTATTCCTTGCACTACGACTTTTCTTTAGGGCAAAAAACATTAGAGACATTAATATGAGCAAGGTTTATAAATCTATGTTTAAAGTTTCAAATGTTCCTATTACAAGAGCAATATTGTGTTTAATACCTGGTCCTGCTGCACATCCGAACACTGCAGTGATGGTGAGGAGAGAAAGCAGCAACGGACGTGCCAGAAAATTCGCCATGTTTGCCACACTGTTCATTATTATGACAATCACACCTGATGATATTTGAATGGTAGCTATTATTGGCATGTTCATTTGAAGAGAAGATTTTTTGCTTTCAGCAGGGTTGTAGAGAAATCGGGGATGGATTTCTACTAGGAATTTGGAATCCCTAACCTCAATGCAGGTATTAGGGATCTACTTGACATTTTGAAGACAAAAAGAAAATTCTTCAAATCCGTCACATTCATAGTGGGCGGCTTTGGCATTGAGGACTCTGCTATTCCCAAGCACACAGAACTCGGGGAGTGGGGTGCAACGTATGCCAAGCGTTGAACGAGAACGACGTGTGAGGGCGATTGCTTAATTCATCGAATGTGCTGACTTCTCACCTGCTGCAGTTTCGGTCTCGGCTATGTGATTTTTATTGCTGTGACATTAAATTTTAGTTTTCGTAGAAATGCGGAAACGTAGAATCGACGAAACGGCATCGTTAAAAATGCGCCCTTGGGAAAAACTCTACCCGCAGATTTATCGAATGACAAAAAGGAAACACAGCTTTCCACAAGCAGCATTCCCACCGGCTAGATAGCAAAAAGGCAAAAATGGCATCCATTTAGCCACATTGGTTTTAATTTCAAATTCGCTATAGTATCGAGATTCTTGTCGTTGTGGTAAGCCGGATTGATCTCCCTAACAACTAATCGCCGGAATCTCACTAGATGAATGAAGAACCGCGTCATGAAAGAAGACCTGCATCAAAACATAAAGTGTTGTCAGCTCGTGCTAACATTCTGCACTTTGATGAAACATACGGTACAGCGAAATGAAGAATGAGACTGTCAGAGCGACACTTAGGGATCGCTTCCTTTGCCATATTTTTAAACGTTTGAGACTTCCAATAAAGGCAAATGTGGAGCGATGTTTAAGTTTCCGCATTCCTCCTCCATGTGCAGGAAAACATTTTTTGTTATTGAGCAGTTTTGACTAAAGCAGTGACCATTTAATCTGACGAATAATTGCATTTCCTCGATTGCTTTTTTCAGTAGGAAAGGTTTAGACAAGGACCAGTTAGGAAACGTTAGACAATCTCGAATGCTGACCTGAGTCTTTTTCTGTTCATTTAATGGTTATGTGCAGAACATATGTTAGAGCTGTAGATTGAACGTATTTAAAAGAACTGTTGCAAAAACAGGATTTCAATTCCCACTTTTGGTTTGAATTTCATCTACATCAATGAATGTTTATATGATTGAATTGATTGATGAGATTAGTGATTGCGAAAGTGACTAGCGATTGAAAGCGAACTTCATCAGAATTTGTCTACCTGATGACTACTTGAATGTGAAGTTTATTAAGAAGTTCTCTCGACCACGTACAGAAGAAATCTAGAAATTCTGTGTAGGAAGCTTCCGCTGTCAAGCGAGCAGCGTTGGCGAAGACAAATGTGAAGCTCTCACTCAATTCCAAAATGCCGTCAAAACTATTCATCACGTATTTTTGTTTCAGACTTTTTCGTCTTCGCACATAAAAAGTCGAAAACATAGCGCCACGGAATCATCGGCGGTTTTATGATGCCTTCATGAAAGATGAAGGAAGCTGAATAAGCACATTGGTATTGTTTCGATGAATTTCGCAGCGGCTATCAGCAACGCCACAAAAATATTCCTGGCATTTGCGATGCGCTACCGTAATCGGAAAGCTCGTGTTCTTTTAAATAAATTCCATCACACCAAATTTCCCAAGTGTATCGGAGTGAAAAGTGGTGTACCGTAATACACACATGGACGCCGGGTTGGACAAGTCTCCAGGGCTCTGGAAGCTTTCAGTTCCTCAACGGCCCGCAAATACTTATTGCGTCCATGACCCACTGCGAGTTATTCATAGGTTTGATCCGCATTCAGTCACCTCTTGCAATTCTTGGTAAAGTCGAACGAATACCAATTCCCTTTATGGAATGATCAATGTCGAATTATTTGTCCTTTTAAAACTAAATTTCCACCTCAGCAGTGCAAAAGTTTTATATCGTTACCGGCTGAAGCCGTGAAATTTTGGAAATGCAGCCACTAGACTCTTTAGTCTTTCGTCTATTATAAGGTCATGACAATCGTTTTCCCACATTTTCGTCCTCGATGTCGAATTCCGGGTCTTTCCAGAAGAAAGCATTTGTTTCTGAATTGGCATCGACCTACTGCTAAGTATTTGAAGTCAATTCTGGTGTTGTAGGAAAAAGAAGTCTTTTTACAAAGGAAAATATCAGACGCTCCATAGCCATTCTTTTTAAGAATGTTGAGTGGGTCTTTGGGAGCGATATCATATGTGAGTTGTTAAGACCTACTATAGGAAGGGTGAAAGAAACTCTTTTTTTTTCCATAAGTTTTGCAAGAAAATGTTCGTCGAGACATAGATATCCCCTTCTTCCCATCTACAACTCCAAAATTTCTTCGTTTTTCTCACGACAGCAGATCGGACGAGGAGAAAGGACTGAACAATAGCGACAGTGGAGGGTTGTCAGTGAAGAATCGGTTTGTGATGTGAAAGTAAAAATGTTACTGAGAGTTGTGGACACTGTTGAAGATAGATATATGCGAAGCACAGGACGTCATTCGCCGATGTACCAAATCAGTTGTTGCATCTTTCCAAACAACCTTTAAGTCAATCTGCAGATGGTTAATGATTATGGTTTGATTAATCCCCTTTTTTCACTGCTGGTAGAGCATCGTGAGATGTGCACGTTCATCATAAGACGCATACGACTTCAGTTGTTATACGCCACCGCTTCCGAAGTTTTACGCAAGTGCCACCACGCCTCCATCCACAGTTCAAATTGGTACCTGACCTGTCTAAGAGGGCCGAAACACTGTCTTCACACACGAGTAGGTCTCATAAGTAATTGAATCTGCTAAGAATGCGTTCTGTACTATACGATACATTTCATGGTTTGTAATCAAAGGGAATGTTCATGAAGCTTCGTCTGATACTTCACACCTCTCCGTAGTACACAGATAAAATCAATAATAATTCAACAGGTCACTGCTGAGAAAGGGTAGTCAGCACGCGTGCTTCGTTATGGTAGAGCTCAAACTATGTGAACCTTCCATTGAATTCTAATGTCATGACAGTTCACGGACGAGTTTCACGTGGAACTCGCTTTCCACACGGAACCATTTGAAGGCAAAGTCACCGTTGCGAAAACATCAGTGCCTTTATGACGGTTTAATAATGGTGAATAAGAAGCTATCCGTTGTTTTAATGAATTTCTGAGAAACGAGCAGTTCCGCTACGAGATTCTGCCTGAACCTTCCCTGCACTTCCGCAATCAGAGAGATAGGCTATTGGAGAGACGCATTCCGCTGCTATTAACGTTCTAGTTCAACGCGGTATGTTGTTCATTTCAAAAATCATACTAGGTACAATGTTTATTGCACTCTACTTCTACAATGAAGTAATAAATGGTTTTTCAGGTGTTATTCATTCCTTTTCCTAGTATTCCTAGTACCGGGGAAAGCGAGACATAGCAATACCGCCAATTAATATTACGCATGACCAAACGAAAACGCAATGGTGTGGGACCACGAGCCCTCTTAGGAGTGTTTTAAAAACGGTGAGGAAAGATGAATATGCTCCTTCGTATTGCTTTAAGGAATTTGTGAGCGACAAGCAGTTTCGCTCGAGTTTTTCACTTCACCGGTCGTATGATTTGCATCGCCTTCCCTTCGAGTAGTGGCATTTGGAAGAACTAACCCTACCTTTCTACAAACCCGTCCATTACCAGATCGAGACAACCGCCTTGCGATTTCCGTCATGCCTTTTCAAATTTCAAATCTTTTTTTATTGCGGCGAAAGGAGTGGGGAGAGAGCGGACTAATTTGCACGCTATCGTGTCAGCTCTAGTGAATATGAGAAGGACGTCAACTCTAGAGAAAAGGGACATATAAGATGGGGGTGAAAACCGTTCCATCAACCAGTCGAGTGGATCGCTGGGAGCTCATTGTCAAGTGAATTACTGTGATGGACCTTCGGAGGAATGGAGTTTTTTGTAAAGTGTGGCTCGTCTCCGTGAAAAAATGTTTGTTGTAAGAAAGACGTCTTCTTCATGTCATTTGAAATGCGGGCCTGTTTTTTTTATCGTTCGGGTGACACCGAAGGAAGGTTTAAGGAAAGATTGAATGGAGGTGGAAATAGCGTAGTGAAGTATCGAACCGAATTGCGTTCCTCATATATTGTTCAGATAGACGGTCGTTGAAAGCGAAAAGTTGTGAAGAGTCGCTGTGGTGGCTATTTGGTGTGCTGCAGCCAGGCTGATTTATCACTGCTTTTTGAATCTTGGCGAAACGACTATGGCAGAGAAGTGTTGCCAACAAATCGATGAAACGCACCATAAACTCCAACAACAACGGGCATTAGTCAACAGAAAAGGACTAATTCTTCTCCACGACAACGCCTAGCGTCACATTGCAGAACCGGCGCTACCGAAGTTGAAGGAGTTGGGCTACGAAACTTTGCCTCACCCGCTATATTCACTCAGACCGCTCGCCTACCGACGATCACTTCTTCAAGGACATTGACAACTTCCTGCTCGTGAAATGCTCCACCATCCGCGATGACGTAAAATGTGCCCTCAACGAATTTATGGCTTCCAGAAACCCAGAATTTTATGCAGCTGGAATAAGTAAGATGAAAATGTGTAATTCTAATAATTCCTGTTTTCGATTACCAAAATTCAGTATGCAAAAAGTTATGCTTATTTAAATTTTACATTTAAAGTTGGACATTCCATGCGTTACAACCTAACCCAAGTTGGTATATTGAGAGGCAATTTACTGGGTCAAACACTTTAGTAACAAAGAGAAAGATGGAGATGTATATAGTAGTCACGTGATTAACAGCTTCTCGAGCCGAACATTTTTTTATGTGCCTTCCATTGGGGAAGAACAGCTGATTAGGGTCGCATATGGTCCATGAAATGTTCCGCCCACTCCCACGTCAAAAGCTGATGCGAAGAACGGAGCGAGTATCACGTGTGATCTCCTGGGCAATACTTCCCGGTTTCTCCCGGGCGAAATTTGATGTACTTAGAGTCCCTCATTCAACAATTCGAAGCATTTGTCGATCTCCTGCTGCGTAAAGAAGGTGACAAAATAATCGTCAATTTATCTGCGGTAAAGTAGCTGCCGAAGACTGAGAACGGTGACTTTTGTTTTGGACACAAACGATGGTTTTAGTTTTTTAAATGGGTGATGTAGAGTAGAGCTTAGCCCTTGTTGTCTCAATTCTCGATTGATTCAGGTAAGATCGCCAGTCTTCTTTGCTGCTTTGGGATGTAGAATTCTCTTACTGCATTTGCAAACGGACTCAGTTTTCTTCAAATTTTCTTGATTAAGGTGAAAGTGGTAAACCCGCTACTCTTACTTTTGCAGCTGAGAAGCAACACTGCTTGAGAAACTAATGAATATTTTACTATGCAGACGAATCGCTATAGAAATTAATTACGAAATGTCCATTATTCCACCGCTGAAGAAGTGATTAATCCCGCAATGTCTCCCTTCGGTTATCTCTTGAATGCCATGCAGATTTCTGAGAGATTTCAGCATTTACAGATTGGTGAATTAAGCCCTTAGTAACTATTGCATTTTTTCTTGATCGTTAAGATTTCCCGACAAACAAGACAAATTGCGACCACTTGAATAACCTTGCGTTGAAATTGATTATCGCTTCAAAGTGCAATTCAAACAGCACGGGAATTATTGTTGCATTCTTCCCCTATAGAGCTTTGTAATACCACTGAGCGTTGGATTCGTGGAGCTGACCGTGACATCGATTTGTTTTACGTAAAGATGTAATCCTTCGCCAGGGATATTTCTCCTGGAGTTCTCTTCCCGCATTAGAACTGAGTAAAATCCCACCTCCTTCACCAACGCATTAGCTCGCCCGCTAGTGGAGTCCTACAGGTTCTTCGAAAAACTGGACCAATTGATATTTCGTCTTGCGTTAAGATGATCCGTTCCCAGAATTTTCTGAAAGTGACGCAAGTGCGTGGCAATAAGACGATGCCAAGTGAAGTGGAAATTTTTTACTGGGAAAGGAATCGAAATTCGGTGCGGCATCGAAGATGTCGAAAGTCGACTATCCTAATTTTCAAGCGAGGAGGTCTAAGAGAGTCCAAAATTTGCTTCTCTAAAACACTACGGATAGCAACATAGACGACTCACACGACTGCTGAAGTGAAAAACAAAGACATGTTTCTCAATACCAGCTTTCTTGTTGTTGTCGCGTATACAGTGTTCCTAACATAACACATGCATAAGGTGTCCTCCCATTGGTTTACCGCTTCATCGTGACTGGGAGGTGCTCCTAGGTGTGGGGCTACGATGTACAGCAGTGGAATTCATCCGCCCGGCACGACCCTTAAGTTGGGAAGAAGTCCGACGTTGCCGTCAAGATGCCCAGTTATGCGTAAACCAATACCAGGATCCAACACCATACTTTAACCAAACTAGTCGCGTGGTGGTAAATTTTCCACTGATCCAGAAGCGCGGCGACTGCTTGTAGCGGTGACGACCTGGGGCAGACTTTGAACAGTTTAACCTGACTCCATGGAACCACAGAGGCTAAACCAGCAAAACACCTAAAAAGTGAAAATTTTGCTAAGGCCGCACAACCAGTGCGACTCTTCACAACTTTTCGCCTTCAACGACCATCTATCTGAACAATATATGAGGAACGCAATTCGGTTCGATACTTCACTACGCTATTTCCACCTCCATTCATTCTTTCCTTAAACCTTCCTCCGGTGTCACCCGAACGATAAAAAAACAGGCCCGCATTTCAGACGACATGAAGAAGACGTCTTTCTTACAACAAACATTTTTTCCGGAGCCCAGCCACGGTTTGCAGGAACTTCATTCCTCCGAAGGTCCATCACAGCAATTCACTTGAGATTGAGCTCCCAGCGATCCACTCGACATGGTTGATGGAACGGTTTTGCCCCATCTTATATGTCCCTTTTCTCTAGAGATGACGTCCTTCTCATATTCACCAAAGCTGACATGACAGCGTGCAGACTTAGTCCGCTCTGTCCCCACTTCCTCCGCCGGAACAAAAAAAGATTTGAAATTCGAAAAGGTATGAGGGAAATCGCAAGGCGGTTGTCTCGATCTGGTAATGGACGGGTTTGTAGAAAGGTAGGGGTTAGTTCTTCCAAATACCACTGCTCGAAGGGAAGGCGATGCAAATCATACGACCGGTGAAGTGAAAAACTCGAGCGAAACAGCTTGTCGCTCACAAATTCCTTAAAGCAATACGGAGGAGCATATTCATCTTTCCTCACCGTTTTAAAACACTCCTAAGAGGGGCTCGTGGTCCCACACCATTGCGTTTTCGTTTGGTCATGCGTAATATTAATTGGCGATATTGCTATGTCTCACTTTCCCCGGTACTAGGAATACTAGGAAAACGAATGAATAAACACCTGAAAAACTATTTGTTACTTCATTGTAGAAGTAGAGTGCAATAAACATTGTACCTAGTATGATTTTTGAAATGAACAACATACCGCGTTGAACTAAAACGTTAATAGCAGTGGAATCCGTCTATCTCTCCAATAGCCTATCTCTCTGATTGCGGAAGTGCAGGGAAGGTTCAGCAGAATCTCGTAGCGGAACTGCTCGTTTCTCAGAAATTCATTAAAACAATGGATAGCTTCTTATTCACCATTTATTAAACCGTCATAAAGGCACTGATGTTTTCGCAACGGTGACTTTGCCTTCAAATGGTTCCGTGTGGAAAGGAGAGTTCCACGTGAAACTCGTCCGTGAACTGTCATGACATTAGAATTCAATGGAAGGTTCACATAGTTTGAGCTCTACCATAAGGGAAGCACGCGTGCTGACTACCCTTTCTCAGCAGTCACCTGTTGAATTATTATTGATTTTATCTGTGTACTACGGAGAGGTGTGAAGTATCAGACGAAGCTTTCATGAACATTCCCTTTAATTACAAAACCATGAAATGTATCGTATAGTACAGAACGCATTCTTAGCAAATTCAATTACTTATGAGACCTACTCGTGTGTGAAGACAGTGTTTCGGCCCTCTTAGACAGGTCAGGTACCAATTTGAACTGTGGATGGAGGCGTGGTGGCACTTGCGTAAAACTTCGGAAGCGGTGGCGTATAACAACTGAAGTCGTATGCGTCTTATGATGAACGTGCACATCTCACGGTGCTCTACCAGCAGTGAAGAAAGGGATTAATCAAACCATAATCATTAACCGTCTGCAGATTGACTTAAAGGTTGTTTGGAAAGATGCAACAACTGATTTGGTACATCGGCGAATGACGTCCTGTGCTTCGCATATATCTATCTTCAACAGTGTCCACAACTCTCAGTAACAATTTATTTTCACATCACCAACCGATTCTTCACTGACAACCCTCCACTGTTGCTATTGTTCAGTCCTTTCTCCTCGTCCGATCTGCTGTCGTGAGAAAAACGAAGAAATTTTGGAGTTGTAGATGGGAAGAAGGGGATATCTATGTCTCGACGAACATTTTCTTGCAAAAACGTATCGAAAAAAAAAGAGTTTTTCACCCTTCCTAGAGTAGGTCTTAACAACTCACATATGATATCGCTCCCAAAGACCCACTCAACATTCTTAAAAAGAACGGCTATGGAGCGTCTGATATTTTCTTTGTAAAAAGACTTCTTTTCCTACTACACCAGAATTGACTTCAAATCTTAGCAGTAGGGTCGATGCCAATTCAGAAACAAATGCTTTCTTTTGGAAAGACCCCGGAATTCGACATCGACGACGAAAATGTGGGAAAACGATTGTCATGACCTTATAACAGACGAAAGACTAAAGAGTCTAGTGGCTGCATTTCCAAAATTTCACGGCTTCAGCCGGTAACGATATAAAACTTTTGCACTGCTGAGGTGGAAATTTAGTTTTAAAAGGACAAATAATTCGACATTGATCATTCCATAAAGGAATTGGTATTCGTTCGACTTTACCAAGAATTGCAAGAGGTGACTGAATGCGGATCAAACCTATGAATAACTCGCAGTGGGTCATGGACGCAATAAGTATTTGCGGGCCGTTGAGGAACTGAAAGCTTCCAGAGCCCCTGGAGACTTGTCCAACCCGGCGTCCATGTGTGTATTACGGTACACCACTTTTCACTCCGATACACGTGGGAAATTTGGTGTGATGGAATTTATTTAAAAGAACACGAGCTTTCCGATTACGGTAGCGCATCGCAAATGCCAGGAATATTTTGTGGCGTTGCTGATAGCCGCTGCGAAATTCATCGAAACAATACCAATGTGCTTATTCAGCTTCCTTCATCTTTCACGAAGGCATCGTAAAGCGGCCGATGATTCCGTGGCGCTATGTTTTCGATTTTTATGTGCGAAGACGAAAAAGTCTGAAACAAAAATACGTGATGAATAGTTTTGACGGCATTTTGGAATTGAGTGAGAGCTTCACATTTGTCTTCGCCAACGCTGCTCGCTTGACAGCGGAAGCTTCCTACACAGAATTTCTAGATTTCTTCTGTACGTGGTCGAGAGAACTTCTTAATAAACTTCACATTCAAGTAGTCATCAGGTAGACAAATTCTGATGGAGTTCGCTTTCAATCGCTAGTCACTTTCGCAATCACTAATCTCATCAATCAATTCAATCATATAAACATTCATTGATGTAGATGAAATTCAAACCAAAAGTGGGAATTGAAATCCTGTTTTTGCAACAGTTCTTTTAAATACGTTCAATCTACAGCTCTAACATATGTTCTGCACATAACCATTAAATGAACAGAAAAAGACTCAGGTCAGCATTCGAGATTGTCTAACGTTTCCTAACTGGTCGTTGTCTAAACCTTTCCTACTCAAAAAAGCAATCGAGGAAATGCAATTATTCGTCAGATTAAATGGTCACTGCTTTAGTCAAAACTGCTCAATAACAAAAAATGTTTTTCCTGCACATGGAGGAGGAATGCGGGAAACTTAAACATCACTCCACATTTGCCTTTATTGGAAGTCTCAAACGTTTAAAAAATATGGCAAAGGAAGCGATTCCTAAGTGTCGCTCTGACAGTCTCATTCTTCATATCGCTGTACCGTATGTTTCATCAAAGTACTGAATGTTAGCACGAGCTGACAACACTTTATGTTTTGATGCAGGTCTTCTTTCATGACGCGGTTCTTCATTCATCTAGTGAGATTCCGGCGATTAGTTGTTAGGGAGATCAATCCGGCTTACCACAACGACAAGAATCTCGATACTATAGCGAATTTGAAATTAAAACCAATGTGGCTAAATGGATGCCATTTTTTGCCTTTTTGCTATCTAGCCGGGTGGGGAATGCTGCTTGTGGAAAGCTGTGTTTCATTTTGTCATTCGATAAATCTGCGGGTAGAGTTTTTCCCTAAGAGCGCATCTTTTAACGATGCCGCTTTGACGATTCTACGTTTCCGCATTTGTACGAAAACTAAAATTTAATGTCACAGCAATAAAAAATCACATAGCCGAGACCGAAACTGTAGCAGGTGAGAAGTCAGCACATTCGATGAATTAAGCAATCGCCCTCACACGTCGTTCTCGTTCAACGCTTGGCATACGTTGCACCCCACTCCCCGAGTTCTGTGTGCTTGGGAATAGCAGAGTCCTCAATGCCAAAGCCGCCCACCATGAATGTGGCGGATTTGAAGAATTTTCTTTTTGTCTTCAAAATGTCAAGTAGATCCCTAATAGCTGCATTGAGTTAGGGATTACAAATTCCTATTAGAAATCCATCCCCGATTTCTCTACAACCCTGCTGAAAGCAAGAAATCTTCTCTTCAAATGAACATGCCAATAGGTGCTTTCAAATATCTTCAGGTGTGATTGTCATAATAATGAACAGTGTGGCAAACATGGCGAATTTTCTGGCACGTGCGTTGCTGCTTTCTCTCCTCACCATCACTGCAGTGTTCGGATGTGCAGCAGGACCAGGTATTAAACACAATATTGCTCTTGTAATAGGAACATTTGAAACTTTAAACATAGATTTATAAACCTTGCTCATATTAATGTCTCTAATGTTTTTTGCCCTTAAAGAAAAGTCGTAGTGCAAGGAACAGTATTTTAAACGAAATAGTTTCGTTCCCAGCTCAGCAGTGGTCAAGCCAAATTTTCCAAATATAGGGTACCAATGACGGCGAGATTGAACAAACCAACATTTATTTAATCGCTTAAAAAATTTTTCCCAGCCACTTGTTTGGAAAAATTCATCAATATTAACTCTCATCTATCAATTAAAAAAGTTGCGGAATTTTCTTCTATTCGCACTTCTTCAATAGAAAGATTGTTGAATTTAGCCGCAATGAGCACAAGGACCTTCAACGTTACCGGCTTCACCTTGCCGGTGCATATGGTATCCTCAATGGGTGTTGGTGTAGCTGCTCAGGTCTCCGGCATTGCACCGAGTGCAGATGCAGTCAGAGCATTTGTCATGCGTGCTGTAATGCAAGCAGTGAGTTCTCATTTCTTGGACAGGTTTAATGAAACCTTCAATTTTGAAGGATTCGTCGGCATTTTGGTTTTAACCCCGCCTGTCTGGTTTCGTGTAGTTCAAACTCTCTGCAAATTCTACTAGTTAGCGAATACGCTGTTCTTCAGGTGTTTGACGTTCTCGAACAACAAGGTCGTGCTGCCGGCCTCCCCGATCCCATAATCCAAATCATTTTGGGTCAGCTTACTGTGACAATAAACTACGAACCACTGCAATGCATGGAAGTAGAAGTTAACCGTGCTGGTGCTAACCTTGCAATGCAGATTGCTGGTGGGTTTTGCAGCATTTACGGGCCGATCGGCAGACTTAGAGTCTCAATTAAGGACATACTTGTACTGCCAAGGAAACATCACAGGTAGTTCAGATCACCGGTAAACAATGCAATGGGGTGAAATTGTTTCCACGAAAAGCTTATGCATTGAACTGCTTCGGATGACGTTATGAGTTATTTGTGCGAACTTTATATTTCTGCCTTTCAAAAAGAAATTGAAGAAGTTCCTTTTCACGTGGCAAATCGTTAAATGCCTACCTCTTCAGACGTTCAAATCACATTGGGAAGTTATTTTCTGAGATTGCCCAATAATACTGTAATCTTGAAAACAAAAGCTTTTATGCTAAATTTACTTGAATCAGTTGTGCTGAGACAACACAAAGTTGGCTGCATATTAAACCACAATGGAAAAGGCTGCGACTTTTGTCCTAATGAAAAGATACGTTTATTTTTTCCAGAAAATAGTCCTTGCAGTCCTGTGAGTTTAACCCATTTCAAAGAGTCTCTTTGAAATCACTGAACTACTTCACAGACTATTTTTTATATGATTCATATGGCCAGGGTCGATTGCACATCGATTGTTGACACAGTTCAGGCAAAAATCACTGGCATAAATTTAAATTTAAATAAATAAATTTTTAAACAAATTTCTTTCAGCTCCTGCTATGATGCCAAAATGCATAATCTTTGGAAATACGGTGACTGCAATATGCAACATGGAGTGCAGGCTGAGCACTGGACGAAATGTATTGGGTATTCCCCCCCAGCACTTGTCAATTCCAGGAACTCTCACGGTCTGGGCTGCTTTCTTTTTCTACACAGTCTCATTTTGTAAGCAAATATATCTTTGCAGACCACAAATCCGATCATGGCGAATTGGCCGAGAGAGATGTGGCAAGGCGTGGTGAACAGAGTGGTACGACGCCTGGCATCGGGTCCGTTTGGATCGAACTTCTTCTCGGCATTTGCCACCGTCTCATGAAAAAAGTCGAACAAGAACTATTTGGAGTGAACAAATTTTTTTGAACCGTTGCAGCATGAAAAACAATAAACTAGTTCTCCGCTGAACGGTTCAATAAAACAAAAAAATAGAAATTGTATGCTATACAAGAACATTTATTGAGCTATGGTTAGCCGATTGAAGTTTGCTCGTGTACAATAGGAGAAAGAAGGAACATAGTTGTTTTCAATTTAAGAGATTCTCTCTTTCTTTCAGTCTAAAGACGAGTTTAAAAAGAATGAAAGAATGAGAATAACAAAGAGTTTGGCACGAATATTATAAGTTACTGTTCTCTTGACAAGCAACACACGAGGTTGTTACTTTATTCTTTATTTCATGAACAGCCTGACGTTTCGGCGGCTTTCGCCTTCTTCAGAGCCGGAAGGGCCAAGTTGGCTGTAGTCTACCCTGCCAAGCACCTCCATAAACCAACAGAGAAAAGACTAAAACAAGATTTTGTTCGTATTGAAAACAAAATATCTTCTGTTTACACTTGCCATTCTACGAGTGTTGCACTGAGTATTTCATGCGGAGACCAACCGCACAGAGCTCACGTGGAAGAGGGTAATGCGCCTCTCTCACATTTAGATTTCAGTTTTATGCGCCGTGTGAGATCACGTGTGATAACGAGGCATTCCTCCAAACGGTTCATTTTTAAACTCTTGGAATTTAGCCGACATGCTTTGAGAGTTTTTCGCACTGATTATTTCGATTTCCCTTTGAGAATGCTTACTTTAACTATGAAATCGTCCCCGTTATTTCTTTGTGCCCTTTGAGCGCCTAATGGAGTATTGGTTTAACTCCAGTTTTACAAACTCGATGTTGTTTTGCACGAAAGCGGAGTGGTCTACCCTCTTCGCCAATGTATTCGTCTCTGCACTCCTCACAGGAGATTGAGTACCGCCTAGCCGAACTCATGCAATCACGGTGTCTACAGTGACGAGAGACTGTGCAATTTTGCGTTGTATTAAGTTGTTCATAAATAAATGAGCCTTTAACATATTTCATTGTTTTCAATGTGTTTTTTACAAACAACTTTTTCCTTTGTAGCTCACAATATCATATATCATTCGAAAGATGATTTTCATGCTCTTTTTAACTATATTCTTGTGTTTTGTCAAAAAATTGACTTTTTTTCCTACCAATTTTGAGCTTGGCAATTTCAAAAGCCAAAAAACGTGTTTTCGTCGAATTTTCATTCATAAATTCCTTCTTTGGTGAGCTTACACGAAGTTGATAAATGATATTTAATTTCGGCTAACGTTTGACGGTTTCACCTTCATCAGTGCCGGTGATCCCAGTCGAGCGTTCACAGTTGTTCGTGTTCTCGAGGTGGCGTCTTGATCAGCGCATCCACCCGGGTGTTCCTCTGTGGAGCATCTCTCTCGAATGAGGCAAACTCACTTGGCTATGGTCTTTTATACAAGACGACTGTTGTTGATATCAGTGATTTTCCGGTTCATCCTTGGATCTTTGAAATTTATCCAAAACGCCTCAGGAGTTTTGCGCGTTGATGTTTTTGATTCTTGCACTTGGATCAGGGCATTCACTTCAAGAACATCGCCGTTGTGCTTTTGTGCGTTATGTGTGCCTAGAGGAGTGTTTTGAAGATCTGTGCCCTTATTGTAAAGTGATTTTCTGGGCTGGGTGAGTGTCGCTCACGACCCACGTTAACAACGCGTCGACCAGACGCACTCGTAGCAGCACGGTGAGGAGCCTTCCTGATCAATATGGCGTTTATTTGAAAGTTTGATCTTCATTAACACTATCGAATAGCAACAGCAACAGCAACGACAACAAGAACAACAACAACGACAACGAAGACCTATAAAAAACCTCTCGTCGGCTCAAAAAGATCAGTTTGCGAGACCATGTAAATGGATATAAATGGTTCGTATTTTTCAGTCCCTACACTGGTTATTCTTCCAAGCACACCGATTATCGAACCAAACCACTTGGCACAAAAACGCAACGAGGGAGGTCTCAGAAGGTGGGAGAAATTGGTGAGATATGTGGCCAAGCAAGTTTTATCGAATGCACAATACAACGTTTGTTGTAGAAATTTCGTGAGTGCGAATTTGACTTTGAAAAATGAGGCAGGTCGCGGACGTCGTTCTACCGTTAACGGCGACCAATCGAAACCTTTGGTGCAAGTTTGTCAGTTTATAAGACTGGCTTTATTCTTTATATCCTTGACAAGCTGACGTTTCGGCGGATTTCGCATTCTTCAGAGCCTGGAAAGGTCAAGTTGACAGTAATCTATCCGGACAAACACCTCCATAACCAAACAGAGAAAACGCTAGACCAAGACTTTCAATCACATTGAATACAGAATAGTTTCTTTGCGCACTCACCGCTCTCTATGAGTCTTCGACTGAGTATGTCGCTTGAAGACCAACCGCACAGAATTCACACAGAAGCGTGATTTGTCCATCCCATCAGAATAACAGGGTTACATACGGAGGTGTCTGGCCGGATATATTGCTGCCAACTTGACCTTTCCAGGCTCCGAGGAAGGCGAAATCCACCGAAACGTCAGCTTGTTCGTGAATAAAGAATAAAATAACATCTCGCGTTTGCTCAACAAAGATATAAAGAATTACTTGATCAATGCAGAGGTTAATAGAAAGAGGGTCGCGGGATTTACCGACTTTATTATTTTAAAAAATTTGTAAAAAAATAATCATTTAAAAAATGCTTTAAAAACGATTGCCTTTGAAATGATTCGACTATCTAACTTAGTGTTTTGCACTACTTATCTTGTATTGAATTGATGCAGTTGACAAATGCAGGAGAACATCAAACAAATCAATTGTATTTTCAGTCAGAACAAACGTACGAATAAAGGAATTTGTTCCAGAAGTTGTCATGAATATGAACCTGGTCTGCACCGTCATGGGCAATCCGTCATCTCAATATTCAACGAACAACGTAAGCTTGAGGTCAGTAAAGTAATGCGTATTCTCGCTTCAGGAATTCGCACGATCGGAATTGCATTCTTTTTCACGTTAACGCGTTATGAAAAGAAAAACGATCTCTGCAGACCACAAGCGTCATCATGGCGAATTGATCCAGAGATGTGGCAAGGAGGAGTGAACAGAGTGGTTCGAACCTCGGGGTCAGATCCGTCTAGATCGAACTTCTTCTCGGCATTTGCCACCGTCCAATGAAGTGAGAAGCCACCCAAGAAGCCACGTTTATGACGGCCAATCCATTTGTGCGGTATTTTATACCGTTCCCTTATGAGACCAATAAACCAGTTAGCCACAAAATTCCCCAATAATTAAGGCAACGTGAAAAATCGCAATGAAGTGTACTAGATTAAGAAAGATTTGAGTGCGTCTCTAATCATCCGGTTTAAAATAGCCCGTGTACAAAATGAGCGGCAAGAGATCTAACTATTTATATCAAGTTGCTACATATGAAATGTCTGATATTAAATGTAAATTTTAAATAGCCATAACTTTTTCCATACTATTTCCTGCTAATTGAAAAAAGGACAAAGTGAATTGTTCCAGTTGCATAAAATTCTAGAGTCCTGGAAGCGACGAATTCGTTGAATGCATTTTTTGCCTCACCGTGGATGCTGAAGCATTTGTTGCGCAGGAAGTTGTTAAGGTGGTCGAAGAACGGACAGTCGGTAGGCGAGAGGTACCTGCCGAATATGGCGAGAAAAGAAACACATCATTATCAACGGTTCTGTAAAGTCGATACTGGGACCAGTTAACCATTATACCACGTAAGTCTGTCATTGCTCATAAAGAGAGACTCCATCAATTGTGCGATTTCGTCCCGTTTCATACTACCTTGCCACTATATTATTCTTAGCTCTGTAAACCAATGATAAAAAACTATACACTTTAGTGGAATAAAAATCCCTTATTTGAAGGAGGTTATAGCCATTTTCGTTAAAGAAACGGACTGGCAGCTTTAGTTTAAAAACGTAGAGTTTAGTAGGATCTAGCGATACAGTAGTAAGGAGGTTTGTGATATCTTTCACTTTCAGTAGCGCTTGGTAGTTGACCAACATCAACAACTGTTTTCTCTGTCATATAACTAATTCTTTCTTCACAACAAACCGAGGAAAGAAACTATCGCTTGTTCGTTTCTGCATTCGACATATTCATACCGCATGCCTGTGCTGTTGTTCCAACTGCGATGACTCGAAACCAACACACAATTCCCTACAAAGACTTATCTCACAATGAAGCTTTGACTTTCACTATCTGAAATGAGTAAAAACCATTGACATCACCTGAAGACAGCTCGGTATTTTTGTCCATTCCAACACCTATCTCTTATAGATCGCTTCTTTTTTGCCTTCACAAAACTTTTTTTCCTTTTTGGAATGAAATCGAGGCTCCGGAGGAAAGGAGGGATTCAATTTTTTTGTTCTTCCTAACTGTACATGAGATTTTTTATCTTTTAATTTTATCTGACTCGTCTTTAGGTCTTCTTTACGGATTCCAGCATTTCTCACATTAAATTGGTTTCCTCGTATTCGTTGTCCACAAAGATCTTCCAACTTTACGTGTGGCATCGGTTGCTGCTTGAGCATTTTCATTTCATCTTGATCGTAGAGTCGTATCGTAGAATGCTGACCGAGCAATTCTCCCTGGAGTCCTGAGAATAGCCGAGCTCGAGCGCTCCCAGTTGGATTGCAGAGAGCGGTTTTTCGCAGAAAAATCCGGCACCAATTTCCCGACCCAGGATAGATGAGAGACTTGGTTGGCCCGGAGCGGAGTCGAACTAGAACAGTAGCCCGTCATTAACGATGTTTTGTCAAAATATGCAAATAGCACGGCAGCACGCAGAGACTAGTATTGAACCATCAATCATGTAACAAAACTGTAATTACATAGAAGAAAAAAAATACTTCACATGGAACTCGTCACATCGTATACTCGTTATAGCAGAAAAAATAGCTTGAGATGTGCGGTGCTGCAAATATGTATTGATTAGTTCCTCGCGGACTCTGTTATACCGATAACACATTAATCATAATAAGTCCATGGATGCCATCGTGGGTCTGTTTGTGAGAGGTTTTCATGGTTGCGCGTCCCTCTTCCTCTTGTAATGTGGCAGCTTCTAGTGTCGCCATTTCTAGAAATTTTACTAGTTATTGGGACTTGGATTACTAGCACAATTACATGAAAAATCTGCTGCAACAATTATGACTTAACAGAGAGCAATTTGGGCTTAAAAATACCAGTAAGTGTCAAAAATAGGACGACTCGAAAAATCACAGAAATAAGTTTCGACTCACTTGTTGTCTCAGCTGTTACGTTCGAGAAGAATTTCTTAGGTTGATTAAAGGCGCTTACCTGAAATTTCTTCTAAAGAATATGCAGGATCGACATCTACAAATTGAGTTTCGACCTCCCTGGTCATGGTTACCATTAGTGACTACCTCGTCCGAGATCAACGGTCGAAGTTGTAAGTGCTGATCGCCACTAAAGAGATAGGGCATGGCAGCAGCAATAGACCACCAATACTTTCGTGAAAGTACATTGAAAAATCACAGTTAAAACAAAACAAAAAATATGGTGAGAGAACAGAGTTGACGTAGCGGAGCACTCTCAGTGACATGCTACATCACGTTATTGTTCCATTAACAAAATGAAGCAATCAATGACAATGTTTCGTATGAAAATATATTTGTAAAGATACGCCAATATCATCCAATGCGTGTTTCCTTGCTATTAACGACTAATTATGGAAAAGTGGAAGTTGCAACACGTTCACAAACAGTGATCAAAATCGCGGATGACCACTTCACTCCGATGTACTTTTATACTACCTGACACTCTCGCGAGCAGTGACTTCTATAGGTGTCATAATGATGTTGAAGGAATGGCCGGTATGACACCTACAGGTGCCGTGTTCTTTTAGGTGGTTTATTGAGGTGAACACAATTCTTTTCCCTACACTTCTTGTGGTCAACTGACGACTTATCCAACGGCGATGGTGTGGCAGGCGTCGTTTATGACAGGTTCTCTTCTTGACAGTCTCCTATAAATTTCTCATTTTGTGGCGAGAGACAATTGGTTTTGACGAGAATGTGATGGCCAGAGAACGTAAGCGGTGAAGAAGCACAGAAATGCCACTGCCTCGAAGAACTGGCAACCCACGCAGTGTCCAGTACGAATTTTTGACAACCCATTCGTTGTTTTCTAACTTTCAATCCCTACGATGACTTTTGGCATGAAATGATAGGATGTCAAAATCGCATAGAAAAACATCGTAGAATCCTTTGCAGAATTTATGTCATTTCATTAAATGATGCAAGCAGTATGATTGCGTAGTAAACAAGTGTTTTTTTCTTCATTTGCGAGAGTTTTATATGCTCCAGAAACATCGGAGGTTCTACAGAAGAACGTGAAGCACTCATAGAATAAGTGTCCATTAGAAATTCTTGCGAAAAGCAGAGAAGAAAAACTGATTTACAGAACGGAAATAACAGTAAAGGGGGCGGCGAAACATAAGAACTTAAGGAGCGGTCACTGTGAAATCCACAAGTGTCACAGTACGTAAAGAGAAAAAATTATTACTTCTTCCATTGCGCGACAAAACGGAAAATAATCGCCATCGAAAGGGTGCTAAAATATTGAGCTCTACAACAGCTCTCTTTCCCTTTGTATTCCGAGAAACAATTCTAAATTTGGTGTGAGACGGAAGGGTACAATACGGTTAACTGATGTAAGAAGATGTAGTAAAACAGATGGCAACATCAAACACAGGAAATGGAAGATGTAGGGAAAACCGCTACACCTAAGTCAAGGGAGAACAAGGTTTTTGACACAGCAAGCCTACCCTCCGCACTCCGAAGTGTTCACATTATGGAGGAATTATTGTGACAAATGCACCAATATTTCTAACGTACTCACAACAGCAAGTTCTCGGGCGAACTAAGGTCAAAGTACTTGGATACTTGGATAGTTGGACGGGCCGCCCTCTCTAGTTGTGCAGGCCCCAGCATGTTCTCCACTTCTCGGAGTTTTGCTGGTCCAGTCACTCTGTTCGCCTGGAGTCTCAAAGTCAGCCTGACAAAAGCCTGCCTCAGCTCGTCACCACCACAGGCAGTCGCCGCCCCTTGCTGGATCAGAGGGAGATTTGCCACCATGCGACTAGTTTGATACTCGGACAGTGGTGGATCCTGGCATTCGTTTACTCTTAGCTGGGCCTTCCTGATGGAAAAGCCGCAGCTCAGTGTCAGTATGGGAGACACTGCCGTGGGGATGAATCCACCCGCTGCACATCGCATCCCGGCACCCAGGAACACGTCGCAGCCACTATGAGCCGGTAAACCGATGTGAGGGAACAAAAATAAGACTATACAAATATTCACTGGTTTCAATCCAAATAACTACCATTACGTATTGTTAGATGTATATCCACTTTTTGACTAATCTCAATTTTTCGCCTCCATCCTACGCATGGCATTTCTCAAGCTTGAGTTTCGCCCTATAATTCCTATAACAATGTTGTCGTCTTTATTTTACTTTAGAGCTATCAACCAATGTGGAAATAAGCGAATTAAACCAGTTCCGTCGAGCCGCTTTACACTTAGACACATGCCGAGGAAAAAATAATTTGAATAAATACTTACACCAGAACCCTAAAAGTTTACGGAAAACTAAAGAGAAAAGAATTTCAGAATGTATTTCACGGAGTTATCAATATTGCAATATATTATAAACATGAAGGTCCAACGAAATATATTATAGTAATAATTTATAGCTGTTTATTGCCAGAATAGTTGCTATTCTTTCATATTATCGTATGCTCCTACAATAACTGCATTCGTCATCCCTCATATCGCCTTGCAGACTTGCAGCATGTAAATGTTTTCACTTCATTCTGAGAAACTTTACTTGTCACAAACACCCTTTTGTTATTCAAGCCTTTTTATGCAATCTGTTTTGTTTCTGTTCCGAACCATCACGAGTGCGATAACACAAAGGGCATGAAGTTGTTTGGGAAACCGTCCTCAGTCATCTATCTGATCAAGAGGGAGCTGGATGCGGAAGTCGACGAATGTTTTCGGTAAAAAGTTCTGGACCTTTGCGAAAACACTGCTACTTCGAGTAGGCATTTAATTAGCCGCGTGATTCAGTATCGTATTCGTTTCCTTAGGCATTCCGCCAACTCTGCTCATTATGTGTGATACGCCATGTAGTTATTCCAAGGTGTTAACTCTTTCATGTACGTGTTCACTATTGTATATTAATTTTGCTGTCATATAGTGTTGTTCCATTACCCTATAGCAAAGCTACTAAGCAGCCTCACCCTCACTAACTTGATCCTGACACCAGTTTGGCGCTGCATTGTCAACCGATGTTCATTGTCACTCTTGAATTATTATTGTCATAAAAGGTTTAAAAGCCCAAGTTTGAGATGCTGTTCTGCGGCAACTACGAAGAAGTCCCGCGTGGGAACTTTTACGAACCCGAACATTCTGCTCAAAGCTAGTGATTATAAGGTGCCGAGAACTGACTGTAAGACCTAATTTCCACTAGCAACCACGACACCTCCGAACAAAGAGATGAAAATGAGAAAACACAATGACCAAAAACCAAGAACGCTTAAGCATAATTATCTCAACATCTCGTAGAACTACATATCTTATTAAGGCAGCGCTGTGGCATTAATGCTAAAAATTGAACTTGTGGTCTATGACATTGACGGGATAGAACTCTCTAAAGGGCTGAAATCCTCGTTGTACACATCCTCAGTAACCTTTGCTAATTACGACATATTCGCAACTAGCAATGGAGATCTTTCTCCTTTATATTTAAAAATCACCAACAGGAATAGATAAACTTCTCCAGAATTAAGCTAAAACTCAGTGCTCTAAGAGTATGTCATTGCTTTTAATGTCAACAAGAGGTTTCTCTTTAATCAGAAAAACGTAGATAACGGAGTATTTCCCTCTATGCGAAGATGAAGGAGTCGCCAAAAAAATTTAGATTTAGTAGACATTAACCAGTGTACTTTTAAGAAATAGAAAGCATTTTGTGGGAAGTAAAAAGTATTTCTTCCCGAAAACCTTCTTTTTACTGCCGTCGTTCTATGATGAAGCAATCGCTGATCGGACAACTCGTGAAGAAAACGATTGCACACTCTCGAACAGCATTGCTAGTAATACCAGTTTGTCTCATCTCATGTCACTACCGCGAGGTTCCTTGTGAAATTTAAAGTTCAGCATTCTACACGATGAGGTGAGAGGTTCATTGCGAGGCTACCCTAACAAACGACACCACTCACTCCAAACAGACCAGGTTAACACTCCACCGTGACAACTAACAATGTCATTTGACTATATGGAATGGTGAAAAAGCCTCAAAACAACGGTCAGAAAAGGTTGTTGCAGATATAACACTGTGATTCTCAATTAAATCATGCCTAACTAGGGGACAATGACGCATATAATCAAATACCTATCATCGACAGATAAGATCACTACGTAGAGCAGGTTCTACAGAAGCTATCTCCACGCAAAAGCGAGGGTGTAATGTTCCATCATTTGTTAAAGAACTACCAACAAAAAATATTTATCTCACTACTGTTAATTTCCACCAAGTGTTCAAAGAGTTCGCAATTAAAACACCATGCCTTTTTGCCAATATATTGCTTTCGACTACGGTCTTCGCTTATTATCTGCAGCCAATGCGTCGTCACACTTGCTGCACTAACGAAGAGTCGACTGACTATCGATGAACAACGTACATAGTGTTCTTGCAAAAGATGAGAAACCATGGTCTGTTTCGAGACTGCGCTGTTTATTTTGTCGAGCACTGCTAAAACAACATCAAACTCAGCAATTCTCGTCCGAGGAAAAACTTAAATAACAGATCATTGACATATAGGAAGGAAAATTGGGAGATTCACATGACCAACTGAGCCTTTAATAACTATTGCATTTTTTCCAAAAATTCCCCGATCAACAAAACAAACTGCGACCACGAGGATAACCTTGCGTTGAAATTGCTTGTCGCTTCAGAGTGCAATTTACACAGCACGGAAATTATTGTTGTTTTCTTTTCCTGTGAAGTTTGTAATACCCATGACCGATGGATTGGTGGAGCTGACGGTGACATCGGTTTAGTACACGTAAAGGCGGAATTCTCAGTCTCACCAGAAAGATCGAAAAAAAATTCCATATTCTAGCCGATACGAAAAAAGACATCTTTCTTGCAACAAACATTTATTCCCGGAGCTGAGCCACAATTTTAAAAAATTTCTATTCCGCCGAAAGCCATTGCAGCAAGCGCTCTTTGCGATCCACACGACATCGTTGATGAAACGTTTTCATCCCGTTTGATATGTACTTTATCTCTAGAGATAACGTCCTTCTTATATTCACCAAAGCCGAAGTGATAGCTCAAAACTTAGTCCGGACAGCGGTCCACACTTCCCCGGTTCCAATAAAAAAGACTCGAAATTTGAAACGGCATCAGGGAAATCGCAAGGAGACTATCTCGACCTGCTAATGTACGAAGCCCCAGAAAGGTAGTGTTTGCTGCTCCAAAAACCACTGCTTGGAGGAATAGCGATAAAACTCATACGACTGGTGAAGTGAAAAGTTGTGCGAAACTGCTTGTCGCTTACAAATTCCTTAAATATAGTATATACTGTATGTTGTATAATATACAATGATTGCCTATTCATCTTTCTTCACCGTTTGTAAAATTCTCATAAGAGGCTCCACGCAGCGCACCTCCAGGCAGCGCACACGGGCAGCGCACCTGTCGTTTTCACACCACTACGTTTCCGTTTCGTCAGACGTAATATTAATTGGCGACACTGCTATGTCGCATTTTCCAGCTACTAGTAATCAAAAACAGCTGAAAACCATTAAATGCTTTGTTGCAAAAGTATAGTGCAATGACCACTGCACCTATTATGGATTTTGAAATGAAACAATCATACCACTGCTGAACTAACAAGTTGACAGCAGTGGAATCCGTATCTCCAGTAGCCTTCTCTCTTTGGCTGCAGAAGTGCAGGGAAGGTGGGAGGAGAATCTTGCAGCCAAACTGCTCGTTGTTCAGAAATTCATTAAAACAATTCGGCGCTTCTTATTCACCTTTATTAAAACGCCACTGGAATTCGATGGAAGCTTCACATATTTTGAGCTCTAGCATAACACAGCTTGCGTGCTGACGAAAATATCTTGGAAAATTTTCCAATTCTTCTTCTCAAACGTCACCCGTTGAAGGTTTTAGAAAACGTCACAAATAAATAATCCTCTACTAGGCAAAACATTGTGAAATCTTGAACCACTTTCACTCTCACTCACTAAGAAAAATTTTTGAACTAGGAATGCATGTGATTATTCCACCAAGCACATACCTTCATTGCCTCTCAACAGCACCAGAATCCCCGCAAGCATGAAATAAAATATTAACAACAGTAATAGGATAAAACGTGCGAGAACTTTCTCGCATTTCATACGTAGCTCTTCTCTAAACATTTATTAAAAAAATCAATAAATGGGAATTAATTTACTAGTGAAATCTAACTCCACCCCACCATATGGATCTGCTCAATAACCAGTTTTATTTTCTCTGTGCGCTAACGAGAGGTGAGGAGATTCGGACGGAGCTTTGTAAAAACTCTCTTTCATTATAAACCATGGCAAGCATCGTATTTGATGTATCGTACAATGCGTTTAGACAGGCCAGGTACCAATTTGAACTGTGGATGGAGGAATGATTCCACTTGTGTGGTGGAACTTCGCAAGCGGTGGCGTATAACAACTGAAGTCGTATGCGTCCCTATGATGAACGTGTACATCTTATTGTGCTTTACGATCAATGAAGAAAAAGAATGATCAGGTCCTATTCATCAACAGTTCGCAGATTGACTTAAAGGTTCTTGAAAAGATGCAATCTTTTGACTTGGTTCATCGTCAAACCAGGTCCTTTGTTCCACATATATCTATCTTCAACAGTGTCGACAACTCTCAGCAACATCTTGTTTTCACAGTACCGGCCCAGTCTTCCCTGACGACCCTCCACGGTCACTATTCTCACTGTTATTCAGCACTCTCACCTTGTAACGGCTCACAGCACAAGAGTATGAAGAGCGTTTCGAGGAAGCGAATAATAGTGGAGATCCGTTTGTGGAGTACCTCAAACTTGGGTAATTAAACCTTTATTCACACACACACACACACACACATATATATACTATTTGCATAACAATGCAATGAGGCACAACAAACTACAAATCAGGTGGTTCAGTGGATTTCTTCTTCTTTCTAATAAAATGCCTTAACAATAATGCATGCACCAATGTAACGCCTCACAGCACAAAAGTATGAAGAGCGTTCGAGAAAGCGAATAGTGGAGAGCCGTTTGTGGAGTACCTGTGAACGATGAGAGCATCGAACTCATGTCAACACATATGCGAAAATCAACGATAACACTAACATAATAACAATGCAAGAGCTAACGGAGAAATAAGAGCAAGAGCGAGAGTGATTACAGTTCCTATCACTGCGATCTAAGCAAATGAAACTCTAAGGAAAGATCAATCGAGAGAGGAGCAATGATTGAGCTGGCGACGGCGGTTCACCAAGGCTTCGCCTGGCCAAATGCCGGTGGCTGTAGGCGTGGCTGCGTCCAAGCGAGCGGCTTGCCCATTGGCCATAACTGGACATAGACGCAGGGTACGCACGCGTCTGTGTAGTAGCGCGATCTCCATCGACCCATAGGATGGATTGATTAGGTGGATAGAGAATTCTCTATCTGTAGAGGATTTCATGCCCATTGACCCGAACGGGACATAGACGCAGAGTACGCACGCGTCGTTGTAGTAACGCGGTCCCCATCGACCCATGGGATGCATTGATTAGGCAGATAGAGAACTTCGAAGATTGATAGAGGAATTCTCTATACACCTTGTCTAACCTGCTCTCGTCGGGAAGAACCAAGAAGGTTTGACACTGTAGATGGGTAGAAGGCGATATCTATCTCTCAATTAACACTTTCGTGCTAAAAATAAGGACATAAGGAGCTCCTCACCCTTCATAAAGCACATTACGGCAACTCATTCATGATCATGCTTCCAACGATGCACTCAATATTCTTAATGGAACGGCTACGGAGCGTCTGATATTTTCTTTGCAAAAAAAGACAACTTGTTTTTCCTACTTCACCAGAATTGACGTCAAACCTTAGCACTAGGTCGATGCGAAGTCAGAAACAAATGCTTTCTTTTGGAAAGGCCCCGAATTCGATATCGACGACGAAAAATGTCGGAAAACGATTGTCATGACCTTATAATAGACGGAACACTAAAGAGTCTAGTGGATGCTTCTCGCGGTTTTAGCCAGTAAGGATATAAAACATTTGCACTGCTGAGGTGGAAATTTCGTTATAAAAAAGACAAAAAACTCGGTATTGATTAATCCATATGGGATTCGTCGTTAGACTTCCTAAGAATTGCAAGAGGTGACTGAATGCGTATCAGACATAAATAAGTCGCCGTGGCTCATGGACTCAATGAGTATTTGCTGGCTGCAGAGGAACTGAAAGCTTCCAGACCATAAGAGACTTATCCAATCCGACGTCCATGTGTGTATTGTAGTGTACCACTTTCCACTGCGACACACGAGGAAATTTGCTATGATGGAATTTTTTTAACGAACACGGGCTTTCTGACTACGGTTGCGCATGAAAAATGCCAGGGATACTTTAAGGCGATACTGATCGTCGCTCGGAAATTCATCGCAAACAGTGCGAAGGTGCTTATTCAGCTTCCTTCATCTTTCATGAAGGCATCGTAAAACGGCCGATGATTCCGTGGCGCTATGCTTTTCGAATTTTATGTGCGAAGACGAAAAAGTCTGAAACGAAAATACGTGATGAATACTTTTGACTGCATGTTGGAATTGACTGAGAACTTCACATTTGTCGTCCTTAACGCTGATCGCTCGACAGCAGTAATTTCCCACAGAGAATTTCTACGTTTCTTTCTGTACGTGGTCGAGAGAAGTTCTTCACAGGCAAGTAGTCGTCAGGTAGACTTTTGAAGGAGTTCGCTTTCAATCACTAATCACTTTCACAATCACTAATCTCATCAATCAATTCAATCATATAAACATTCATTGATGTAGATGAAATTTAAACCAAAAGTGGGAAATGAGTTCCTGTTTTTTGTAACAGTTCTTTCAAATACACGTCAATCCACAGCTCCAACATATGTTCTGCACATAACCATTAAATGAACAGAAAATGACTCAGGTCAGCCTGCGAGATTGTCTAACGTTTCCTAAACTGATCGTTGTCTAAACCTTCCTTATTCAGAGAACAATTTAGAAAATGCAATTACTAGTCAGAATAAATGGTTACTGCCTTAGTCAAAACTGCTCAATAACAAAATTCGTTTTCCTGCACATGAAGGAGGAAAGCGGAGACTCAAACGGCTCTCCATAAACATTAGCCTTTATTGGAAATCTGGAACGTTTCAGAATGTGGCAAAGGAAGCGCTAGTTGAGTGTCGCTCCTGCGACGGTTTCCTTTTTCATATTAGTTGGCTATCTGTTTCATCGAAGCGCAGGATATTAGCACGAACTGACAGCACTTCATGCTCTTAAGCAGTTGTTTTTTTCACGACATTGTCCTTTAATCATTCAGTGAAATTATGCAGATCTTGCCACAAAGACAGGGATCACATTATCACAGTGAAATTTAAAAAAAAACCCATGGTGGCTAAATGAGTGCGATTTTTGGGGGTTTTTTGCTATTTGCTGATGGAGTGTTGCTTGGGAAAGCTGTTTCCCTTTTGTCATTCGTTAATTCTGGGGAGAGGGTTTCTCCCAAGACCTTAGTTTTTAACGATGCCGTTTTGTCGATTCTGCACTTTCTCATTTGTGCGGGGAAGTTATAATGTAATGTAACAGCAATAAAAATCACATAGACGAGACCCAATTTAAACTATAGCACATGAGAAATCAGCGCATTCGAAGAATTATGCAACTGCCTTCCCACGTTGTTCCCGTTCATCAGTGGGCATACGTTGTACCTCATTTACCAACTTCTATGTGCATGGGACTAGCAGAGTCCTCAATCCCAAAGCCGACCGCAAAGAATATGACGGATTTGAAGAATTTCTTTGTCTTCAAAATGTTAAGTAGATCCTTAATACCTGCGTTGCGGCTAGGGATTACAAATTCCTAGAAGAAATCCATCGCCGATTTTTTCCACAACCCTACTGAAAGCAAGAAATCTGTTCAAATGAACATGCCAATAGGTACTACCATTCAAATATCTTCAGGTGTGATTCTCATAATAATGACTGATGTGGCAAACATGGCGAATGTTCTGGCACGTCCGTTGCTGTTTTCTCTTCTTAGAACGATATTAAGAAGGAGGACCAGGTATTAAATAGAGTATTGTTTTCGTAATAAAAAACACTTGCAACTTGAAGCATTAATTTATGAACCTTATTCATGTTAATATCTCCAGTATTTTGTTGCCTTAAAGAAATGTCATAGTGCAGAGAACAGTATTTTTGAGGGAATAGTTTCGATCCCGGCACAGCAGTGGGCGAGCCAAATTTTCCTTATATATGGTACCTATAACGGCGAGATTAAGCATTCCCTATTTATTTAATCACTTACCAACCATCTCCAGTCATTTGTTTGGAAAAATTCATTAATCCTAAATTTCATCTACCTATTGAAAAAAGATGCGGAATTTTCTTCTATTCATATTTCTTCAATAAAAAGTTTGTTGAATTCAGCCGCAATGAGCACAAGGACCTTCAACGTTACCGGCTTCACCTTGCCGGTGCAGATGGTTTTCTCAATGGGAGCTGGTGTAGCTGCTCAGGTCTCCGATATTGCACCGTGTGCAGATGCAGCCAGAAGATTTGTGATGCGTATTGTAATACAAGCTGTGAGTTCTCATTTCTTGGACGGGTTTAACGAGAGCTTCGATTTTTAAAGGATTTGTCGATATTTTGTTTTTTAACCCATCCTGTCTGGTTTCGTGTAGTTCAGTTGGAAAGCTCCTTGGAAATTCTACTCGTTAGCGAAAACTCTGTTCTTCAGGCGTTTGACGCTGTCGAACAACAAGGTCGTGCTGCCGGCCTCCCCCGACGCCATAACCCAAATCATTTTGGATCAGCTAACTGTAAGAATAAACTACGAACTATTTCAATGCAAGGAAGTAGAAGTTAACCATGCTAGTGCTAACTTTGCAAAGTGGATGTTATTGGTGGATTTTCAGCACTTAACGGCCTATCGGCGGATTTAAAGTAAGGAAACACTTGAGTTGCCAAAAAAACATCACGGGCCGTTTAGATCACCGATATACAGTGCAATAGGGCAGAACTATTTTCAGAAAAAGCTTATACATTGATCTTCTCAGGATTACGTTGTATTATTTGTGCGAACTTTACCTATCTACCTTTCAAAAAAGAAATCTATAAAGTTCCTTTCCATATGACAAATTGTGAAACGCATATCTCTTCTGGCGTTTAAATCACATTGAAAAGTTACTTTTTGAAAATTGTCTGGCCTTACAGTAATCTTGAAAACAAAAGCTTTTATGTTAAATTTACTTGAATCAGTTGTGCTGAGACAACACAAAGTTGGCTTCATATTAAACCACTGAGGAAAGAACTCTGACTTTTGTTCCTATGAAAACATACGTTTTTCTTCGTCAAAAAAAGTCTTTGCAGTAAAGAGAGTTCAACCCACTTCGAAATGACTCTTTGAAATCACTTGACTATTTTACAGAATACTTTTAAATGATTCTTATGGCCAGGGACGATTGTACATCGACTGTTCACACATTGCAGACAAAAATCACCAACATAAATTAGTTCTCGTAGTTGTTTTATTTCCCAATGCAAACATACTTTGTAATGAAGCAATATCTTTCAGTCAGTCCGAACATAATGCCGAAATGCATAATCTTTGGAAGAACGGTGATTGCAATATGCAACATGATGTGTAAACTAAGTGATGTAATGAATGTATTGGCTATTCCCGCCCAGCACTTGCCAATTTCAGGAACTCTCACAGACTGGACAGCTTTCTTTTCCACATAGTTTCATTTTGTAAGCAAGTATATCTCTGCAGCCTACAAACCCGATCATGGCGAACTGGTCGAGAGAGATGTATCAAGGCGTGGTGAACAGAGTGATACGAAGCTTGGCATCGGGTCCGTTTGGATCGAACTTCTTTTCGGCGTTTGCCACCGCCTCATAAAGCCAGAAGTCGACCGAGAACTGCTCGGAGTGGGCAATTCATTCGTGTATTTTTTAAGCCCTTGCTGCATGAAAATAATAAAGTACTTAGCCGCCAAACTGTTCAGTAACATAGGAAACGTAAAATTTTTGTGCTACATTGACAACATTTATTGAACCTCTGGTTAGCCTGTAGATGTTCCCACGTACATCAAAAGAAGCTAGAAGGAACTTCGCTGTTTGTAACTGAAGAAATTCTCTCCTTCTGTAGGTCTAAAGGAGACAGGTTTTAAAAAATAAAAGAATTAGAATAGCAAAGGGTTCGAACAAATATTACAATTTAACTGTTTTCTTGACAGACAGCACATGTCGTTGTTACGAACAGATTTCTGAGCCACAATGGAAGATTTACCTTCGTGAAACAGCAGATTTGATAGTAAGAGAATATAATAATGAGGAAATAGTTGTTATAACACTTACTATCTCATTTGTAAGAAAAAATCCGGTAATATACTCATCATACTTGATATAAGCATCCATGAGTCCCTTAACTCACCAGCAATTTACAATTGATTCAGCTAAACCTCCAATTTCTTGCAGTAAACCCGGCACGGGAGACCACCAAACCAATGCTGGATTTCTTTTCAAGTAGTCCGTCGCTTGTACTGCATGGCACACCTAAGAAGAGAAAGTTGTCATTGTCAACGGTTCTGTAATGACGGTACTGGGACCATTTAACGATTATGTTACGTAGGTCTGCTATTGCGCATAAAGTGGGACCACATCTATTGTGTAATTGCGTCCGTGTCGTACTACTTTGCCACTGCATTATTTTTTAGCCTTATAAGCCGATGATAAAAAATAAATCCTTTAGTGGAATCCAATCCGTATTTGAACGAAGTTATGGTCAGCATTCAGAAAGAAAACGGAATGGCAGCTTTACCATAACAGCTTAGAATTTAGTACGATTTAGATATTTATTAGTAAGGAAGTTTGTGATATCTTTCACTTCTACGGTAACGCATGGTAGCTGACCAACATCGACAATTCTTTTTCTCTGTTATGTAACTAATGACTTTCCTCATAACAAAGCGAGAAAAGAAACTCCCGCTTGTTCGTTCCTGCATCCGACATATTTGATAACGCATGCTTGTGCGGCGGTTCTAACTTCGATGATTGGTAAAACCAACCATACCGAAAATCTACACAGTCCACGGGAACGATTTACCTCACAATAAAGCTCTCCGTTTCACCATCTGAATTGTGTGACACAGTTGACATCACTTGAAGAGAGCTCTGGTATTTTAGTCTACAGCTTCCTCCCTTTTTGAATGAAGTCGAGTCTCCGGAGACGACCGAAATGTTAGCTGAATAAAGTCTGCTCTTTAAAATTAACCTCCTTTTCAGCCTAACAATGAATGAAAATGTAAAATTTCCATTTTTATAATCGTTTCCCTTGACGGGATAAAAGTTTTTCCTGTTTGGTTTTTCTACTTCAATACCTTTATTCCGAATTTCTTCTACACAAAACAGACTCATTTTCCACCGTTCTTAGATTTCACCATGGTCTCTGGGTTTCTTTCAAAAGATCGCCTTAGAGAGCCTTTAACTCCAATGACCGATTCCGTAGTGTTGTTATATTTGCTCAGCACTCGATGATTAAAAAACAGTTGTCTACTCTGTTCTAGGTACTTCTTACAAAGATTATGGATGTTTCTAGCATTATCGTTATCAATACGTCAGCGATGTCAAGGTGCTCAAAGCAGACCATCACCGTGAATGACAAACATACACCGAAACTACGAATGGAAAGTGTAAAGGGAACTACAGCACTTGTGAAAGTGGACCATCAAAATAGGGATCAATGTCAATTTCTAAGCTGAAAGAATCAATTACAGCCATTCTACTCCAACACTGACATAAACAAGGAAGGCAGATTCAGATCTTGCATGTGTCAAACTAAAAGCAGTCATAGTAAGTTTCCATTCGATTACTGTAATATATGCAACGATAGAACACAGAACGAATGGAACGACAACCCACACATTCACCGAATGTTTTAATTCGAATACCAATTAAAATAGTCGGAGAATTCACGGACGTACAAAGCCAAATGCTTCTGAGAACTTTCTGAAATCTGCCTTCGAATACACAAAAGCACACCTGATTCATAAAACATTTCGCTAGTACACCAGCGCCATCATCATATCGGGGCAGTAGCGGGTGGCAAATACTTCCACTGTTCCAATTGAATGGCTACTTCGTTGCCTTGTCAGACAGACCACCCAACGACCGGCACCACCTCCGGCAGTGCTACCTAACACCGTTAACTTACAACAACATTTTTGTTACTAAAGCTGGATCTTCATTGATGGTTGGTATATGTTGTCAGAAATGGACGCTAGTGAAGGCGCAGTCGAAAGGACGATGCTAAGGATATCCCGTTTCACAAGAGTAAGGGAAGATCCGAGGCTCCAAACTGCGTCAACGACCAGAAATCAAAGATGCAATTTGGACGCTAAACAGTCGAAGATAAGTTGGGCCGAACACGTAATGCGCATGAATGACATCCGATGGACAAGAGCCGATGGTGAGTGGTTTCCCTCGGGATGTTAAACGCACTGCAGGAAGACCACCGACCAGATGGTCAGAGTTCTTCACGAAAAGCCAAGAAGAAAGATGTGATGAGGTATGAGTGCTAAAGCGAGCAGAGGCCACTGCGGCTACACTTGCACGCGACAGGGAAAAAGTGGAAGATTTACTGGCGTCCGTTCGAATCACTTGACGATCAGTGGAACTACAGGTGGCACAGGTGACAGGTAAGGAATGTTCTTCATTCACTGTGTGAATCATAGGCATTCACAATGAAAATCGCTTTTTGAACAGTTTAATGCCCTATTTTATAAGTCTCATGTAGTTGATGTACAAAAATTATTTTTCAACATTTTTCCTGACACTTCCTGAAGCTTAACAGAGTAT
>JADANN010000278.1:0-107775 GCA_018806985.1 Angiostrongylus vasorum
TATTGGTTTGCTCTTAGCTAGGATTCCTGATGGAAACGCCAGACTCCTTCTCAGCTTGGGAGACTCTGCCAGGAGGGCGAATCCCCGCTGTACATCGCAGTCCGACACCCAGGAACACCTCCCAGCCACGATGAGGCGGTAAACCGTTGGGAAGGGATGTGAAGATTAGGTCATTAAATCTGATATATCAATTTTAACATTTCCAAAAGCCAATCAGCTTTGCAGTTACACTTGAATAGGTCTTTCTCCTTTCCGCAAGCCTATCTTGCCTCTCTTTCAGAAGGCTTCGGAGCCTTTTCTCTTCCAGTGTTTGTTCACTAAAATCAACATAACGGATACTCTCAGTGGTGTTGTGTCTTAACCACCAATCAAAAGTGTGCACACTCTCATATTGAAGGAGTGGACAACAGTAAAAAAGGCAACTGTAACTGGAGCACTATTAAATGTTATTGGTGCACGATTTACGAAAGTGTCGCTATCAAAAGAAAAGGAATTTTCGATAGTAGGGAATTTCACAGTGATGAACACATTTGATTTCAGTAACTGGATTCTTCGACAATTGAATGACCCCTGGGCCCAGCCTGACCTAGACCTGTCATGTAATTCAGAGATTTAAATGAGGTGAAATATTTATTGGTTTTTTCACTAATTCAGCGTGCATTATCGCTGAAGAAGCAATTAATTTCGATCGATAATCGCCAAATTACCGTGCTTTGTACTGCAGAACTGTCTTCTCAGGTAAGGTAACTCCGGCGCCGATGAAGTCCTGTACAAGAAACTAGCGTTGGACGGCACCACTTTATTCGTGTAATGTTCCATTTCGCTTGATTTGTCTTGTTGGGAAGGCAATGATCAGCACTAACCCAAGAAGGAACAGCTGCTGGGCACAATCGCCTTGAGTCGTCCGTTGTTCTTGTGAACGGGAAACCGGTGAAACTTTAACCATAGTAGAAAGCTTATAGCCACATCGTGTTAGCCCACGAATAAGCAATAAATTAATTACATTTCATTATACAAGATACGAGATAAGCAACATACCGATATTTTCGTTCAATTGGTGAATACCTTTGGGGGATCCATATCATTCAATGGTTGCTCTCTCCAACATCGAACTGGATGATCCTTGGTTTTAAATGACGCTCGCAGAAATTAAATATCGTTGCTATGGAGCTAGTAATATATTGTACGAAAGTAGTTTTTTTTTACATATACCTGCCCTCGTGAAAGTCTTCTTGCTTCGTACATTTATGGTGGTTTTGGCGACTTCTCGCGTAATGTATATCCATCGGCCAAAGTTGGAAACGCTCCTCATGCTTCACACCGGCTGATTTGCTGCCGTTAGAATACAACAGGTATAATGTTAACTTTTTCGTTAGTGCCATTATAATTTTCCATGGCAAAGTATTACGTGTAAAACAACCACAGTGATGCTGAGATATTTGCGAAACTCCGGGCCGCAGGTGTATGCGGTGGGAAATGAACGCGCTATTGTCCTTTCCGGGGGCTGACGCGTTCACCACCACACCATGCAGGTCCTTCGTTTCGCCTGACTCTCAGCTAGTTCTATCGATCAGCGCCATCAGCAATCACCCGTCGACGGGATTGATCTGGTAAAAAAAAGTTCCATATGGGCTCCTTCAGATCAGTCCTGTTGACGAGTGATTACTGATGGCACTGGTCGTTATGATTAGCAGAAGCAGGTGAAACGAAGGACCCGCATATCGTGGTGGTGAGCGCGTTAGCCGCCGGAAAAGGTAATAGCGCGTTCGTTCCCACCACAGACACTTGCGGTACGGAGTTTTGCAAATATCTCAGCACCACTGTGGTTGTTTCAAAAATAATGCCCTGCCATGAAAACTTGTAAAAGTCACTAAATAAAAAGTTGACATGAGGAGGTAAAATAGCACTTCATATTTGCTTACAAGAATCTAAAGAACTGTTCTATCAATGCCGAGATTAATAGAAAGTCGGTCGTGGGAACTGCATGTATACATTAATTGCAGAATAGTTTAACAATAATGTGTAATTCCATGGATAATATTGAAATAATGACTCTTAGTGGTGATGTGGAATTGATTAAGTTCTACAACTACCTTTTCCGTTTGAAATCTGCACCCTAGAGCCTATAAGCCTCGTTGGAGAAAAAACCACCTGGAGTTCTTCCCTCTGGGGTTCGATTCAGGATCGAAAGCATGAGGAAAAGCACACTCGAGGTTCTTGTAATATCTTTATCTACATTGATACAGATGGAGCAACGACTTACGTCTACTTTTCGCAACACATATGGCATCTACCCCAAATAGAAATCAACCGGTGGATAACACGCGCACGTTCATCCAGTGGAAAAAAGAAGACCGAAGAAATCTCCTCCACCATTGATCGTTTTGCCTATTTAGTGTACTCTACAAACTCTTCGCGAGGACTCTCCTGTCGTGCACAGCAAAGAAACTGGGTGAAACAAAGAAGAAAAGAAGAACTCGACAAGGATTTTGCAACATGGACCATATGAAAACCATGTCCAGGCAAACAATAATTTTTCGAAAGTACGATCTGTCTGTCTGACCCGGAAGAATGCGAAAGAAAACTGTTTTCAATTCCTTAACGTTCAAATCAACTGATCACGTAGCGGCTACATGACAAAGTGTTACCGAAAACCAAGTATCTTTAAGTTTAGAAGGAGAGCGATAACCCGAAACGAACGGTTTGGACGAAACAGAATCCCGCATCTTGCCCTTTATTAGCGATGAAATAAGCGTAGCGATGAAGCGATGCTTAAGAAGGGCAGATCTAGAGGAATCAGTAGCGATAATTGAACTACCAATGAATACTCTTCGTCGTCAGTTATTAACTTTTTTTTATTTTTTTTCTTATTCGTGACCACCAATATGACCATGTGAAACACCAAGTTGCGTAATTTGCCCTTGCAGTAGGACGGTGATTGCAGTTCAGGTACGATATACATTATCTCTTGTAATACTTGCGGAGATGAATACATTGGTGAGACGGACAGACGTTTATGTATTCCTATAAAAGAACACCTAGATGGCAAACGAAAGGCGAGACTAAGTACCCTACCAGGGATGCACAGGACACAAAAAGTACAGCGTAGACAATTTTGATATAAAAGCCACTATCCTCGCACAGGATGCCAGAACACCAACGTGCTAACTTCTTAAGGCTTTTGAGCAAAGTGCCAAAAAACCCTACAATGAATAGCAGGGAGGAATGCCCAGAGGTCGCACGCGACCTGGCCCATTGTCTTCGCATCAATTTGTGATGTGGGGTGGTGAAATCATCAACCATATGCGACTATGAAAAAGCTGTTCTAATCTTCCTCACGGAAGTCATGTTAAAAGCGGTTGGTTTTCAAGAAGCTGTTGATCGTAATTGTCATAGAGTTTTTCGTCTTTTTATAAGTGTTATTGAAGCATTTGGCCTAATAAATTGTATATCAGAAATACCCTTCCAAGCTCTGAAGAAGGCGATACTGCCGAAACGTCAGCTACTGTTGCATTGTATTGTTTTTCTTATAGAAGTAAATGTATATTCTATAACAGCCTAGCGATTGCTGAGAAAAAAAACGAGATATTTATATTAATTAATTATCTCAGCAACACTATGGTTGTATTTCGCTTAATGCCATGCCGTAAAAACTGTAGTAGACAAAAAATAAAAAAGTAGAATATTAATTAATTATTTAGTTTAAGTTGAGGCTCTGAGGAAGGCAAAAACCGCCGAAACGTCACCATCGACGATCATTACCAACAACAACGACAGCAGCAACAGCAACAACAACGACAACGAAAACTTATAGCAACTTCGCATCAGCTCAACAAGAGCAGTTTAAAAAATCATGTAAATAAATACTGACGAATAATTTGTCAAGGTCTTGGGCATAAACGACTATCAAGTTGACTAGAAATTAACCGCAAGTTACAACCACAATGGTGCTGAGATATTTGCAAAACTCCGGACCACAGGTGGAATGAACGCGCTATTACTCTTTCCGGTGGCTAACGAGTTCACCACCACACCATGCTGGTCGATCGTTTCGCCTGTCTCTCATCTAGTTCTCTCCGGTTCTCCCAGCTTTTGGTTTTACCACTTATAATACCCTGCCGTGAAAAATTGTAGTGGGCAGTAAATAAAAAAAGCTAACCGCGGTTACTTAAACCTCATGAGACATCATCTGCTTCAAAATGAAGTTGGTTATCATTTGAAAGAGAAGCAGAGGAGCATTCACAACCGGAAGTCCTAGACGGCATACAGGAATAAAAAATAGTGTCCCCAGACCGACTTTCTATTACCCTCCGTTCTCATCAGTGATCCACTGTTTTTCCTTCAATGAGCAAACCCGAGTTTGGTATTTAGCGTTTATTTCTTCACAAGAGCTGACCTCTCGACGGTTTCACCTTTTTTCAAAGACTACAAAGGTGAAATATGCACAAAATTGACTCTGCGAAGTACTTTTATAACCCCAGCAGATAAAACTTGACATTTAAATTTGTACTGGCACAATACACAGCTTCTTTTAAACACGCACCATTCAATTCCTTCCAAGTCTTTCAACTAGTTTGTGTAGACCAGCCGCACAGAGCATTACATGAACTGGGAATATGCTTGGCTCAGGCCAAGAATGAGCCTGAGGTATGGCGCTTGGTAACGTGTAATCATAAGGGAACACTCCTTGCGGTTTATTTTGGAATTTTTTGGAACTAAACCAAAACGCTTCAAGAGTTTTACGCGCTGATGTTTTGGATTCTTGTGCGAGAATAGTGGCTTTCACTTCAGAATCTTCTCCTTTATGTTTCTGTTTTCTATGCGCTCTTAGTGGATGGTTTGGTTTCAATTTAGATTTGCTGACTGGTTTTTTTTTAAACGGGCGCTGAATGGCGCACCCGTTTGACAATTTATTCGTCGCGACACGCCTTACAAGAGATTAGGTCCACCGTTCTCGAACTTTGTGCACTTACCTTCCCTACCGTTAGGACATATTTTTCGTTGTTCATGGACGATCATATAGGCGGTTACGAGCAAGCTGATGTGTCAGAGTGTCGTGTGTTATTTCTATCATTGTCACTGAATTTTCTACAAAGGCGCTTTCTAAGCAGTGTTTTATAGCTGTCTTTTCCGTGAAAAATAAATGGCTTGGCAAACGGGATTTTATTCTGGCAAGAATTATCGTGTGAGGGACGACGGGTATTTGAGGGTGGTTTTTCCTCTTCGCATATCCTATGGATGGAGCTACAGTTTCGTAGCTATTCGAATTGGCTACTTGCCGCTCCGCAGTCAAAGATTCTTTCTTCTGATTTTTTTTCCTGTGCATAGAATGGTGCTGTTCGAAACAGATTCCTACAAGCGCCTTTTTTGGTGCGCGAGGGGTGAGAGGAGGGGTAATAAACAACCTTGTTTCTATACTTGGCTTTCTGTATCATTTTGTAATAGAGCCATTTTCGGATAGGTTAATTTGGACGTTGAGATATGGAAGCCAGTTTTCTTTCGGTTACCCTCGGGTGAACGTTATGTCAAAGCACTTGTCTGTCTCCTCTTGTGTGGAGCAGACGAAAAAAACAACCGTCTATGTATCTGCAGGAGTATAATGGCTTGAGATCGATTAATGGTGATTCCACCTTAAAGATAAAGGCAATGGCAAAGGTGGGTTCCAGGTGCTATCGCCCTTGTAAGCGCTTTAATTTGCGCGTAATGCTTTTTCCTGACCATTTCTGTATTTGCTAGGCGTATACACGCATGCGTGTGTGGGTGCATTCTCGCTTATGCGGATTGTATTCTACGAGTCAATTCGGGCCAAAGCCTGCAATCAAGCGACAGGGAAGTATATGGGAGGCGGTTGGGAGTCGCCTCCAAAAAATAAGCTTCATGCCCACTCTAGGAGATTCTGGCAAGCTAACCCGTGGGCATTCCTTGCCACCACATTCAGAGCCAAATAACCTATACGTGGGTATCAAAATGCTAAACACAGTAAAAAAAGCCTCATTCCTTTAACCCCGAAAGAGCCAATTTCGAAGGGACTAGTAACGGAGAGGGTGCTAAAATCTTAGGGCCAGTGCGAGCTGCCTGAATCGCGAAGAACTAAGGTGACGATCTGTACCTACAATGCAAGCACGTTTGCACTCGTCCTTGGTAAAAGACTTGGTCATGCAAGCGAGAAGAATAAGGAATGACGTCATCGACTTGGCCGAGACGAGTCGATGCCACCCATTCAACGCCGTCTATGACACCGGAGAAGAACTGTTCCTCGGAGATGCGACAGTAGAGGAGTCTGCGGCGTCGGCGTTCGCGTCTACACGAGTTTTTCTTTATGAACATCGATTCATTCAGAACAGCTTACAACCCGAAACGGATGTTTACGGTTAAGAACATTTAGATCAATACCAGCTTTGACAATCTTCATCGTTTAAGCCACGACATCAAACTATGATGAAAAAGAAGTCGTACCGTTCTACATGGACTTGGAGAAGTTCTACATAGAAGACCACACGTTCTTCAAGGCCATCATTGGAGATTTTAACGCCAAGATTGGACCAAGAAGAATGTCTGAGGAACGTCACATTGGGACTCGTGGATTAGAATGGAATAAGCAGGGTGGACGGCTTTCTGAGTTTCTAGTGACGACAAAGAGAATCGATGGTAACTCGCGATTCCGAAAACGCCACTCTCAACACTGGACGTGGGAGTCTCCCAATGAAGAGTACCATAACGAAATAGACCACATCATAGTAAATAGAAGGCTTTTCCCTAACCGATGTCGCTGTTGTCCCAAAATTCCACATGGGAGTAGACCACCGCCTGCTCCGTGCTAGATTCTATTCCTCGCGGAAAGGAGAAAAAGCCGCTAAATTCAAAAACCGAAGTCCCAGAACCACCACCCAACTGGGACTTATTCAATTCATTAGTCGGCTGTTGGGAAGATGCCGTTGTCGATAACATCTACGAAGAGTACGATCGGCTCATTCAACATCTTCACGTTAGCGCTATGAAAGCTGAGAGTTCGAAATTCACCTAGGGATGTCTGTCTTCAGAAACAGTCGAGTTAATACGCCAGCGTGGAATCGCACGAGCTGAAGGCAACCGCGAACTAAAGTCCGAACTTGCAAAACAGTGCAGACAGGCGTTAAAAAAAGATCTTAAAGAGAGAAGAACAGCAGTAATGGTCGATGCTGCATAGGCTGGGAAGAGCATTCGCAAAGCCCACCGAAGCGTCGCCAATTACAAGACTAAGATGACTGCACTCCGAAGCCCAGATGGAACAGTTACGGCGTCCAGAAAGGTAGTGGATAAGATCATTCACGATTACTACTCAGATCTCTTCGATAGCTACGTCCACTCTCCGTTATATGAAATAAAGGAGGGTGGACATGTTGACCACCAGTTCTCTCTTCCGAAATCCGACATGCTATCTCGTCGGTGAAAATCGAATAGCACCAGGTCTGGACAGGATAAGACCAGAACACCTGAAGAACCTTCCGTCAAACCTCGTAAACACACTGCCTCTGCTCTTCACACGTTACCCTGTCCGAATGCATGATCCTACCCACTGGAAGACCAGCAAGACCGTGTTATTGTTCAAGAAGGGTGACCTACACGATATCGGCGACTACCGTCCAATCTGCCTACTGTCTGTCGTCTACAAACTTTTCACTCGAGTCATCCTAAACAGGATTAACAGAACACTGGACGAAGGACAGCCATGTGAGCAAGCAGAATTTGGAAAAGGATTTAGTACGATGGACCACATCCACACGATAACAAGACTCAATGAATTATCGCGAGAGTACAAAAGACCGCTCTGACTCACCCTCCCATCAATTTACAAAAGGCCTTTGATTCAGTCGAGATAGAAGCATTCTTTTAAGCCCTGGCTAGTCAAGGAGCCCCTGCTCAGTACATAAAGACTTTTCGTGAGCTGTACAAAGATTTCACAACCAAGGTATCAGCATTCTTCGACGATATTATCATTGACGTCAAAAGAGGAGTTAGGCAAGGCGATACCATCTCGCCAAAATTATTTACCCCCCCACCCTCCAGAACGTCATGCAAACATCGGAATGGGGAGAAGCTTCTACTTCGTAGCCGTTGGAAATGGCTACTTTTCGTACCAGGTTTAGCGATTCCTTTCCCTGCCTCTTCTCCTGTGCACACATTTTATTTTGTATGGTACATGTTTTTTGATAAATTCTTTTTTTCATGTCTGAAGGATGAGAGGAGAAGTAGTGAAGCTGTATATTTTTACTACTTGACTTACGATATCATTTTGTTATATAGCCACTTTTTGAGAGCTTCATTTGGATGTTTGAGAATGGAAGCCAGCTCTCGGTTGGTTTTTCCCGTGTAAATTTTATGTACTCTGACTGTTGGTTTACCAATTCAAAAACACTCATCCATCTCTTCTTGCGTGGAATAGACGATGAAGCAGTCGCCTATATATCGACAGTAGAGTAAGGGACGGCGATCGTGAACTGATCTTAGGCATGAAAGCGACGGCAAGGCTTGGTGCTAAACGCTGCACCATGGCGAACCCTCTAATTTGTCCAAAGTTTTTTCCACATCACCTAAAGATTGAACAACTAAGGCACTGTTTTAAGAAAGCCATTAGTTGCGCAATCGACAACCCGCACATTTTCATTTTCTTATTGTGCTCTACGAGCAGCTCGAAAACGGCTTGCATTGCGGAGTCATTCGAGACATTGGTATAAAGTGAAGTAACATCGAATGACTCCATTACATGCATGCTGTTTGGTTGCGTTCAGCGAAGACCTAAACCAACCTCGCATAAACTAAAGAAGATCAAAGTGCGAAGAAGAAGGGCGAGGTGAAAGAAAACTATTGTGCTCAGTGTTTGGAGGACCGCTTCTGGAGGAGAATAGTGGGTGAGTCAGTGTTGATTTGCAATTCTATTAGGTCTAACGCTAAAGTAACTTTGCGGAGAAAGTTCGAAGACATTTTGAGCAAGTTGCATAACACGGCTTCAAGAGCATACAGAAACACCGCCGACGAACATCAAACGAGTCCAGCGAATTATCTGGTTCTATGTTGCTTCATTCCTATCTCGTGCCAAGTCTCCTAATGAGTTCTGCTTGCTCAGCTGGCAACAAAAGCACTATATTTTTTCATCCCAGGATATTCACGAAGAAGCCTGACCACCAGCTCTGTGATCTTCTTGCCGTGCACTTAATAAAATTGGTCGAAACCAGTTGCTAATGACACCTATCCATCCTTTATTACTAGAATGTATTATGTACAGCTCAATAGAAAATCCGTGCTCTACATTTCCTCTCCGATGTGCGGGAAACTCCTAGCATTAAAATTTTGGTAAAACTCCCGATAACACAGACAAGTTTGCCATCCTGGTCAGATGTATGTTAAGAGATGGCTGCTCGATCTAAGTGTTCTTCACCCTCTTCTCTCTCTGCTTCCTCGACGTCCTTGTAAGCTTGCCACGTCAACCACTCAAGCTTGCTTAGTTGTGGAGTTAGTCCTTTGTCACTTTGGATTGTTCACCCATGTACAAATAGATGTAGTATTAGGAGAAATCAGTTAACCGAACGACATTATCAGATCCATTTTATCTTTTGTTCAGTACTACACAGCTAAACAGGTGTAACGATATGTTGCTGTGAAATGTCGAAACTACTTTTGGTTCAACCACTTAGGGGAAAATTTACATGGTTTCTAAGTATTTGAGACGTCTAAAATGAATGTTCATTACTCATTGGGAAGAAACCTTTATTGTGGTACATACAACATCGGCCTCAAATTGCGAGCGACTTATCGAGCTCCTGGAAACAGGAGCCATTTCGAATGTACGCCGAAAAAAACCAAATAAAGGGTGAGTAGAGAAGAACCACTAACCTCGTCATACCCTTTGCACGTCTCAAAAGACTTCTCTTCGTCACCTTCAACACAAGTATCGAAAGAAAGCTGTTCTTCGCCGAAGTTGCTCGCGGTGACGAAGCTCGACGCTGAATAGGAGAGTACATAGTTTTTTCGACCTTTTTACTCACAACCTACTCTTTTTGATGGCAGGGTATATTGCGAAATATAACTTCAACGAAGCTGGGTTATTTGCAAAACTCTGGACCGCAGGTGCCTATGGTGGAGAACGAACGCGCTACTGTCCTTTCCGGGGAGTAACGCGTTCACCACCACACCATGCGGGTCCTTCGTTTGTTTAATATGATTAAGTCTATAAGCAGTAGTTTAATGAGTTAAAACAGTCGATTTCGATGTGTTGCCGATGACTGAGGAATCATCTGAAGACGTTACAGATTCATCAAGTGATGAGAACGTCAGTTGTTTCCAGTCACTCTGGAGATATTGATTGAATAAGCGATCTTGAATAACTACGTCTTAGTATCATACCCGTAGGGTCAATATGGTATGGCAGGAAAACGAGGTAAAAACTAAGGAAAACCAAGTCTTAATTAGAGACAGATATGAATTGAGGAATGGGCTGCTGAAACCCATTCGATTTTGAAAGAAATCTGTAGAACGTACTATTTTTAGAGCCGACCATCGAAACCATGGATTCGTCGGCTGATTCCGTTTTAGTGGAGTTCGATCGCTCCTTGGGATCCTCGGCGTTTGATTCGGCCAGAGCTGCAGCTTGTTTTCCAGATGTGGTAACTGGTCCCAACTCTATGAATTTCCTCACTTCTCTGGACATGTTGAGGAGTTTCGATGGGAATGAAATGACGGTGGTCTGAAGAGGCTCTTTTTCATACTCCGCGTCATCATTGCAGTGATAAGCCTCACGCCTTGAAAGACAGAAAAAAAGATAAAGATAACAAAACATTAAGTTACTTCTGCTTATAATCATGAACGCACTCTGCCTTATCATTGCAGTGATAAGGCTTTAATCCTTCAACCATTTGTCCACATCTACTTCGCGAATCCACGAAGGCTTCTCATATGATGGACCCCGATAGCCGGTTAGTCGCGAGGCTACGTGGCGCGTCCCCACTTGTCAGATGGAAGGTTAATGCGGGATCAAAATCGACAGTGTGTTTCCCTGAGACGCAGGTGGATCCAGAGGGTGGACTCCCTGTTTCTGCTGCGCCGATTTGGCACATACTTTCTGTGTTTACGAAGCGTCTTCATGCACGCGTGTGTGGGTGTGTCCAAGTTTATGCGGATTGTATTCTACGAGTCAATTCGGCCAAAAGCCTGAAATCAAGTGACAGGGGAAATATATGGGAGGCGGTTAGGATTCGCCTCCAACAAATAAACTGCTTGTCCACTCTAGGAGAGCCTGGCAAAGCTACCCGTGATTATACCCAGCCCCCACGTTCGGACTCAGCAAGGTATAGGTGGGATATCAAAATGCTAAACACAGTAGAAGAAACGGACCTCATTCCACTGACCCTGCAAGAACCCCCCATTTTCGGCAGCGTTGGGTAGGACGAGTACAGCGAGGCTGCTGAAATTCAAGGGTCAATGGAAGCTGCCTGGATCACGAAGAACTAAGGTGACGATCTATACCTACAATGCACGTACACTTGCATCCGAGTCCTCCATAGAAGACTTGATCATGCAAGCGAGAAAGATAAGGTACGACGTCATCGGCCCGGTCGGGATGAGACGACGCCAACCGTTCAATGCCGTCTATGACATCGGAGAAGAACTGTTCCTCGGAACATGCGACAGTAGAGGAATCGACAGCGTCGGCGTTCTCGTCAACACGAGTTTGTCCATGAACATGGATTCTTTCGAACAACTAGAAACTGGAATCGAACGTTAGCGATTGAAGAGATGTGGATCAATACTGGGTTTGAAAGTCTTCGTTGTTTACGCGTCGTAAATCAAAATATGACGATGAGGAAGTCGAAGAGTTTTATATGGACTAGGAGAAGTTCTAAAGAAAAGACCATGGTGGTTGGTGTATTAGCCCACGTCTGAGCAGCATAACAGGGCGCTGGGAGTATCATTGAAGGTGAGCGCGGATTTTCGAATCCTTCAGTTGGTCGGTGGCTTCTTTGAGAACCCGAATGCGGCCCAAGCTGATCTCTTTCTTCTGCCTAGTTCCTCCTTCATTTTGTTTTTCATGTTCATTGATAGCCTAGGTTTTACGTACGAGGTGGTCTCTACAATCAGAGAGCCTCACCTGTTCAAATTTTTTCGACTTCGCACTATGGGTTTTCAATAAATCGTTCTTCTTCCATAGTCCGATCATTTCTCACGCTTCCTTGACCTCATTGATCATCGCCTCTGCTTCGCTGGCACTTTTTGAGAAGACGACGGTGTCGTCGGCGAAACAAAGGTTTGGTAGGAATTTCCCATCAATACGTGCGGCTTTCTCATCACAGTCGTGTGAATTCATTATCCACTGCACGACGGCACTGAAAAGCTTTGAAGATATTGTGCCACCCAGTCGAATGCTTTTTTCTATGGGTATGGTAGGAAGTCGATGGAAAAGCTCTATTTTCGTAGTGCAGTTCCGATAATACTCAGACGGAGTTGTTATGTAAGCCGGGTCCACTTTTGGTCGAGGAGCGCTAATAGGATAGCACTCGTTTCGACACTGTTAAACGCTTTTTCATACGCGGCAAAGGTTAGGACTAGAGGCAAGTGGTAATCCCGACAAACTTCGATGACCCTGGACGCAGTTTGGATGTGGTCTATGCAGCAAAAATCCTTTTCGAAATCCTGCTTGCTCGACTTGTTGCGCCTCATCCAGTGTCCTTGATATGCGCAAGAGGACAAACTTCGTGAAGAGCTTGTAAAGTACACTCAAAGAGCATATGGGACGATAGTTACGAAGATCCCTTCAATCTCTTTTTCTTGGGCAGGATGAAACTTCGGTCTCCTTTCTTGGGTAGGACGACCGTTTGCGTGATTTGCGAGAATTACATGTAAATTGTGGCTCCCAGCTCCAAGGAAGTCGGCGGTAATATTATCGGGTCATGGATCCGTGCCTCTTTTCATGTTTTCTATCGCAACTCGAACCTCCGACGGAAGAATTCCAGGTGGTTTTTCTCCAGCGGGGATTAGGGTCCGGGATAGGGGATTGTGGAACGGAAAATGGTTGGGGTAGAACGTTTCCGCTATTAATTCCATATCATGGCGGGAAGTTTTGACGATCCCATCTTCGTTCATCAGGGCTGACGGCGGAACACTATAATCATACAAGTCCCGACGGCATTTTTTGCAGACTGCTTCTTTTCTCTGCTGCTTCCAGTAGTTTCTTCTGCTTGTAGCATTGTAGATCTTCCTGCAATGCTCTTTTACAGCTGGCATTTATTACTAGCCTTGTTAAACTTGTTGCAGTAGGATCACGCTTCAATCTCCTTCTCCTTTCGAGCAACTCCTTAGTAGTGATTGAGATGCGATCCGATCTTCTTGCTTGAGGAACTGATCCGAATTCGGCACAGCTTTTCAGTCCTTCGACAACCAGCTCGTAGTCTTCGGGCGGGTCCTCTTTAACCTGCCAGTCAAGCTTGAATAGGATTTCCTCCAGAATGTTCTCGTCCTACACGGCTAGACTTTTTCCTCGTCGTTGATGAAGAGAGTTCTTTCCGGCTTGCGGCTGAATCGAATCTTGGCGCGAAGAAGGCGGTGATCGGAATTAGTACAGAATGACGGGACTACCGATGTGTCAAGCAGGCACCATCTTCTGTTTGTCAGAATGTGGTCGATCTCCGCATGACTCATGCCGTTAGGAGACTCCCATGCCCAAAGGCAGCTTTCGTTCTTCTGGAAAAACGAGTTTCCATGGAAGAGACGTGTTGCGGACAGGAGTCCTGCGAGACGGTTCCCATTCTCATTTCTTTCTTCTGATCCAAAATTTCCAATCCTGTATTCGATCTCGTTGGCCTTTCCTATTCTGGCGTTGAAGTCTCCGACAACAAATTTATGACATGCTTTGTCATTATGCATAACTTTCTCCAGCTGATAGTAGAACGCATTTAATTCGTACTCATCAGCTGCGTCGGTCGGTGAAAAACAGTTGATGACAGTGATCTTCTTATGATGCGTCAGTTGAAAGCGGAGGACAGCCATGCGAAGGGTGAAGATCTCGCACGAGTCGACGTGATGGACAATGGACAACAAGGGCAGTTGGACAAGGTGGATAACAAAGTTCACGTTAAATAACAGGTCTTTTTTTTCCACCGATTATAAGGGTCCCGTTGCTTAGTTGGCGTATTTCCGTCTTCCTGATTTTTTGTTTTTTGCAGTACAATCACATAAATTTCTATGCCATTTTTGGCTTCAAGAACCGCGTGAAGAATCGACGTCTGTGGAGCGTGTTCTGGCCTCATACATGCGGAGCGGAGCAAGAAACAATTTCATTGATGTTGATTTTAGTGTGTTGATCAGATCCGGTTCTTGTGGCGTCCTGCGTAATCCGAGATTTTGTGGCGTCTCACCAGCCGGCTCATCGCTTGACATCATAAAGGCAAGCACCCATTGTACAGTGTACTGAGGCTGATCTACTGCACACCTGCGGTCCGGAGTTTTGCAAATATCTCAGCACCATCGTGGATGTATTTCGCATAACACCCTGCCATGTAACTCATGCGCTAGACTGAATGCTACGACTGCGGAGGAAAACATCTTCAGCTGTCCGAGTGAGATGTGCAGCTGCACCCTCCACTAGGATTTGTGAGGGACGACTCACTCGAATAGTGGATATTTTCAGTTGACATTCGAACACTGCGCAAAGAAACATTTACGATCATGATGCAGATTTTTCGGCCACGTTGGCACCTCGAAATAAGTTTCATTTTTAGCTCATGCAATAGGGATATAATGCAGTACTTCGAAAAACTTTTATTATCAGTATAAAATTTATTTTTTCTTATTCACTTTTTATTCCTAACATGTCCAGTGATTGAGTGGATCTAGCGATCGCCCTATCATTTTGGACTTATCCAATGACCCAACCATTGATCAGTGGACTGTGAAGACGACTTCCTTTAGTTGTTTAGTTTTTACGCCTTCACAAAAGCGTCATGGTGACTGTGTAATACGAATGAGTTCGACTTCGCTACACCTCTTGTCCAGCTGCTGTCTCTACCGCAAAGGATCCATATCATATTCAACGCCTAATTAGTGCAGAAATGTATGTTATTCTCGATTTTTTGGCCTATTTTGTTCTCCAAATCCCATCCTTCTTATCATGGAACTAACAGTAGGTGTGGTAGCTTTTTCCTCCCAACGGTTTACCGCCTCATCGTGACTTGGAAGTGTTCCTGGGTGTCCAACTGCGATGTACAACGCAGAGATTCGTACCCCCCGGCAGGGTCTCCCCATCTAACAAGGAGTCCTGCGTTTCATCAGGAAGCCTAGGTAAGAGTAAACGTATACAAGGATCCATCACAGTCCTGGTATCAATCTAGTCGCATGGTAGCAAATCTTCCTCAGATCCACAAGAACAGCGACTACCTGTGGTGGTGACGACCTGGGGGCAGTCTTTGGATATTCCGACCCCCGGGAAGGGAAACACAAGGGCTAAGCGAGCAAAACTCCGAAAAATGGAGAATATGCTGGGGCCTGTACAACCAATGAAGAAGGCCTGTACAAGCATCCAAGTAAGTAAATAAGTAACATTGTATCCTACAAGGCATTTCGACCAAAGGTCTGCAATGAAGTGACTAAGAAGTACTTAAGAGATGGTTAAGTGTCCTCTCTAAGAAACAACTTCTTAGCCCACACTGGTAGAGACTGGCATACCAGCCGTGAGTACATCTAATCACAATTCGAGGAACCCAACTCTCAAAGCTGGACGTTAGAGTCTCCAAGTGGAGACTACCATAGCAAAAGTAGGCCACACCATAGTAAACCGAAGTTCGCCTAAGCTTCAATAATGATCTCCGCACAAAATTCTCCTTGCAGAAAGGACAGAGATTGGAAAAAAGTCAAAAAACGAAATAAAAAACAATAAGCCAGTGTTTATTTAGATCTGTTTGTGATTTGGAAAGATACCACTGTCGCCAACATCGATGTGGGAATACAAATGGCTCATTCAACATATTCGCTTTAAAGGATAAAGGATAAAGCTCTTGGCGTTTATCAATGCCTGAGGAATGCGCCATACATTCGACTTCATTAAGTATCGTTGGAGGTGATTGAATGCATATCTGGCCTTTACAATGACTCGAAGTGGCGTACCGATGTATCGAGCAAGTGCTACTATCCTCACAGGCAAGTCTGGACATGTTCATCACGGTGTTAACATCGACGTCAAAAGAGGGGTGAAGCAGCGCGATAGCATCTCGCCAGGATTATTTGCCGCTACCCTCGCGAATGTCATGCCAACACTAAAATGGGACAACATGGGAGTGGAAACTGATGGTCTGCACATACTTCGTCTTCGCTTTACTGATGACATCTACGTTCCATCTCAATATGGAAAACCAATGTCATAAGCTTTATTCTTAATTCCCAACTAAGTACACTTCCAATAAACGACATTGAGTGACCCTCAATGCCAGGAAATCTCGGTACAGAGTTTGGTTCACAGTGACTGGAGTACCTGTGTACACAATTTACGACGGTCCACAATAACCGTGTCACATTTTGGTTTGTCTGAGTAAAAAGCACTCTTATTTTAAGCAACTAATAACAAAGTCTAAACACCAAAATCAGAAAGCATGTATGCCATAAATACTTCCCAATCAGTTTTGCCTAGTCCTATCTATTTTTCAAAATAACTCAGAAATTGAACAGACCTTGCCAACGCAATACAAACGTGGAAATTTTCTTATGGCAAAAAACTTCTCGTTTAAGGGATCTAACGCCCAGTCATGAGTGCAATTTCGGATCCTTCGTTTGACTCGCACGTGTTTGGTAGAGTGTTGGCAATCAGATAAAGAAAAATGTGTAAAATTAACACTGCTAAGATCCATGTCATATAAATATCTTAACACATCTTCTTCAACTTGAATTTCAGGGCTGTCAAATGCCCATGGACGACTGTAGCGCCTGTATTGATGCGATGACGCTAAATCTGGAAGTAAATGTAGTCTTATTTTTGAACTCACAGTGATGTGAAGTACATTGGAAAGCTACTTCTTATGCTTTTGCAGCAATTTCAATCTTTATGAGCTTGCTTCATATATCACTGCTCAAAGAGGAAAATAAGTCTCTATTAACTTCATTTATGATTATTTATTCTAAGTTTATTCCAATTGAGACTATAACTCGTTGATGACCCTAACGCATAGTTCAACCCATCTTCATGGACTTCTTCGAGGTTATTTTGTTTCCCTCGGAATTAACTAGTCTCTCGTTTGATTTAAGTGTCAGTTAATTTTCGGAATATCTCGCTCGAGTTCCCTGCATATTGTCAACGATATCCCTGAAGATTTAGGCCATACTTCTGCTCCACAGCGCAAACGTGGAAGAAATGTTGGTTCAAATTAGAGAGCACGTAATTCGCAAATAAGGAAGCTGATCATTAACCTTTTTCAACGGCTTAGTGGCGAGCTACGCCGTCCGTTGTCCGTCTCTTTTTTTTCAAGTGGCTTTTCATATCCATTGAACATTCTGGACATATGTAGGGTATTGTCTTGTGATGTGATGAATTTGTGAACGTGAATTTTATACGAGAGAATAGTTTGTGATCGCTTGCAGATAGAATATGAGTTTGTATGGCCCATGGGCTGTTCCAGGCCTTAAGATTTTAAACGCCGATTTAACCTCTGCGGCAAGCATTGTTGTCGTGTTCTCACAGAGGAAATGGCAGAGCTGGCTCAGGCACTATGGAACCAAGGAGATTTGTACAGAATCTCTCAACAATCGATTCCACCTTATCACGGGAAATTGCGGCTTGTCTCTCTTCATCGATTAGAGAAGCAGCAAACGGAATGTTGTAGTCACGAAAATCTCGGCGATATTATACATATACTTTCCTTCCTCTGTGATACCTGTAGAATATTCCTTTGTCTCTACCGATGAAGATCATTCTCTATTGTCTTTTTGCAAGTGGCATTGATGATGATAACTTGTTCAATGCGTGGAGCAGTACGACTGCGGTGCAAGTATTTCTTTTTCGAAACCTCTTCAGTTTTGGATGATCAATGTGTACAGAGCTTGTCTTTGGATTAAAAAAAAGCCTGATCACCACATGCATGGAGACCAGGCAGCAGCAGATCGGACTCCTTTGTCGGATTCTCGCTTTCGCATCAGTTATAAAATCACTAAAGGCGGAATAATTGTAAACAACTTCTTTTATTTTTTTGTGCACGACGATGATATTTTTTACAGCTTGGAGTGAATTTTCGCAAGAAAAGACGGTGAGCAGATCGAGTGCAAAAAAGATGAAACGAGACCGATGTCGAGGAGATCTCATGCTCTTCCCGCAAAGATGTTATTGACCTCTGAATGAGAACATCGTGTGCGAATTTCCAAGTCAGCAGCAATGGTCTTTTTTCCTTATTCCGTGGAAAACCACATCAAGCAGCATTCAACATAACATGGAGTCATTCAGTACAAAGATAACGGCGTTAAAATTAAGTAACTTTTTTCCAAGATCGACTTCCTATTGACTTCGACGTTCGATTATGAATGTCGTTTTCTTTTTCCAGCAATCCCAACGTCGTTATGCAGCACACGTTTACTACCCTACAAAAAGAACGCAAACAACACAACGGTAGCTGTTGTTTCGGCGGCATCGCTTTCTTCAGAGCCTGGAAGGGAACACTGGTACGTAATTTATTAGGTCAAACGCTTCAACAGCACAAACGGAAAGATAAAAATCCGAACGATAATTATCGATGATATCACTGCCGACTTTCTTAGAGCTGGAATTTCAAAAGGAAAAAAGTTCCCAGACCAGTGGAGAACGTCGCGCAATCTTCGCAATCATCGTCCGATATGCTCGTTGAGTATACTCTACAAGCTGTTCACGAAGATTATCGTCTCCCGCATATCAAGGACATTTTATGAGGCGCACCCAGTCGAACATGCAGGATTTCGACAAGGATTTTTGCTGCATAGACCTTATATAAACTGTGTGCGGGGTCACTGAAGTTTGCCGGGAATACCACCTATCCCCTGGCCTAACCTTTGTTGAGTATGAAAATGTGTTTGACTGCGTCAAAACGAATGCAATCCTATAAGAGCTCGTCGACCAAGGAGTGGACACGTCCTAGATAAGAACCCTCTCTGACTGTTATCGGAACTGCACCACAAAAAAATACTGCTTTTTCTTTGGCCTCTTGCCACACTCGTATGAAAAAGGGGTTCGACAAGGCGACACAACATCTGCAAAGCCGTTCAGTGCCGCACTACAATGGTTAATGAAGTCACTCGATATGGATGAGAAAGACACGCGTATTGATGGAAAATGTCTATCAAACCTTCGTTTCGCCGATAACGTTGTCATCTTCTCAAGAAGTAGCAGCGAAGCAGAGACGATGATCAACGAGCTCAACGAAACTGGAAAAAAAGATTAAACTACGCATAAATCGGAAGAAGACCCCGTTCATGAAGAACCCATGGTGCAAAGGCGAATAAATTGAACTGGATAGCTCTCTGACTGCAGGGACTACTTCGAACGTATACCTTGTGTGAAATGAACGTGGAAAACAACACAAAGGAGAAATCAGACAGAAGAAGAAGAGCAGCTTGGGTGAAATTTGGGGCTGTGAAAGAAGCCACCGACCAACTAAGGGACCCGAAAATCCACGCTTACCTTTTTTCATTCAACGGTCATCTCAGCCTCGGTTATGGTGCAGAGACATGGGTTGATGCTTCAACCACATCGAGAATACTGCGCACTAGGTCACAGAGCACTCGAACAATGTCTTTTGAAATATAACCGGCATACTCAAAACGCTAGCTAGAATGCGAGACTCTGATCTTCGAATTCTGCCACATTTTAGGGATCCAGGAGAAGGGATATACATCGATAGCGAAACACACATGGCCCATGTGATACAATGAGAAGAACGTACGACAGATGGATCAAAAGAACTGTAGACTGGACTCCACGAGAATGCGAAAGTCCCCTAAGACGGCCACCTACACGTTGGGCGGACGTGTTTGCAAACAAAATTAATCAGCTATAGACGCAGCTGTAGTTATTTTATAGATTATGGTATGAGACTCGTATGCGCGCCGGTGCTCGAATAAAACTACCATCGTGGACGATGACTGCGAAGGAAAGAAGCAAATGGCAAATGTGCTGGGGTCTGCACAACTCGTGAAGACGGACCGTTCAAAAAATATTCAAGAATCCAAGTATAAAAACAACAATAACGCATTCGGAAGAATTGCTGGAGGTCCAGAAAATCACAACCACACTGGAGTAAAGCGAGAGAGCTTCTACCACATGAGGAAAGGACTGTAGATTCTAACACTTTTTATTGTAATAACAAGTTCACTGCCGTTATTTTTCTCACTTTTTCTTACTGTGTGAGTGGAAGCAAACTCATATCGGGCCCCATGTGTTAAATCTCTTTTCTAAACTTTAAAGGTTCCAAACTTAAAAAAATTTTACACTGAAAGAATACCATGTGATAAAACAGATTCATTTATAAGCCTGCATAGTCCTCAACTTTACTATTCAACTAACGCAAGAACTACAGCCCACTATAAAAATTGGTTGTGAATGCAGTGATTTCAAAAGATAGATCAAAACCCTATAAAGGATATAGGATAAAGTTCTTGGCGTTGATCAATCCCTGAGGGATGCGCCATGCATTCGACTTCATTCAGTATCGTTGGAGGTCACTGAATGCAAATACGGCCTTTACAATGACTCGCGGTGGCCTACCGATGTATCGAGTCAATGCTGCTATCCCCCCGACAAGTTTGTCACCAATTTTCCGACTCCGGAAGGATGGAAGGCTTGGTGGGCCATGGGCGCAGGGATCGACTCCACGTGCGTGTCACAGTGGCACCTCCAACCACTGCGCCACACGCGCCCATAATTCATAAAACCCTATACAATCTACAAATGATTGCAGAAGATAATCACCCCATTAAGTCTGATTTAAACAATCAAAAGTGCAGAGCAGCAAAACAACGTATAGGAGTATAGGAATGGCAGGTGGGACACCACATTTTATGAAAGAAATATATAATGTAATCTATCACCTGTAGCGCACTGACTCCCTCAATAAGATCCTCTCGATCTTCTAATGAGTGAGAAGCAATCAACGCCCCGATAGTGAACGTACAAATGCTACATAATGAGACCTTCAGATGCATAACACTAGTGACATCACCTGTTGGAAACACTTGGAAAAAGAATCAAAACCACTAAATGACATACTCAGTACGAATAACGAAGGATAGGTGGTCGCGATAGTAGGCTCACTATTCGATGTTTCTGACAGGTTGCCCACATGTATAGAGCTAACTGATCGCAGGATCCTGCTCACGGAAGACAGGATTACACAGCCCAACCTATTCAACTTCCCTAGCGTTGGTTTTAGATGAGCGTTACGGTGAAAACATGTTTAAACACTTCTATAGGCCATATCTGGTCCTAAACTGAACGTGAACTGTTATCGTATAGGATCCGACTTTTTTTTATCATAAGTCTGAAAGCGAGTTGAGTTTAAAAAAAACGAAGAGCAAAAGTTATAGCGGCGATCTGGCTGCTCTTTACTGAAGTCATGCGGCAAACACTCATCATGCTTTTTTTTGCATCGTCCATGCTTCGCATATGATGAACGAATGTGTATTTTTCCAATAGCTCCTGTAGTAATTTTCAAACCGGCCGTCTTTTAATCTCGGTAGTAAAATAAGTGAATTAGCTTCCTCAGGAGTTTGCTGAGTCCTGAAGTAGTTTCTGATTAAATAGTAGCCACTTACTGCTGATAAGCAACAATGACCTGCACCATAAACAGAGACTACCGATCTGAAATTGGTAAGAACCATCAACGTCCTGAGCATTCGGAAACCCTAGAAAGTCACCGTTCAGTATGGAAGCTACCTAGCCACTTGCCGAGGTTGACCATATCCTCGCAAGCAGAAAATGGTGCCTGTTTGACTTGTACATAGTTCTATCATTATTTAGTGCAATGCCTTCTTCGCTAAGAGATTCTAATCAGTAATACGCTGAAGAACGACTGTTGTAATCACCCAAGAAGAAAAAGGCAAGTCGTGTGTTATGAGAGCACTCTGAGGTACAGCGGCCTCAGTGAAATGGAAACGGCAAGTTTTGCAGCAATCTTTGCCACTTTAACCTTCTTGTCAGACATAAAAACCTCAAATAATATAACCCAGCCTAGTTTCCCTTTCTGAAGCAGAGATTGTGATCAAGATTGTCAATAAAGGCACTGCTTCAAGACCAGACAATACACCGATTGCCTAGAGGTTGAAGGCAATCGACTGCACGCTTTCTCATTGAACAATATTCAACAGATGAGTATCATCCTCATAGAGTGAAGAACATGTATCAGGATTATCCCGCTCATGAAGGGTAACCTGTCGGATCTTTTCAGTTACCACCCGATTTGTTTTTTCGAACAATAACAAAATTTGTTCACCAAGAAGGCCATTGTGTCTTTCATACCAAAGGATGTTGAATACAGCTCACCAGTTCGGCGCAAGTAAGATTCCGAGAGGAATTCGGCTGTATACACCACGAAAATACAGGTCTTCCCAATCTTGTTTTGTTGAAACCACTTTTTTCAAAAAAAATGCCATTAGAGGATGGCTGTGTGTAAGTTAAAAGAAAACCCTACCAGTGTCTCCTATTTGCAGCTAAAAGGTAGGCTGATACTTTAACCACGTCGACAACTTTACGTGCTGTGTCCTTTGAAATATAGCTGTCAATCCCAACAATCATCACGAGTACATAATTCAGACCCTGAAAAATTCTTTGTCTGTGGGATCCTTATTGGAAAATGATCGTCAGTGGGTGGGAGTACAAGAGCATGGAGAAGTCGTCCTAATCAAATCAATGAACCCGAGTAGAACAGTCATGTTAAATGGCTGAAATGAATATCTCAGAATACTACGATCTTAACAACGACACAATGACGTCAAGAGAATTAAAAGAGGGGCAAAGGCAGTGTAACATCGATTTCAATACCTGTGATAGAGTGACTCTCTTGCAAGGACGCATTCCGGACACATTCCTTCAGCTGGTTTACCAAATCTATGATACGGCTAGATTCTTGAAATAACCCTAGCATAAGATCAGAAGTAAAAACATTCCAAAAGGATACGCCTCCAATTGTTGGAGCTCAGCAATTTCGATATGTTCGAGAGGCAAGATCTTGTCAAACAACTTTTGTTTATGGTCACGTGGCAGCTAAAAAATCCACTCGCGTTCATTCCAACTTAAGGAATTGTGCACATAGAACCTGAGATAACCAAGGTGCTATTCACTATCATCTTCTATGCCCCTTAAATTACAAGCAAATATTTAACCTGCAGAACTAGGGAGACGGTGGAAAAGCAAATTTCACACTTGTCGAACGATCGGTCCAGATGTTGTGTCGTCGCTACTTCAGCCGTGCAGTCATCAGCAATTAGAGAACACGAATAGGTGCGATCTACTTTGTTGTCCTTGAGATTTCTGATTGAACTTTGATGAAGGTTTGCTTTCTTACAAGCGAAAAATCACTACATTACTTCGACTAACGGTGGCGCTTTAAGGGTTGTGTCAAGAAGCGGAATCAACACTTTTTCTGGATCTCTCTCTTCAATTTTCAGCTGATCTTCATTTTTTTCATACAGCATCGTTGCTACACTTTTTTCTTTTAGATCGATTGTTTATCTAATTTGGATGTTGTAACATTTGCGGTCTACAGTTGATAATTAAGAAAGTACCAGCTTTTTCGAAAGACTTTGCTCGCCAAGCAGTTCGATTCCGCTCCCCGCACTTCTCAACTCTATCGTGCTCAAATTTGGATAAATGGAGAAAGCTTTAGAGGTTGATCAATCCTTGAGGGATGCACCACGCATTCGGCTTCATTACACATCGTTAGAGGTGATTGGATGCATATCTCGCCCTCATAATGGCTCGTCGTGGCCTCTCGATGTATTGAGCCAATGCTGCCATCCTCCTAGATAAGTCTGGCGTCAATTCGCCCATCACAAAGGAGTGGAAGGATTGCGCAGCCTGCGGTGCGAGTTGGAACCCAAATATGTTGCAGGGCAGCTCTAACCACTGCGTTACACGCGCCCAAATGACGACAGAAACAGAAAATATATAAAAATGCCGAAGTATACTTAGCTTGTTATGCGGGCCGACTACTAAAGACGACTGCCAAAGACGTGACAGTGCCTTGCTAGTGCACGTTGGATGAGACCTTGTTTATCACGCATAATAGATTGAAGATGATGCAAATGTATTGAAGGATAAACAAAAAAAAACAAAGAATACGAAGAAATGAAGAATAATGTGGAAAAACTACGTGGAAAAAACCAAATTACACGGCAAAATTCACAAGAAGAGGACGTGGCAACTGATCACGGAATTAGTCATAGTCATAAATGGTCACTCCCAACGGTTTACCGTTTCATCCCAATTGGGAGGTGTTCCTGGATGTTGGACTGCGATCTACAGCGGGATGATTTATCTCACCGGCAGGGTCTGCTGAGCTGAGAAGGATTCCAGCGTTTCTATTAGGAAGCCCAGTAAGGAGTACACCAATGCCAATGCCACCACCATCGTCTTGGTATTAAACTAGTCGCATGGTAGCAAATCTCCTTCTATCCATAAAGGCGGCGACTCCCGGTGGTGGTGACGACCTGGGGCAGACTTTGGCCTGGCTGACCTCGGAAATCCTGAGAATAACAATGGCTGAACCAACAAAACTCCCGGAAAAATGGAGATTATGCTGGGGCCACACAATTAGTGAGAACGGCCCATCCAAATATCCAAGCAAGTATCCATAAATGGTTAGTGGTGCTGATACGGTCTTAGATGAGGTCTTGAAGTAATTGGACATCTGGGTTATTTCCGAAATTGAAGGCTATCATTCCAAAGTTCCTATTTCTACTTTTTTTTATAGTTTGTTGCATACTGTTTATTATTATTATTCCTCTATTTATTTACTACGAGCTATATTTTTTATTCCCTGTCTGATGAAGAGATTTTAGGTAACATTCCGAACGAAACAGTCACACAAATAGCTCATTTACTATTTATTTATCTATCCATTAAAAACATTCTTACCACATCGTGCTGACTGAGCACTTTTCTTCTAGTCGTTCGTTACCTTCCATCTGTCAACTACGGAGGTACTGCGATTCTGCATGTAGGACCCGCTGTTATGGACCCCTCTCCTATACCAGGACCTCGCCTTCTACACAAACAGCATTCAGTCAGCATTCCACACATTAAGGGAAGAACATGACAGAGCTTCAAGTTGTAGCTGGAGCCGAAGCCTTACGAGAGTTCGACCGCCACCATAGATGACGGCTGCAACACAAATAGATACGACTGGAAGAAGTGGTGACACGACCATGACATGTGGGCGCAGTTTGCCCAGGTAAATGATCAAGTAAGTATATCGGACGAATAAGAGCGTTAAAAGAAATTAAATCCGAAGAAATTCCAAAAGAAAGATAACTTTCACTATTCGAGTGAAAAAACAATGCCAATTTACATCGATCCCATAGCAAATATGGTTTTGAAAGCAATTCGACATACATGCGCAGACCACACTTAATAGTTGTATATTTATTAGTGACTCAACCACAATGATGCTGAGATATTCGTAAAACTCCGGACCGGAGGTGTTTGCGGTGGGAAAGGAACCTGTTAGCATTTCCGAGTGCTAACGCGTTTACCACCACACCATGCGGGTTCTTCGTTTCTCGGCTGGTTCTATCAATTAAGCCATCAGCAATCACCCGTCAACGGGATAACTGCGTTTGTTGAAGATTTTGGCTCCCCAGATCGATCCTGTTAACGAGTGATTGCTGATGGCTTGATCGATAGAACTAGCTGAGAGGTGAGGAACTGCTGCCATGCGATCGGCACTAATCAATTGGACGATCTGTTCGGAGGGATAAAGTCGGCACCAACACGTCTCTGACTATATCAACAGCACTTAACTTTAGTGCATCAGACGCCCAACGCCATACTGTCGGGCAAACAGCATCCTCAAAATGACATTTTTCAGAAGACATGTCTAAGATATTCAAAATACTATTTGGAATAGAATAACCGCAAGGCCACGGTGGATATACATGTTTGTTCTAAAAATTTCACAAGTAAAAGCAATCGCTGAAGTCAAAAAACTCTGTGTGGACGAATCCATTTAAAACGCAATCCACTAATTCGATTACGGCGCTGTTCTCAATACAGGCGTACTCTTGACTCCGTGCATCGCCATTCCAACGAATCACTCCCAATCGGCATGCGCCCAAACGGTAAATTTCAATACAACTTCCTACAGATGAGGTAGCTCAGAAAAGTTGCTTAACCACTAACCATCATTGGAGGAAAACGTTTACTTAGCAGCAATGAAACGAATCGATCATATTATCTTCAGCTCTTATGATGGGTAGCAGCAGCACAGGAGAGCATGGTATGTCGTGCTCAGATTCACCTGAAGTTTAAAATACTTGGAACTGAAACTTTATAAACACAATATCGAAAAGGAAATAAGGCAGAACTTCGTCCTAACACAAATCGAAGAAAGAAAGAACGTAGGGGAATACTAGTAATTTACATGAACGTCAATAGGTAAAATATTTCGTATCATATGAGGCACCAAACAGAAAAATTGAGGAACAAATGAAGTGAATGGAAGAACAGCAAAATAGCTGATTCCGATTTACTAAAATGTGCTTATTGGTTGAATCATCACTGATGGAATGATAGCGAGCAATAATTTCAACAGCAGAAAGCTAGCGTGATTCCCAGACGTTTCGAATAGAATTTCGCCTCAAAAAACACCAGTTCCCTTTCCGACGTCCTCATCCCTAACATTTCCATGATTTGCTATGAGTGTTCAAAAAGTTCTACTCAGAAAGTTGTGCATTTAAAAAAGTAAGGAAATCACACAAATCAATGCTTCAAATGAGAGAAGAAGATTTCCAAGGAAACTTTTTCAAGCATTGGGTGGCTTGTAAAATCGAGAACTCTAATAAATAATAGGTAGAAAGTGTAAATAATGTTAAGGTAATACGCTTTGTCAAAAAAAGCCACAGAGGTTTACAGAAACACGAAAAAAACCTACAATGTTGATACCGGTATATCGATTGCTATGTCGTTTCAGACGACCAATGAATTTTATTATGCCTTTACGGACGATACCATCAGATATCCATGCAAAACACACGCAGTGTCCGGGCGTTACTAAATTCAGGCCTTACTCGTTTTTCGAAACAGGCTTCTTTGCATGGTTCGGGTTCATTCCCGTAACTTAAAAAAGTAGGGTTTAAAAAGCCAGATGCAAAGAGAAAAATATGAAAGCAACTGCGTGAAATAAAGAACTTAGAAGCGGCTATATTAATATTTCAAGGAACTATAATCTGGTGCATAAACTGACGACCGGGATGCTGACATTGGAATTTCTCGCTGAGATTCGTGTTCGTACTCACCACGACAGATCGGATGTGAGTGTAGGCTTCATGCATATCGATAAGTTCTGTAATCTTTAAGGTTTCTGAAGACACATCAACAAAGCGCACTCAAGCCTTTATAGCAACTTGCGGTGGCCTATCGATGTATCTATCCAGTGCTGCTCTCCTCCCAGACAACTCTGGTACCAACTTGCCGAGCCCGAAGGGATAGAGGGCTGGAGTCAGCATGGGGGCGCGAGCATCGATCCCATTTGTATTGCAGGGCGCCTCAGATGACTACGCCACAGGCATCACAAGCTTATCACTGTATAGCCACGAAAAATCTGCATCATTGTACCTTGCTACAACTAATAATGATTTGTGCGTTGCATTGTCTGGACCAAGGGCTCTTCTAATCTGCTTCTTGCCATAACCTTAGGTACAAAAGAATTCTTTCCAAAGGCGAAAGTGGGACTTCGACAGATCCTCAGTAGTGACCGGATGACAATCCGAAATCAGATACTGATGAACCCATCTATACAACACTTTTCTCACGACTGGTCCTTCTTTTGTCCACATATGTCCGACCTCCATGGACGAAGGACAGCCATGTGAGCAAGCAAGGTTTCGAAAAGGATTTAGTACGATGGACCACATCCACACGGTAACAAGGCTCATTGAAGTATCGCGAGAGTACAAAAGACCGATCTGTCTCACATTCATCGATTTACAAAAAGGCCTTTGATTCAGTCGAGATAGAAGCAGTCTTGGAAGACCTGGATAGTCAAGGAGTTCCTACTCAGTACATAAAAATTCTTCGTGAGCTGTACAAAAATTGCACGACCAAGGTATCACCATACTACGACGATATTATCACTAACGTCAAAAGAGGAGTTAGGGAACGTCATGCGGACATTGGAATGGGATAATATGGGAGTGAAAATCGATGGTCGGCAGTTACACAATCTTCGCTTTGCTGATGACATCGTCCTTAATTGGTCTTCAACTAAATCTCACAAAAACGATGTTCATGAGGAACGGATTGGTTTCGCATGCCCTATTCACGCTGAATGGAACGAACGAATATCTCCGAATGCTCCAGTTATATCTATCTAGGTCGGGAAATCAATATGATGGACGACCTAGCTCCAGAGCTGAGCAGAAGGAAACGAGAGGCTTGGGGTGCTTTCAAGAGCATCGAGGATGTAGTGAAGAGAACAAGGAACACCCGACTGCTTGCCCACTTTTTCGACTCAACTGTACTTCTTGCCCTAACGTATGCGTCAGAAACTTGGTCACTGCGTAAGCAGGATGAAAGGTCACTCAGCGTTATTGAACGCGCAGTCGAAAGGGCGATGCTAGGAGCATCCCGTTCCACACAAGTAAGGAAAGGGATCGAAGCTCCGATCTGCGTCGACGATCAAAAGTCAAAGATGCCGTTCTCTACGCCAAACAGTCGAAGATATGGTGGGCCGGACACGTAATGCGTATGAATGAGAACCGATGGACAAGAGTCGTTAGTGACTGGATTCCTCGGAATGTCAAACGTACTGCAGGAAGACCACCGACTCGATGGTCAGAGTTCTTCACAAAGAGCCTTGAAGAAAGATATGATGCTCGACGAGTCCCTAGAGCGAGCAGAACCCATTGGGCTACTCTTGCACGCGACAGCGAAAAATGGAAGATTTACTGGCGCCCGCTCGAGTCACTCGACGATCAACAGGACCACAGGTGATACAGGTGATGTCCGACCTCTGCATAAGCTGATCTCTAATAGATCATACCAGTGTATATTTTGTATTCATGCAAGCAGAATTTGTTGATTCGCATAGGATGACGGCTTTCGAAGTTACGGGTTTGCACTATAGTACTAAGTTTAACCATCTCACCGCACCGTTCTTTGGTTCATCCTCATCTTCCGATTCATCATCTTCAGATTATTCATGGGGAACAGAAGAGATGCCACCATTACGTTATTGTTCATTTTTGATGAAGAGTTGATCAAAAGCGAAGTATAAATTGTCTTCGGCCGAAAGGGTTTAAACATATAAAGTTTAATATTTGACTAGTAACTAACCATCGTCAACACTTCAATCACTATGATGAATCACAGAAATCGTATGGAACGACAGAATATAAAAAATCATAATGCTAAAATACACATATATTGCGGAACCGATGTGATTGTTATCGCGTCTATAGCACCGAATCGACGTGATCTCTCAACTGTTTCATCGTGCACAGAGTAGGCGTAGTAGCTTGTAGCGTAGTGATCGGAGGCGCCCTGCACCACACATGTGATCGATCCTTACGCCTAAGGTTCACCAAGTCTTCCTTCCGTCCGGGGTCGGCTGATTAGCACCAAACTTGTCTAGGAGGATAGCAGCACTGGCAGGCACGATACATCGCTAGGCCACCGCGACTCATTTTAAAAGCCATATGTGCATTCAATCGCTTCCAACGATGCCTAATGAAATCGAATGCACGGCGCATCTCTCAGAGATAGATCAACGCCTACACCTTTATCATTTTATCCTTTACACAGAGGCGGAAATATTCGAAAAAGTGAGGAAAACCTCACAGGAGTAATTGCACGAAGTGCAATGTACGAATGGTGCAGAAATAGCTAATGAAGCATACACAAGAAGCTAACCGTGAGATCAAAAGCTCAAGAGCAAAGTGCGTTGTAATTGTTTTAAAGGAAACAGCACAGTCGATAATGCATTGAATTCGAAAAGCATTACGTACGGTAAAAAAATGTCGCAGTCAGGCGACTCAAATACCGTAAATCATTCACGGTCATTACCACTATTTCAGCGTGGAATTTCGTAAAATCTGGTGCAACTTGTCTATCTAAAGTGCAGCTTGAGATGCCCTGTGAAAAAAAAGAAAACCATAGAACCGAACTAATGCGGACTTAACTACCTTTGCCAGCGCCTTCTGCTTGCTTGCAACTGAACCCAATTTTTATCCGAGCGAATCAGTCTGTTAATCAATTCACGACTGGCACAAGCCTGTTCACAAGTTTCTTTTCCTGGCATTGGACAATCAGAGATCGCCGTTTGTTCACAGGATCGGAGAATCCTATAATGGAGAAACTCGGCAATATTATCCCCTATTAAATAGCAGGAAATGTAATGAGTGTACAACAAAGTAGCATTAAACCCACAAGTATCACTACATTAAGGTTCCAAATCCAACGAACTTTGGCTTTGCACGAAGTGGTGGCCTTCGTCGTGGCTAAGAAATACTGCCTGACAGCACTGATGAACGGAATGCACTTGCAAGAACTGGTCTTGAATGGTTATATGCAGCGTATCCAGACGTGGCTCCCTAGATGACGAGAGAAGAAGGTATCTGGCTTATTCCTGAATAAAGAAAATTTTAAGGAGGCAGTAATGCAACCTCTGGAAGGATTTCTATTGCGTCTTCCAAACACATCATGACGTAAATACGAAGACGAAATTACGTACATCAGAAGCCACCCAGCGACGCGCTTCTCGTCTCATGCGGAGGCAACGGCACAATGCGGGTACCCAGGCCAACGAAGAATCGAGAGATGCCCAAACAGAAAGTAAGAGATTAGAAAGAGCGGCTAAAAAGTCAAACCATGCTGATTTTAAAACTTAAGGGAATGTATGCTGATGACAACTCACAGTGCTCAGTATCCTGGGAAGGCGAACATTCTGGAAGTTTCTCGATGGATGCGACAAAGATCTGGCGCAGTTCCACAGCACGAGTGCACACGGTTCGATGGCCGAGATCTCCTCTGACGTTGTGCTTATAAAAAACTATGATCACTTTTTGCACGACCATATTTGACCAGCGACAATCGCCTCATGAAACACACCTTAAATGATTTCGCAAGACAAGATGACGTATAGCAGCGCTCGAAAATGTTTGGTGAAATCTTTTAGAAAGGAATGGTTTCTTCTAGTTCTGGTGCAATCAGTCACGAAGACCCTAAAAAAGTCAAAACAAATTTGAGCGTTGTCACTGTCCTGGACATCATTTGCATTGCGAACATTAACGGGAAAGCATTCGTATGATGAGAGGAATGCTAGCATCTTACGAGAAGTTAGGCTACTAACTGAGGAAAAAGTAGCAAGACTACAAATGATTGAAGTAATGTGTACCATATTAGACACTAGACGCCATCTTTAAGGGATAACTGCTTGAGTGAGGTGAGCTCTGGTTGGGAAGAAGAACTGAAAGTGCCTATGGACACCAGTGACGTCTGAAACGCAACACCACAATGAACCACTACAACTCATTGCAAATTTGAAGAATATGTTTATCGATCGTATCAATGGTCATTCAAAAAAAACATTTCGAACGGGTCTTTTCCCGAAAACAACAATATCAACAAAAACACGAAAGGAGACGACGCAGAGAGGCGTTAAAACGGACCTCCACCAACGTCTAGCAACTGTAACACTCTATTGCGACTCGGCGTAAGACTCGGTGCGTAATGGGCAGTCACCGAATGAGCATTACATTCGCGACGTCTTTCAGCACACGAATTGTTGGTTCCTAGACCAAATCTGGATCAGAAGAAGGATCGGTGTGATTTGGGAATGTTTGCATATAGTGAGATGGATGGGTGCTAAGGGTTTTCGTAGGTTTCTCCCTAATTTCTAGCACAGGGCCAGAGCACTCAGAAATTGAGATGTTGAACAGCTTTCTCGTTACCAGCACTCTCTGTTTCTCAGACTGTGGAACAGCCACAGAACGGAATTGGCTATGTTATCGCATCTGTGCTGCTTTCATAGCATATCGCTATCCTTATCGGATCTGTCACTGCCATCGGAGATATTTAACTATCGTCATGGCCAACAAAAGTCTCTTCGATGTGACCGATCTGGTTTCAAGAACATTGCTAACCACTGTGTGAAAAAGTCTCTCCCACCCCTCAATCAATGCTCTTTCAGCCCTTTGACAGACAATTTCCCAACATGCATTGGGAGTATTTCGGTATTTTCGTATGTTGTCGTACTCTCGAGTGGGCGCGTGCAGCGTAGTGGTAGGAGGGGCCAGGCAATACACATTGGATCGATCCTGCACCCCAGACTCACCAAACCATCCATCCCTCTGGGGTTGGCAGTGAGGTACCTGCCGTGTCTTGGTGGATAGCAGCACTAACTCGATGCATCGGCAGGCAACCGCGAGTAAAGGCTAAATATGCATTCAATCACCTCCAACGATGCTTAATGAAATCGAATCCATAGCGCAACCCTCAGGGATTGAGCGATGACGCCAAGAGTTTCATCTTTTTTTACTTTTTTATGTCCTCGCATTCCATACGACAACTGTGATGGACCAAACCGATTAGGAAGGAAAAAAACAACAAATTGCTGGTCAAAGAAGTCGAGTTCATACGACCAAATCAGGTGGAAAGTGGAAGAAGTGGACTTCATTACTCACTATTCATCGAGAGCAAACAAGAAGGAGCTAAAGACGCTAACTACAATGAGGAATCTGCTGTAGTTTCTGTCCATTATTCTAAGGAAAACGAATACGATTAAGAGGACAAAGAAGATGATGAAGATGAGGTCATCAGCGGTTACTCATAGAACGGTGAGATATCTTAGGTCAACGACGGCAACCAATTTGGAATGGGTCTACAGCTTCGTTGTGGATTATTGGAGTTATGGACCATCCTGCTAATAGAGAGTGCTATTGGATCTGAAACAATGGTAAAAGATGTATTTAAAAAGCCGTTGGCTCAGCATTATTTGACCGACGATGCTTATCGATGCTTAAAATGGATGAAACAACTTCTACAAGATCAGACCACTTAGGTAACTTATTAAAAGAAATTTCGAGAGCTCAGACGTCACAGTTAAGCACAAACGTGTTCGTTTACGTGTGTGTGTGTGTGTGTGTGTGTGTGTGTGTGTGTGTGTGTGTGTGTGTGTAGTGTGTGTGTGTGTGTATGTGTGTGTGTGTGTGTGTGTGTGTGTGTGTGTGTGTGTGTGTGTGTGTGTGTGTGTGTGTGTGGTGTGTGTGTGTGTGTGTGTGTGGTGTGCGTGTGTGTGTGTTTGTGTTGCCTAGAAATTAGGGAAATGGAGCGCTCACTTGGTCTGCACCATGAGAATCAGGAGAAAAGACTTCCCTTAGGCGTGGCCATTAAAGCTGAAGTTCATCATAGAAACATGAAGGTTCAAAAACTAAGAGCCCATAAGTTCATAACATATTGATGTAACCACCTCATGAATACGCAGTGTTACTTCATATTTGGATACTTGGACACTTGGAGAGCACGTCTTCACTGGTTGTGCGGGTCTTAGCATAATTTCTATTTTTTTCAGAGTTTTGCTGGCCTAGCCATTGTGGTTACCTGGAGACCCGATGTCAGCCTAGCTAAAGTCTGTCCCTAGGTCGTGACCACCGTAAGTCGCCGCCCATGTGGATTAGGGGCGAGACCTGCCACAAAGCGACTAATTTGATACCGGAACGGTGCTGCATCCTGGTACTGGTTAACTATTAGCTGGGCTTCCTGATGGAAATGCCAGACTCTTTTCCCAGCTTGGGAGGTCCTGCTGGGGAACGAATCCTTCCGCTGCACATCATAGTCCGACACTCAGGATCACTTCCCAGCCACGATGAGGAGGTAAACCGTTTGGAGGATTCTGTTTTTACACAACTGCAATTTGTATGCCTGCATAGGAATGCAATCCCTCCGTCGGAGCCGTCAGAATATTAAGATAAATGTCTAAAGGAGATTTCTACAGTTCGAATATGGCTAAATATCTCTCAGTCAGTTTCTTAAGTACTTTGCCTTCAAGGGAAAATAGTTGAGTATTACGTGTGAAACTAACGAAAGTGTAAACTTCAACTGAGTTCCCACAAGAGTATGCTGTCTCATAGATGCATAATCCAAGTAACCCCAATATAAAAAAAATTCCATTCACCTTGGTTTCAGATGATTATATTTCTGTATTCTTCGAAGTGTTGTTGATACGTCTTCGAGAATTTAACTCTTCCAACGGCGTATTTTTTGTAAATTACTAAGTGTTGAGAATGACTTTACTGTCTCCACTTCTGCATTTCGATTTGCTTTCGATTAGGAATGAAATTAGTATGCATAGCCCGACAAAAAAAACCGAACCTTTGGAATCCAGTAAGCATGCTTTTACTGCGCTTAGCTTCTGACAGCCACTTATAGCGTGGTGACACAGAATGTGTGGGTTGGGTACGATCACAGGTGGCTCGTCCGTTACTCCCAGAATAGACGAGGGGGCCTGTTTGTTGGAGGTGGCTCTTAACCACATTTCCCACATTTCCAGATCATTTTATTGCAGATTTTTCCCCGAATTGAGTTGCAAAACATAGTCTGCGTAAGCGAGGCTACACTCAAACACGTATAAATGAATATGTTTTTTTAAACACAGAAGGTATGTCTCAAATTAACGTAGCAGAAACAGAGTATCCTTCATTGGATCCATCTTCGTCTGAGGAAAGCAGAATGTCTCATATTTTTTGGAATGCTCCACGTAGCCTCATTAGTCGGACTAGTCGACTGCGAATCTTTCAGAAAGGAAGTTTCGTGGGTAAAACGCGTACAAGAGGCGACACCCACACTCACCTTATCAGCCGACAAACAACAGGCCAACAGTCCACGTGTATAAAAGCACATTGCCGAGTGAGGTGCTTAATTCATCCGGCAGTTCGCACGATTCGACAGCGGTCGAGTCGGCTCGATGTGGGCACGAAAACCCACATCGGAAAGAAATGAACGGCCGTGGATAATCGAAGCGAATCGCTGCAGTTTTCAAGAAGGTGAGATTGTCACAAATTCGATAAGAATTTTCGTAGATTTTTCTGAAGTGAAAGACAGTGGACTCACATAACAGTTAAGTTGGAATTCTCATTTTAGCCACACTCAAGCAAACAATGTTCGCCGTGGATGAAAAGCGGTATGCTCCACGAGCTATTGGCAATGAACAAGTAAGGAAAAACGTAGAGTTGCCAACACTTCAACGAATATATTTTTGATTGACTCTTTTGGAAAATCACTATACAATCGGTGGAAATAGACGAGCACGGGATGTGGAAACTATGTGAGTTCCTAGAAGTCCGAGCACGTTAGTCTCTTTTAAGCGTTGGCTCTCGGTCGACAGGTTGGTTGATTAACAGATGTTACCATCTATTGAGTATGGGAAAAAAGATGATGTTTTTATATAATCATCTGACAAAATTTAAAAGAGAGTTCTTCCGTCTTTGATCAAATCAGACGAACATGCCACGCATTCGATTTCCACTAGCTTTAACTCACCTTGCGACTGAATTCGATGTCTACGCCGCTGTTCGTTTTGCAGCATATATCTTGAGAAATCGAAAACTTTTTTGGCCTGACTGCAACAACGTTGTTCCAACTTGGATTCGATCAACAGACACTTTTCCGTTTTTATATGAAGGCGTGTCATCATCATGCATGACGACGGCTTAAACACTTCTATTCGACACATATTGGTTCAAGTGAACCTCAACTTCTTATTGGGGAAGCCAAAACTTGGCCCAACACGAACAACACTAATACGAATTTTTATCTCGTCGTTCTCAAATCTCAGTACTAGTGAAGGAGAAATTGATGACCTAAAAGTTTCTCTCAACACTTTAAAAAACGATAAAGCTTACGGCGTTGATCAACCTCTGAAGGATGGGCCATGCATTCGATTTTATTAAGCAACGTTGGAGATGACTGAATGCATATCTGGCCTTTGCAATGACTTGCGGTAGCTCTACCGATCTATCGAATCAGTGCTGCCCAGACAAGTGTGCTCCCAATTTCCCTGACCCCGAAGTGAAGGAAGGTTTGGTGAGCCTGCGGCGCGATGATCGATTCCATATGTAATGCACGTTTACTCTGACAACTGCGCTACACGCGTCCTACGTAAACCTCTTTCCGTGATGATCCTGACCGAGCTCGTATACAGAACCACGGCCAAGTTTTTTCTCTGGTACAACGTTGCCTTTCTGTGGCTGTTATGATTCATGAGCAACCATACAGCACATTTACTGGGTGTTAGGCTACATGTTATAACGTGCAACTGCTGTTCAATGTTCTTCTGCTGCACATTTTCACGGACGGTACAGCTGTGTCATGTCTGTTACCGCTTATACTACTTTCTGTATAGTTACAGAAACTCCACGACAAGAAGAACGTAGTACAATTTTTTGTTTGATGCGTTGAAATAAGAACGAGTTTGCGATAAATGGGCATGTACAGAAAAGTATCAATGCCAATAGAGCAAACGTTAAACCTTCCAAATGTATTGAACTTTTACTGAACATTTCAAGAGGGTACAGAGGGCTTAAAAGTTCCTGGAAGAAAGCAGAGTCAATAAGTGCAGTTCTTCCGATGCTGTCCGATTTTACGAAGGCCTGAAGGGTTTTTAACGAATGTGGAGGTGCTTTGATTGGAAAGTATTGCATTTTTGTTGGGCAAGAAGCATTGCGGTAGTCAAAGTGCAGTATAAAATTGTTTTGATAACCTGTGGCAACATATTTGGCGGCGCATAGGAAGTTGTACAAACAAGGTGTTGTTCAGCGCCATCCACGCAGTTGTGGCAATCCATAATGTTACTTGCATCAATTACCCAGGATTATATTGTAAAAGCGAGAAGATACTGACATTTTTTCTTGTATTGTCCTGTAGCTGAAGAGCGGTGACGATAGATGACTTAGCGAACAGTGGATTTTGCCGTGAGATCACCGTAAAATGATATGAAATAATTGGCATTGGACATGTGCGCACTTTACACGTTTCCCTGAACTGCACTCACAGGACATCACAGGGGTTCAATTGTTGCATGGGCAAGCCTCACGTGTAAAACGGCATTGAAAACGCTGACCATTCTGCAGTGTGTGACGCCGTAATATTCCTGGCCGTTGGGTGTAAATTGTGCTCTAATTTGCAAACCCCGGATGATTGCACTTTCGACTCACAAGTACGGAAAAAGTTACAACGTTAGGAAGGCAGTGGAACAAATCATTCACAAGTGCTGGTCGGATCTCTTCAATACCACATCCTCCTGCTTCCATACAAAATAAACAATGACGGATATTTCATTTCCTCGCTTCACCTTTCGGAAATTCGGCGTGATATTTCGTCGGTGAAGAATCGCACAGCCCTAGTTCGGATAGAATAAGATCTGAACAGCTGGAGAACTTTTGTTAGTCTTTATTAACACACGAGTTCTGCTTTTTACACGCAGCAGGTCGCAATGCAAAGCTCCTGCTCAGTGAAAAACCAACAACACAGTGCTATTGTTCAAAAAATGGTGACCTCCACCATATTAACAACCATTGCACAACCTATTCACTGTCTATCGTCGAAAAAGTTTTTAATCTAGTCATCCTGAACAGGATTGACAAAACACTGGACAAAGGATAGCCATGTGATGAAACAGGGTTTCGAAAAGATTTCAATGCGACGGTCCAAACAAACGTTATAACGAGACTCATTGAAGTGTCCTGAGATAGTAACCGACAGCACTGCCGCGCTTTCATCAATTTAGAGGACAAGATTCAGTTGAAATAGAAGCAATCACGAAAATCCTGGACCGTCAAGGAGTCCTTACTCATTACATGAAGATTCCAAGTGAGCAGTACAAAAATTTCGCTACCAGAATATCACCGTTCTGCAACTATATTAACATCGATGTCAAAAGAGGGGTAAGGCAAGGCGATACCATCTCGCCAAAATTATTCACCGCCCCCCTCGAGAACGTCGCGCGAACATTGGAAAGGGATAATATGGGAGTGAAAATCGACGGTCGGCAATTACATCATCTTCGCTTTGCTGATGACATCGCCCTTATAACACTAAATATTAGCCAAGCGGAACGAATTACGTCTATTTAGGTTGACAAATCAACGTGATGAACGACTTAGTTCCACGGTTGAACAAGAGGAAAAGAGTGGATTGGGGAGCTTTCGTGAGCATGGAGGATGAAGTGTAGAGAACAAACAACATCCGACTCCGTACCCTCCTTGTCTTCTCAACGGTACTTCCTGCCTTAACGTATGCGTCAGAAACCTGATCGCTGTTTAAGTAGGATGAAAGATCACTCAGCGTTATTGAAAGCGCAGTCGAAAAAGCCGATGCTAGGAGTATCCTGTAACACACAAGTAAAGGAAGGGGTTCGAAGCTCCGACCTGCATCAACGATCAAAAATCAAAGAAGCCATTTTATACGCCAAATTATCGATGATAAAGTGTTCCGGACGCGTAATGCGTATGAACGACAACCGATGGAAATGAGCATTTAGTGATTGGATTACTTTGGATGTCCAACGTACTGCAGGAACACCAGCGACATGAAAGCCAAAGTCCTCAAAAGCTCCAAAAGAAAGGTTAGATGCTCAATGAGTTCCTCGATCAAACAAAACGCTCTGGGCTTCTCTTGTTCCCGACAAGAAAAAAATGGAATATTTACTGTCACGCGCTCGAGTCCCTTGGTGATTAACGGGACTTCAGGTGACACAGGTTAAATATTGCATACATTCGCTGTCGTATCGTTTGTAGTCTCACTCCGCGACATTATCTTCACAACCTGAAATCTTGTGCACACCAGGAAAACCCTACATAGATCTCCCTAGTGCACCAGGCCGCTAATCTGGTCCCGCTGTTTTGCTTAACACGCTTACCTTTGAGTTTTTTGTTGTTACACTTTTTTGTTTTCCATGTTTTTTAGAGACAAAGTGTTTCGGAAATAGGTTTATTGTTCTCTATCGTGTATAGGGAGACAAAATGCTGGGAAATGCGTCATTATTAATTCTCATATTACGTGATGATGAAGTACACATTTTCTCTTTCTTCACCGACTCTCCCAATATGCTCATCTTACAGATGGGAGTTCTCCTCGATGATATTTCGAAGCTAGTGTCACACGATGCTGGGAAGGCGTTGACACGGGAGATTGCATAGCACGTCTTCCAGCTTCACGTCATACGTTCCGTACACGTTCTGCGATCGTTCTGTACTTTTCCAATGACAAGCTGGAAGTTCATTTCACTGAAGTGGGTCATTTCCTTAATTTACAAAATTCCTTAACACTTCAGGATATTTTCGACTTATAGAGCCATACAAAGATTATTGTATACCGTTTAAGGGGAGCTGTTACATACGTTCATTAACCGAGAAATCTCCGTCTTTATAATTTACCATATCTAGAAACTAATGGATGCTGCAAGGTAAGGAATTTTCATTAAACAGCTGTTTTCTCATCCCGAATTCAGTGATTTGTCCTTTTACTGTGTCTACATCTCCTATTTTTCCATTTTCAGGCTTTTTAATTCGATACGTGAAAACAATGGGAAAAAAAGTTGATGTCGAGAAACTATGCGAAATATAACTTCAATGATGCTGAGATATTTGCAAAACTCCGGACCGCAGGTGTCTGCGGTGGGGAACGAACACGATATTGTCCTTTCCGGGGAGTAACGCGTTCACCACCACACCATGCGGGTCCTTCGTTTCACCTGTCTCTCAGCTAGTTCTATCGATCTTTTGCCATCACTAATCACCCAGAGTTTTGCAAATATCTCAGCATTATAGAAGTTATATTCCACATAGTTACTTGATATGCTTTCTACTTGTTCATTGTGGCTGCTTCTATCAAGCATAGTCCATGTTTTGAGTAGTGGGTGTTATAAGTGACTTCGCATATTCTTTATATCTATGTCCGTAGATATCTATATCTGTTCATAACTGTGTTTCATCTACAGTACATTTTTTGTAATCTGGAAAGTTTAGTTTTTTGTATAAATATATGCTGGTAAGATTTTATTAAGAACATACTTTTAATCACACTATGTTATGTTGCAATCCGTGTTTTATGCTCGAAGGCTGTAAAATAAATGGTGTAGGTACGGGGACTGCTTCTAGCGCTTGTCATTGCTCCCGTTCGAGGAAGCTAGTCGTTGTGAAGGCAATGGTGCCAATTTTTTTCTAATGAAGTGGCAGTTGCCTGACGGACTCGGAACATTTAAACATATATAATGCACAAGCATTATATGATGCATATCTAATGCGTTGGAAGGACGTGTAGACGACATTGCGAGCGTACGGACGAGCATCTGTTTGAGAAACATGAAGAAAACACTTCATTAAGGACGCATCTAAAAAATAACAGAGAATATTTCGAAGTAGAAGACGTAACCCTCACTGAGGAATACGAAACATCAGCACGTAAAACTCTTGAATGCTTCCGAATAAATTTTTAAAAATCCAAAAACGAATCGCAAGGAGGAGTGTCTTGTGATGGGCCAGACACATTCCTATCCCACTTAAGACTGTGTCGGTCTCTGCCAAATAACTGGAAGACCTACAAAGAACAAAATGGTTGATAGTTAAAAAAGCTGTTTAATATGCTATTGAAAAATTAATGAGCTAAATTTAGTCTGCTGAGGTTATGAAACTGATTGGCTTAACAGATTGCAGGTGAGTTCGCCTTTTTAGTCTCTGAGGAAGGTGGAACCCACGAAGCGTCAGCTACTGTGCATAAAGAAGTGCTGTCATAGAAACTTGCTGTTTGCTCATAAGGAAAAACAGTGAATTACTGGTCAATGTGGAGGTTAAAAGAAGTTCGTTTTGGGAGGCTTGTATAGTTTAATACGGGCGAACCGTCGCTTATAGAAGAGCTTATTACAACTCGAATGTCACTAATCAAGGCTTACGAGGGCGAAAACTGGTAGAGAAAATTAGATGACCCGTATTCACGTCTCGTAGGGCTCCCAGCACTTCGACGTTCACTTGCAGTTGTCGTCTACAGAGAAGATCGTACTAACGTGTGGCTTTGGCGGCTGTTTGAAGACCTGATAGCTGATTTCCACTTGCGAATGCATTCTTTTATTCTCATTACTTGTCATCACAGTTGCATGTGAGGATCTCAGCACTTCCTGCATTCGATTCGTTTCCCTCGCATTCATCTTCCACAATGCTATTCGAACATTTAGCGTGTTGATTCGGTTGTTGAGGATTTGCTTTTCTTTATGAATCTCGTAGAATGTGGTTGAATCGAATCTGCTTACAATCTTGGCGATAGCTGGGCTTAAGCGTTCCCATGTTGATTGAGGAGAGCGTCGGAAAGGGGGTCGAACAAGCGCCTTTTGCTTCCTGATCGACGTCTTGGTTAATTTGGATGTTCAGAAATGGAATCCAGTTTTTTTTCGGTTTCTCTCAGGTAAACTTAATAAATGTACTCTGACTGTTCATTCAACAATTTGAAACATTTCTCAATTTTCTTTTGTGTTGAACAAGTGACAAAGCAGTCATCTACATATCTACAGTAGAGTAACAGCCCGAAATCGGCACTGGTGCTTCCAGCTTAGACATAAACGCAATGGCAAGACTTGGTGCCAGTAGTTGTCCCATCGCCCACCCTCTTATTTGAGTGTAGTGCTTTCCGGACCATCTTAAGATTTAGCAGTTTAGGCACACTTTTAAGAGTGTCATCAACTGCTGAATAGAGAAGCCATACATGTTTGTTGCTCCTTCGTGTTGTATAAGGAGTTCGCTGATGGCCTGCACAGCGGGGTCATTCGACACGTTTTCGTAAAGGGCGGTAACGTCGAAGGACTCCACCACGTGCGCGTTGTTTGGGACGCCCAGTATGGAGACGGTCCAGAAGCATCTGGGTATTCGTGAGGTGGGCAAGAATGTGTTTCAACAATTGGGTACGTAATCCTTTCCGCTGGCCCGTCTACACAGCTGATGATTGGTCTGACTTTAAATGACGATGGGTCGGTAGACACAAGACATCGCTGGATATCAACTTATGAGTTCTGATAAGTTGAGAGATAACTGATGGTCTTACCCCAGCCGCTCCTACCCTTTTAACACATCGGTTGATTAACTTTCGGTATTGACTTTTGAATTCCTTCTCAGGCGACGGACAATAAAGGGAAGCATCTTAGGGGTGCTTTTCCATTATCTCAACATCTAACTGATGGGGATTTACAACGAACTCTACACCCTTTTCGCTAGTCGATAGTCTTATGTTTTTCTACCTTATCAGCTCTCGTGCCTCCCGAATACCACGTTTTTCTACTTCAGTGAGGTTGGAGCAGTATCTTTTGGCGCGCTAATGCTTAAGGACTTTGAAAGTTTCGTTCGTAAACATCCGAAGTCTAACATCAACTTCATTATTGAACTCTTGTTGTCTAAAGAACGGCTGAGGAAATAGTGCTATTGCTAATGGCCCACCTTGGCTTTGTTTGCACCTATTTTGCGTTTTCATTTCTAGCTTTTTTTGCGGGGTCTATGTTGAAGTTCGTGTAAATTACATGCGACCCTACGCCATGTTACATTAGAAATGGGTTCAGATGGTGAGAAACTCGGTCCCAATTCAAATAACGAGCGCGCAACGTTAGGGAAAGTCATGCCTCCTAACACGTTAGCCTTGAATTTTCTTGCACGTTATTTATTCTACTGCGACCTGATTGATGTTCGTTAGCGGTATTTCTGTGCGCTCTTGAAGCCGCCTTATGCGATTTACTCAAAAGGTCTTCGAATTTTCTCCGCAAATTTACTTTAGCATTAAACCTAATAGAGTTGCAAATCAACACTGACCCTCCCCACTATTCTCCTTCAGAGGCGGACCTCGAAATGCTGAGCACAATATAACTTCTATAATATTGAGATATTTGCAAAACTCCGGACCGCAGGTCTTTGCTGATGGCAAAAAGATCGACAGACCTAGCTGAGAGAGAGGAGAGACGAAGGAGCCACATAGTGTGGTGGTGAACGCGTTACTCCCCGGAAAGGACAATAGCGCGTTCGTTGCCCACCGCAGACACCTGCGGTCCGGAGTTTTGCAAATATCTCAGCGTTATAGAAGTTATATTTCGCAACATACCCTGACGCTAAAAAGAATAGGCGGTAAATAAAAAAGGTTAAGACTGAGCACAATAGTTTTCCATCATCTCGCACTTCTGCCACTTAGCGAACATCTGGTTTTGCTTCGTAGACAGGTGCGTAGTATTCGCAATTCGATGTCAGTACTCGGTGGCTGTCCTCTGGTAGTCCCGCATACATCGTGTATTCATCTTCGTTTGATGAATTTCGGAACGACTCGGTGTTTTAGGCAGCGGCGGAGAAAGTGTATCGCCTGTCGAGCTAAGACGATGTTTTGTCTTAGTGATAGTGCTTCTTTTACAAGTCGGAAGTATCTTGCTGGTGCATCTTGCAGTAATTCCCACGACCGACTTTTTATTAACCTCGGCAATGATTGAATAATTTCTTCATATTTCTTACTGGGCAAACGCGAGGTGTTATTTTATTCTTTACTCAGGAACAAGCTGACCTTTCGGCGGATTTCGCCCTCCTCAGCGCCCGGAAAGGTCAAGTTGACAGCAATATACCCGGCCAAACACCTCCATAACTAAACAGAGAAAACGCTAAACCGAAATTTCAATCATATTGAAAACAGAATAGCTTCTTTTCACATTCACCGCTTTCTATGAGTTTCTCACTGAGTATGTTGCGTGAAGACCAACCGCCCAGAATTCACATGGAAGCGTCGGATCGCAACCCCTACTTCAAAATCTCCGTTATGTCTCTACGTCCTATGCGTGCCTAGTGGAGTATTTGGTTTAAGTTTACCGGCTAGATGTTCTTTTATACGGACGCAGGTCTACCCGTTTCGCATTATTTCGTACTTTCCATCGTCACAATGCCAAAATGCAATTAACAAAATTTTTCCGTTTCGACAGCCGCGTATAATCGGACGCTCCATTGCAACGTCGGTGTTGCTGGATTGCCGTAAATTTAGTGAACTGAATATGACTGTGAACCATTTGTCACGTATATCGACAAATATAAATAGGATTGAATTGCTCACTATTGATGATTAGAAGCGCTACTCTTCCTGGAGTAATTGCAGAATTGGCGACTGCTTTAACCCTAATCTGAAATTAAAGCCATTCAACCATTCAACCAAGTAGAAAAGAATTATTCAATCAATGCCGAGTTTAATAGAATGTCGGTCGTGGGATTTACTGCAAGATGCACCAGCAAGATACTTCCGACTTGTAAAAAGAAGCACTGTCACTAAGACAAAACATCGTCTTAGCTCGACTGGCGATACACTTTCTCCGCCGCTGCTTAAAACACTAAGTCGTTAAGAAATTCATCAAATGAAAACGACTACAGGAAGTATGCGGACTACCAGAGGATAGCCACCGAGACTGGACATCGAATTGCGAATGCTACGCACCTGTCTACGAAGCAAAAGCAGATGTTCGCCAAGCGGAAGAAGTGCGAGACGAAGGAAAATCATCTCAGTATGTGCTATTGACATTTTAAAACAAGCTCTAAAAACCTAAAGTTCTTGCCTTGATCGACACCTAAAGGATGCGCCATGCATTCCACTTCATCAAGCATCGTTAGATGTAACTGGATGCATGTCTGTCCGATACAGTGACTCGCAGTGGCCTATCGATGCACCAAGTCAGCGACGCTGTCCTTCCAGACTAGTCTGGTACACCGAAGGGATGGAGGACATGGTGTACCTGCGGTGAGGGGATCGATCCAGTGTGTGCGTTGCAAGGCTCCACCGACCACTGCGTCACACGAGCCCCCTCCGCACCCCCCTATTTTGCAATAAGGACTATTTAAATAGTGCACTGTTCAAATAGTTCAAATACCGATAATTTAACAGCAGCACAACATAAGAAATGGTTTGCAGCCTTCCACGCGATTTTATTTACACAATTTTGGAACCTACCCTCTAATCTCGAGACTGGTTGTAGAAGATCGAGATGTCATGGTAGGATGCAATACCTCAGGAAGAAATGTGTGTTGTCCTCAAAAACTGGACACGAGGTAACATGGGATAAAAAGTAGTATCAAATTCAGGAGGAAACGACCAGTGAATACTTTACGTCCAACAAGCTTCTAAATCTCATTTGTGGTAGGAAATTTATTCAGACCACTCCACCTCGTAGGTACATAGCAGTCTCCATGGAGGTCCGGACCAAACAATCGAATGGATATTGCAGTGTGCTTACTGGGTTTAGTGGGTTCCGAAATTTTCTCAACTGCGCTGTGTATATTATTCATTCGACAGCTAATCGAAAGCAGATCAAAGTGGGAGGGTGGTAGCAGAAAGACTATTCTCAACACTTAATGCTTTACAAAAGACCTTCTCTAAGAAATGTTAGTCCATAGATCGGTAGTTTAACTTACAATTTACTGCTACTACATTCCAATCGCTACGCTTATCGTATAAAATGTGGGGATGTGAAAATACAAAAGTGGAGTCAGCGCAAAGTGCAGAAAACTTCCGAACACCGACAGCAATGCATTTGCTATATGTACCATAGTTACTCACTTACGTACTTGGATACTTAGATGGCCCGTCTTCAATGGTTGTACGGGCCCCAGCATGAGCTCCATTTGTTTGCAGTTTTGCTGGTGAAGCCATCAAGATTCCCTGGATTCCGAGGTCAGCCAGGCTAAAGTCTACGCCAGGTCGTCACCACAATAGGCAGTCGCCGCCCTTGTGGATCAGAGGAAGATTTCCTACCATGCGACTAGTTGGTGCCAGGATGGTGATGGATAGTGGTATTGGTTTAACACAGTTACGTATAAAAAAGTGGCAGTATACGTATCATTTATACTCATAGAGCGATAGCGCAATGTCTCTTTTACGATGCTGTCATGTTGAACTCCCCCAAGCTCTCTAGTTATTGCGAAAAGAAATTTTACTGCCAAAAAAACCCGAAAGTCCACATGCAATAGCAAATGCTTACATTCTCTGGGCCAGCCGTGAAAAACGGCTCCGGTGCTGAATAGGTGAAATAAAACTATGGGTGCGGTAAAGAACAGGCCCCAACCTGCACACAGTTCAGACCAAGACCTTGTCAACACATTTATTTGATTGTTTATATCAGAGACCGTAGGTTATATCGACAAAGCAGCACGTGCAGCACGGATATTGAGACAGCACTATGTGCAGCATGGCGAAAATCACACAACATTGACGCGAAACTAGAACTACGGTAGTAGCTTCAGAATCAATAAACAACATTAAGGGTTTCACATAAAAGGATAAGAATAACGGTTCACTCAAAAGGATGATTCTTTCAGAAACTACCGAGCAGTTAATCACGTAGTTAAGAAATAAAAAGTGATAAACCCAAAAAAATAATTGCGCATGCTGTGACCAACATGGGAGTGTGTGGCGCAGTGGTCAGAGTCGCGCTGCGACACACACCGGGGATCGATCCTCGCACACCGAGCCTTCCATACTTCCGGTGCCCGCAAATTGGTGCCTGACTTGCCTGGAAAGATAGCAGCACTGGTTCGATACATCAGTGGGCCGGTGACGAGTCATTGTAAAAGGCGAGGTATGCATTCAATCACCTCCAACGATGCTCAGTAAACTCCAATGCACGGTGCATTGCTCAGGGATTGATCAACGCCGATAGCATTATTCTTTTTGCTATGCTCAAGTAAAAACCTTGCATAGTACATCACAAAGAATTCTCCGAAGATATCCATGTCCAGTTCGTCTTCGATACCAATCGCGTTGTGAATTGCTGGTGCGGTTCTCCTGTTGTGCATCCGTAGCAACCTAAAAAGTGATAAAAGGAACGAAAAGCTTTCGTACCTGTGAGTGCACAGCATTCTACACGATTGAACGATTGAAGCAATGCAGCATTATAGCAATTTCCGTGCACAAAATCATAAAGCTTTAAAAGCAGAATTCGTAAACAACAACTCTGACTTTGTATAATCCCACTGTATCATGTACTAACTGCTAGTGCATTTCTCTGCCACTGAAGGCTATCGTATGCGATACTAAGGTACTCTGCACTTCCCAAATCAGAGCGCACGTCGACTGCTGCTCCTTGTAAGTGCTCAATCCATCGGTGGAAAAGAACATCAAGAAGCTGAAAAGGATGAACAATTTAATATGGTTCGAAATTAATTACAAATAAAGAGACGGACACACATCTAGAATCCGCCACTTAAAACATAAACGTAAATATCACATCTGCTGATCAAAATTGCCCGCGTAGGCGAGAAGTGGAGAACATCTTAGCAAGGTAGCAAGCAACCAGGAACCTTAAGGAGAAAACATACTTATTTGAATATTACAAGGAAAGAAATGAGAGGAACAAATACGAGCAGAAAACAAACAACATTGTTTCTACAATGTACTAATTTAACCACCGACATGGATTAAGCAATAACAACTTCTTGGTATGAGAAAAGCCTTCCGAAGTAATCAAAGAAAAGAGAAGAAATCACTTTTCCATTCGCCAAATGAGTGCTTGGCCTTTTAAGAAATCCGCTATCCAACATGTCTGACCCATCCAGATTTTCTCGTTCCGGCAACCAGCACCACATAACCCTGAACGCATACTCTCGTCGAAATCCGCAGCAGTGTACTTCGAATGAACTTGAGCTTCGAACTAATGAGTTGCAACAGCTACACGCTCATTTACAGTTTTCATTACAAAAACCTTCAAAAAAGACAGAAGCAAAAAAAGAGGCACCTGAAATACACTCAATCCACTTAGCCATGCTACGAAACCAGAAAGCGTTGTATTCCCAGCTCCAGCTGTGCCAGTAAGCAAAAGATGTCCTTGTGGTTGACGATATATTCGGTCAATGCGCAACACATGGTCAAGCATTTGATCTTCGTCATAGAAACCCTGAATTAACAAGGGGAAAAAGTTCTCTCATTGATTTTCCCAAAAAAACTACACAACTCAGAAAAGATGAAAATACTTTGGGAATTGCGAATACATTAGCTTTGATTTCGTCCCTTCTGAGAGGCACGTAATGTTTTGACAGCCGATATGGACCACCACGACTTTTAGATAGTAATATTTACTAATGCCTAATAATACAAAAAGAATAAAAACCACTCACCTTCTGATAATGGAAGTGAACAATCCATCAATCCACTTCCTTGTATTCGGATCGGAAACTCCATGCAGTGCATCCTCACTCATCGCTTTCGCCTCGATGACATGTGCTACGTCTTCCACCTTTTCACAGTGCGTTCATCTGAACATTCCAAGATATAGTTTTTCCACTTCCACTTGCACCAGCAACCATTAGACCATGGTTTGAATTGGTGGTCTGGTAGAGTCGAGGAACTTTCCCAACCCATGCTGCTCTTCATTTTCCGGTCACGTCTGCGTGACACGGTATCAGTCAGCCACACACTTTAGCAATTTGTTGTCGCAGCATAGAAAACGGGTAATTCGCACAAAGGATGACAGCCGATATTGATTAGAAATTAGTCAGTATTAAAATGACCACAACAACAAAAAAAAACTACTCACTCCCTCAAATATTTGCACGGAAGGTAAAACATTTGACAATAATGGAAACATCAGAGCGGAATCCTCGCTTACAAGTTTGCGGACCAGGGTCTCGTAGACGAATTGAATTAGCATCTAAAAACCCACTTGAAGAATACAAGAAGCAACATGATACTTCACAGTTCCTTCGATTTTTAACACTGAACTCAGGAAATTACCCTTGCATACCATTTAATCGACACCAGAGAAAAGACATACCTGATGCTTAGCGACATCATCCAATGCAGCAGCTCCAACGCTGGCAAGCTTTACGCGCTTAACATTTCCCACCGACACCAGGAGGTATTTTAAGATCCGGAGAACGAAACAATGGTGACAATGGCTTTCCCTACAGTCCCGAGGAGAGTTGCTTCTATGTTTGGGGGAATAAGAAAAATAAATAGACTACACTATAACATTTCCCAAAATTTCTAACTCGGACACTTGGACGGCCCGTCCTCACTGGTTGTGTTGTGCGGACATGAGCATCATCTCCATTTTTTCGGAGTTTTGCTGCCTTAGCCATTGTGGCTTCCTACAGTCCCGAGTTCAGCCTGGCCAAAGTCTGGCCAGGTCGTTACTACGACAGGCGGTCGTAGCCCTTGTGGAACAGAGGGAGCGACTAGTTTGATACAGGACGGTGGTGGATCCTGGTATTGGTTTACTCTTAGCTAGGCCTCCTGATGGAAACGCCGGACTTCTTCACAGCTTGGCAGACCCTGCCGGCGGGATGAATCCCACCACTGCACATCGCAGTCGGACACCCTGGAACACCTCCCAGTCACGATGAGGCTGTAAACCGTTGGGAGGAAAAAAATTTAAAAAAATTCTAATTCGGCCAGGTGTCACTGCCAAACTTCGGAACAACCAAAAAAAACATTGAAAATTTATATCGACAAATATGAGTTGCAAATATGATCGAAATAGCTGACAGAAAGGCGAAAAGAAAAAACGCGCATGGTGCGGTGGTGAACGTGTTATCCGCTGGAAAGTGCAGTAGCGCGTTCGATCCCCACCGCAGACACCTGCTCTCGGAAGTTGTCATCTCAACATCATTGTGGCTGTACCAGACATAAAACGCTACCGTGAAAAAATTATAAAAGGCAGTAAGTAAAAAAAGTAACCTTGTGCTCGAAATATACCTTTGAAAAGTCATCTCCTTCAAATTGTCGGGTAAATTCGACCTTCCAGAGCAACCTGTGTTCATCGTAACGAAATTATAATAGACGCATTCGCAATGAGTCTCTTTCTTACCCGATCTACGCTCATTTCAACACCTGCACGAATCGCTTCATAGACCACAACTCGGTAACTGCTGAAATCCAAACTAAGAATTAAGAAAAGAAACGAATAAAAACATACTTTGGTAGTCCGTATTTGTGGTGAGACAGCAGAAAACATGCGTTCTTCTAAGCGAATGAACTCTTGGGAACATCTCCAAGCACCAACTTGACAAATACCCACCAAAATCCTTCCCATTGCCTGAAATTAAGTGATAAAATCACCTTTCAACGTCGAAAAATACAAAAAATCTCCAGCATATATCTTCACCTGGAAGTCAATGTTTCGTCACAATTGAAAACAACGACAAATCGCCCAAGTTCGTGGCCAAGTGTCTTCACAGAACCCATCCTTCCTGTATCAACTGGTCCTAATGGAAAAACCTCCGAACCTAAATCACCTGTTATTATGATATTTGACAGATTTGCAGACAACTCTATGGGTAAGAAGCTTTGATGAGGAAATTGGCCAAGTAGAACTAACTTTTTTTGGGCACATATTCTGCTTGATTGGTGAGGCACTAGTGGATTTCCGAATTCTCAAAAAAAAGAAGAAGTTTTATAGATTCGGGCTCAGATCGTATGCCACCTTAGGGGAAATTGTAGCATCGTTTCTTATTGCGTCCAGTTTCGTTTCGACTTATGAAGGGTACTCTTTCTCTGTATCCCACCAGAACATTTTTCCCACCAACATGCGCAGGCTAGACGACTAGGCTATTGCTTTAGTGGAAAGATAATCCCGCCCAGTGCTTTAGAATTTGTCCTGCACCCATGTGTCCGCGTCAATTCCATCACTTCGACTGGATATCTTTATTAGCCTTTCACATCAAAAGGAAATGAGTCTGTTAACTGTCTCTCAGACGCCACTGCAGTTCACAGGAGTGTAGCAGTCTCAGGTGTTGGCCTGGTTTGTAAACATGTTTCCACCCACATATATGTTGTTGGGCACCTCATCACCTAAGTAGTAAATGTCAATCAAGCAGAGTACAGGATCAGAGAAACCAAGAATTGAGCGTCGAAATGCTGGTAAAAGACGTCATGCTGAGCTCATGTTAATAACACACTGCTTTTCTGGACACTCATTTTGGAACAGTCCTATGGCACCGGCCACCACGAAGATCGGCTCCATGATTCCATATCAGCTACGATTACAGATTGTCCCATGCAAGGAATCAACGACGTAACATGATCAAGGAAAAAACTTCCTCATCCATGGAGAAACCATTCTGAACGGGCTCCTTTCCTTACGCCACCTATCGGATGTTAGAACACCCCCTCATCCGTACGATGTTGTTCGTTGAAAGTCTCCAAACCTACATAAGTCAGCCGATGGAATAAGTGAAAATCACATCACATTTCTTCTATTACCCTAGAATTGATGAAGACAGTGAACGATGATGGTATTCTTCCCTAATGTCCGACGCAACAAGGAATTAATGCGTTCGTGCGCGAATGGATCATGTGTGGTTCATTCCCTCTCTTTGCTGTTGTTCCAATATATTTTTCGTATTCAATCGATATCTTATCGAATTCAGATATTAGCATTATGCATTACTCAAGAAAATGCACAACTTGTACCTGACCGTTTTACAAAAAAAAATGGTTTCTTACACGAGCTTGTTTTGCACTAGGAACCTCCGCTTGAGAAGTAGCAAACGCCGAGAATGGAACTGGTGAAGCAAAGCATTCTCTGCTCCGTCTAAACACCAAAGAGCAACACTTAGGGATATCTCTTTGCTACAAAGGTAAATCACAGAAAGGACTTGTATAAGTGTGTTCGCACCATAGTTATGTATTCGGAGTCACCAAAATTGTTGCTTGTAAAGTGGCTAGGCGTTTTTTGGGCATCATTTGGAATTCACGCTCTGAAGAGAGCGAACACCGCCGAAGCGTTAGCAAATACCCAATAAACATTATTTGAACCACGCCGGATTCATTCGTCAGGAACACAATAAGTTCTTGATCAACAACGAGGATAATGGAAACCCGTTCTTGGGAATTACTCTTCACTTTATTGTACAAATGCCGAAATATATTAAGCATATATTGTGAGGGTAACTAATAAACGCTGACAACAGTAAGGGATAGCGGTGGATCAGTTTTTTTTCTTTTTTTATCAGACAAGGAAGTTGGCGTCCATGGAAAACAATGGTGGATGAGTTTTCCACCACTATGGAAGGAGTAAGGCACGTGGAAAAAATCAAATTACTGAGCGACAATAAAAAGAAACCATTGGCGAATAACGTGACATTATTTATTAATGAAATCACATTGGAATTGTGTGTGGTGGATGATAAGACGCAGTTCGATGCAGAACCCAATCTCAATAACACCCTCACAGAGCCCTAAGATCCCTGTCAAAGACACCTCAAACCATATTCTCTTCTCCGAAGTTTGTGCTCTGATCAGGAGAATGGACAGAGGCACAGATACAGGAAGAGCGAGCAACATTGCCAGTTTCTTCCGAAGCAAAGCCACTAGCAACACGAATCTATCAAAAAATCACATAAAAATATGCCTATGACAGGAAAGCACCAAGCGCAGCCATCCTGTTCAAGAAGGGATTTTCGAGAATACCGTTCTCTAGCACTTCTTAAAAAGTTCTTTACGAAGACTATCATACGCATATGACAATACCCCATGAAGCCTATACGAGTAATAGGATGTCGGCAGACATTATTGTTCATAGATTACTTCTAACCCGCAGCTAGGATAACAGGTCTATGGAGAACCACTTCCCTTTTGCGCTGGAATACCTCAGTTGAGAATATGGAAATTACTTTCGAGCCTCGTAGGACTAATACAAACAGCACATGCAACTACTGTATATTTACAATTTTTAACTAATTATTTATTGCCCACTCTTTTCAACGGCAGGGTATGTGGCGAAATATAACTTCAATGATGCTGGGACATTTGCAAAATTCCGGACCGCAGGTAACATCATATATTTCATATATATATATACTTGTTATGCATATTATATATTTGTCTATATTATATTTCATATAATCATATATATCAGATGTTTCGCAACATACTTTACCATTAAAACGAGTACGCAGTAAGTAAAAAAGGTTAAAATTGTGATTATAACTACAGCCTCAGTTTAACTGGGTTCATTGCCGATATGGGCTTCCCAGATCAATCCCATTGACTGGTGGTTGCTAATGGAAGTGATCAATAGAACTAGTTGAGAGACAGGCGAAACGAAGGGCCGGCATGGTGTGGTGGTGAACGCGTTAGCCTCCGGTAAGGGTAATAGTGGGTTCGTTACCCACCGCACACACCTGCGGTCCAGAGTTTTGTAAATATCTCGGCATTATTGAAGTTACTGTATATTTAACTTGTTGAAAAAGCTGTGTTCATTTTAATGGCGCTTATACAGGTCGACCCACACCGCCCACTTCCTCTTGGCCGGCTCAAACGAATGCGAGCAATTTTTCGTCGGCTGTGGACTTCCTGCTTTTTTGACAGCAAAAAATCTTCTGCCAGCACTACGGGACATGAGAAGAGCAAGACAGAAGTATAGAAGAGAATGTAAGCTACCATTTCCTGTGTGCTCAAATGGTCCATATTTCTAAAGCGTCGCTGTTGGTATTTGTTATTATTTCGCACATCACCTTGGGTATACTTCCGTTTCTTTTCCCCTATCAGCATATTCCCCTCTCAACGGTTTACCGCCTCATCGTGGCAGGGAGGTGTTCCTGGGTGTCGGACTGCGATGTACAGAGGAGATTTTCGTCCCCCTGGTAGGTTCTCCCAAGCTGAGAAGGAGTCCGCCGTTTCTATCAGGAAGCCTAGCTAAGAGTAAACCAGTACCAGGATCAGCCATCGTCCTGGTATCAAAGTCGCGTGGTGACAAATCTCCCTCTGATCCACAAGGGCTGCGACTGCCTGTACTGGTGAAGATCTGGGGGCAGACTTTGGCCAGGCTGACCTCGGAATTCCATGGAGCCACAATGGCTTAACCAACAAACTTCCGAAAAATGGTAATTATGCTGGGGCCCGCACAACCAGTGAGGACGGGCCGTTCAAGTATCAAGTACCAGCATATTCCACACAAGGACCGTAGTGAATGGAATGAAATAATTACTTCTTTGTGAAATTACCAGTCAACGAACTTTTTTCGAGGAAAGCTTTTTTACAAGTATTTAACTGCTGTCATGAGCGACGCATGTGGCGCAGTGGTAGGAGGCGCCCTGCAACACACGAGGAATCGATTCGATCTCGCGCCCACAGCCCATCAAGCCCTGCATGCCTCCGGGGTCGGCAAATTGGTACCAGACTTATCCGGGAGGATAGCATCACTGGCTTAGACCACCGCGATTCAATGTAAAGGCCAGATATGCAGTCAATCACATCCAAATGATGCTTATTGAAGTAGGATGCATAGTGCATCCCTCAGGGAATGATCAACGCCTGAAGCTTTTATTTTTTATTTCTAATCGATTAGCTACTGAATATACACACATAGTGCGGTAAAGCAACCTTGGAACTCACTAAACTGAATTTGAAGACTACAGCTTTCGTGCGGGGGCAGAATGGTCTAATGAACACAGCGACAAGCTGAAAGTCTCTTGGATTCATGAAGTGAAGAAGCAACCACGGAGACATTGCGGGAAAATTCAACAAGGTGAAAAACTTACATGAAACCCTCTAGATTATGTCTTTTACTCAAAAAAAACTAGGAAGAAACGAGGAAAAAAACAGCTACTCAAACCTTGAACGTAGAGAGTCTGCGTCGTCGTTAAGGAGCAGCGATCTGTCAGTGGTGTACGAACAAGCAGCTCTTGTATCCCAAGATATCCAAACCCGTAGATGGATTGGGTATTCGCCATCTTCACAATGCGGCAACGTGCTGCATCGCGTTGTAACACATGTTTTATCGCTATAATTTTTCTTGCCAGAGGCGCTGTAATCGATCCCTTGTGTATTGCAGGGCGCCTCCGACCACTGCGCCACACGCACTCCATGTGCATTAATTTTGACCAAAAGCACTGCTGACAGATGTTTCTATTTTTTTCCGTCTAACCAAAGGTTGTCTTTCAGCTCTAAATCAGCCAGTAGGGAAGAATGTTGCTAACACTACTTGCTCCACTGTGACGACACTTCTACCATCGGCAAACATGATATCTATTTGATTGCTCCACCAAATCTCAGCTGTCAATGCTATGACTTGGTCCTGGATCATTTTAACAGAATTTTGGCAAGACTGAAAAACTGCGGAAACCTTACCGGATACTTATCCAGCCATTCGATGTATTCCTCAGGTATTATTGCCAGGCCAATGTGCAACTTTTCAGAAATGTGCTAGGAAGAAACCCAAAAAACCTAGAAAAGTATGATAAAAATTTAGAATTTATAGGTTTTTCGAAACATTCCTACATTGGTGTTTCATTTCAGCTTCTGGCGCTTTCAGCCAGTCATTAATGCGAATTGAAGCCTTTGAACGGCTTTGGTGTGGACCGGCTGGAAAAGTTCTACTCGTTCGCTTTCCCGGCTTTGGAGAGCGGTAATCTACAAAAAAAACTGCTATACCCTACACCGAGTACTGTCGTGCTACATTTACAACGTGGTTTTCTTCCAGAACATATAAATAGCTCACTCCAGCAAACATTTTCCTGAGATGTTATTGTAGAAGAGAAATATCTTTACTTTTACCCATAATTTCTAAAAAATCTTCCTCTTCTACGAAGTGGAATTTGAACACAAATAACAGAACCATTTCAGCGAAATCCAGAAATGATATCATTTGATAAACATACCGCAGAAATGACCTCTCCCCTCTCCAAGTATTCACCAAGTGCTTTATATATTTTAGATAACATATCTGCGACTCCACAAAGCAAACATTGATCTCGTTACACTTCGACTATGACAAGAATACGTGGCAACTGTGTGACCTTCTCTATCAATGCCAAAAACACCGCTGAATTGCTATAATTTTCACATAAATAATGAATATAAGGCACAGGTGCACGGATCAGCGGGTGTCCGTGCCAAAAATTGAACCATGAACGTTTGCTGACAATTTGATCACTGCAAAATTCACTTGCGGCTCGAATTCCTACTGCAACATGCAACGAATCTCCCAACAGTTTACCGGCTCATCGTAATTGGAAGGTGTTCCCTGGGTGTCGCAGTGCAATGTAAGCGGGATATTCATTTCCGTGGCAAGGTCTCACAGGTTGAGAAGGAGTCTGGCATTTCCATAAGGAAGCCCAGCTAGGAACGACCGCCGTCCTGATATCAGACTAGTCGCATGGTGGCAAATCTCCCTCTGATTCACAAGGGCGATGACTGCCTGTGCTGGTGGCGACATGGGACTGACTTTGGCCAGGCTGACCTCGGGACTTCAAGGAAACACAGTGGCTAAACGAACAAAACCATGAAAAATGTAGAATGTGCTAGGGTCAGCACAACCAGTGAGGACGGGCCGTCTAAGTATCCACGTGTCCAAGTGAGTGCCACACATCTAAACATGTGGTGTCCTTCATCTTACGTAGTCCTTTTAATTCGCTATTCGGGAATCCCTCTCATCAGACATAATACTCACCTAGTCTCACCCTTTCCATAACGCATGCTGGTGTAAAACAATAAGGAAGAAACTGCTGACGTTAATCAATGCTTAAGAGATTCCTTATGCTTTCGAATTGATTAAACATCCTAGAGGTAACTGAATGCATACCTGGCCTATGCAATGATTTCTAGTGTCGTACTGACGTGTCACATCAGTGTTTTTTAACGTCTCCCGACAAGGATAAAAGAAAAAAGGATGAGAGCGTTTGACGTTGATCAATCCTTGAGCGATGTGCCACACATCTAACTTTGGCACGCACCGAAGAGGTGGTCGAATAAATATCTGGTCCAAAGAATGAGCTGCAGCGGCCTACTAATGCATCATTTCAGGGTCCTTTTCTTCCTCACAAACAGGTCTAGTACAAACGTGGAAGCAGAAGAGCGATGGAAAACTTGCCTCATCCCTCTCAAACTGATTTCATTCACCAATATCAACATGGGCTACAACGAAGAAAACGAAAATCACCAGTGAAGCAAAAGTAAGTGAAATAAAATCACACTATTCAGTCGGAGATTTGGAAACTAGATGGGGCAGACGTCACTAACCACCTGAATGGTTTACTATGCAAGTTCTTCTTCAACTTCAACCGATCCGAACTATCTCCGTAGTCGGTGTTCGACTCCAAATAAGGTCGACATTTAAAAAATTCCTGCTGGATGCTCATGCTGATCTCCTAGAAGTTGACATTTGAAGAGTTCCGACTGCATACTCATGTTGATCTCCTAGAACAATAGGTACCGAATCAACACGATAAATCAACTTATAAGATTTCTGTTGAGCCATACTCGAGCCGCTCTTAGTGAGTTCTTGCTAATAAAGTCAGTCGAACGCCGATCCACATGGACGCTTTTTCTTGAAAACATGAAGAAAATTATACAAAGCCAATCGCACTAAGTGCGTGGATCGAATGAGAACAAACTCACTCCGAAGATGATTGTTTACAAGTATAACTATAAAGAGTAATCACAAAGAAAAGCTAAAAACCTTAAGATATGGCCAAATCGACTGCGTGGAATGATCTCGAGTTCACCGCCACACAACCAAGTCTAAGACGAGCAAAAACTATAAAAGGTTTCGAATCGTCTTCCTGAACCACATTCTTTCTTCACCTATTTTCACTGGTCTCCTTTTCTCTGCTCTACGGTATATTTCTGATTATATCAACAAGTAAGTCACTTAAAAGAAAGAATAGAAGAAAAAGAATGAAAGAAGATGAACGGAACCCACTGGGAACGATATTTCCACATTCTCAGCTCACCAAACATCCATTCCTTCGTCACCGGCGCCAATCCTGAAGAACTATGTTCTCACTTTGAATTTTTCCAGTCTTTGAAAACTTTGCTTTTTTTCGAGTGGACAATCGTGATGAATTGTTACACGTGCTGTGTTCAGCTGCTCTCGCTTCAGTCATCTAAAATATCTCAGCTCACAAGACTAAAACTCAGTAACTGCTCACGAACAAGAACGATCAAACGTCATTCCATTTTATTAACTGTAGGACATTGAAAACAACACAGATCCACCAGTACATCAACCTGCGCATGATATCGGCCGAGATGTGATATCAAGTGGACGGACTGTGCACAGTCAAGGGGAAAAAAATCACGACGATGGAGAACTATGCTTGTCAAGTAACTACTTCAGGATAAGGGAGATGTAATTATAAATTTGCTCTACAGTATTAATGAGGCACTGAACAAAGCAGACAGGTATCCTCTTGGAAGTGGTATCGTTCATGAGGTCCGATGATGAAGCCGAATCTAAGAAGGTTACGAGAGAGCTAACTGAAGTGGATGTTGATCATTCCCGCGCCCACTATTGATATGCGCTTTGATTGAAAACTTGATCTCGGGTATGGTATGCTTTGCTATACTTCCCTACGGCCATAACAACAAAGTATTTAGAACTCTATTCTAAAGAACATCTGTAATACCAAAATGTAAACTGTACATACCATCTGAAGGTATTTATTGGTATCGGTTTTCTCCTTATTATTTTTTTATCCTAGCGATATATTTATATTTCTTATGTTTCATGGAAGCAGCCGTGCAGCACTAGAAATCAGAGGTGCTTTGCCATGCACCTGTGCTCGATCCTTCGACCGAGGCTCACCAAGCCTTCGCTCTTCGTGCTCCTCGAAGAAGCCGATTACTCTGTGAGGAAAGTGCTAAGTAAGCTCGAAATAGTGGACGATATTCATGAAACACGCCATAGTGAGGTGACACCTCGTATTGTCTAACTACTTATGCTGTCTCCTTCAACAGCCATCAGGAATTTTGCACCAGATGTGGCTTTAAGAATAACGGGAGTACCATCATACGAGGGTGAAACCGTGTATCTTTGTTATCACACTGCACCAGTAAGATAGAAAAGTTGCTGTGAGTATCTTATGCCATCATAGATATAGGGGAGACGTTTTGCAGTATACTAGGTGAACAACCTTGTTTCGTAATATCCAGTAGAAAATGTAGAAAGTAGCAACAACACACCGGACGTGGAGCAAAAATAAAAGAATGAAGGATAAAGTTCCCTGCTTTGATCAATCCCCTCAAGGATGCGCCACGCATTCGACTTCACTAAACATCGTTTGGAGGTGATTGAATGCATATCTGGCCCTTCCGATGACTCCCAGTGGCCTACCGATTTATCGAGCCAATGCTGCTATCCTCACAGACAAGTCTGGTACCAATTTGCCGACACCAGGGCGAAGGGCCAATTTTCTGACCCCGGGGAGATGGAAGGCTTCGTGAGCCATGGGCGCGGGGATCGTTTTCACGTGTGTATTGCAGGGCGCCTCCGACCACAGCGCAACAGGTGCCAACGGAGCAAAAAATAGAAAGCTAAAAACAATTGGTGTAAAGGTGGACGAAAAGCACAAGTGTCAAAACAAGTTAAAAAAGAAGCAGGCACCAAAGAAAGATACGGAATACAACCAAAGTTGTACATCTGATGAGACCAAAAATTTCGTAACCTGACGAAAGTGTTCGCTTCAGAACGTCCTTACCGACGCAGATTGTAAGAACACTTCACTTCATTCCTGGATGCGTTGTAAAATCAACAATATTCGCTTCCGACAACTACAAAAATTGAGCACAGAGACTGAAATGAAAATGTCGTTCCATAAACACAGACACTACCAGTCAGCCTTTAAGAACTGTTCGCATGAGCGAGCGTCGCAACAACTTGAGCAGTCGTCTTCAGCGGCTGGTTGCAACCGATGGCGACGTCAAGTCTGAAACATAAGCGGAACAGTTGGAACAGTGAAACAAAGAGAATAACGGCAGAAAACTTGAAGAACACCTGGTAACTAATTCACCTTGAGCACGGCCGCCAGCAGAATCGAACCACAGAGTGGAGATTACGAATGGAGGCTCTGGAAGCACTGCTATTTTACTGAAAATATCCCATAAATCGCAAAACTGCGTCAGGTTTAGTTGTGTTCGACATAAAAAATTGCACCACAAAAATCATCAGTTGATTTGTGCAATTGCTCACTGAGCTATAACCAGTACAAGATGTGAAACTTGATGTGATTACTACAGTGACAATAGTTATCCTATTGTAAAATCAGATGTTATAACGAATTTAAGTGGAATCAATAACATTGATGAAAGAGAGTAATTCTTTTACGGTACGGTATGTGAACCAATTATGTAGTCACACCAGACGCGCGATATTTGTAATATTCGATGTAGTGATTTTCAGGACGGAAACCGCTTATGTTCCACACGGCCGGATTCAGATCCTCCGTCGTTTTTTTTATTTCATAGTGTTTTTGCTGAAAAATCACTTTGTGGGATGTTTCTAGTATGCAGTTTCTATGTTCTAGTGTTCTATGTGCTAACGATCTCTCGAGTGATTCTAAGTGGAAGCATTTCTGGTTTCTTAAAATGACAACGAAGTAACCTTGTAGATTTTTTCAGAGATAATCGTAATATGGACGACATGCGAGATGATATGAAGCTTCACCGACGTACGTCGGCATTGGTACGTTTTTCCGACGCTGATGCATTTTATACGGATTTTTTTTCGAAACGTTCTTAGACAGTTTTTTCTATTTATTGCACTTTTTTCATGTTGAAAAACATAAGCCCCTGGTGGTCTGATGGCTATACTAACTTGGATATGTAGACCACTCGTCCTCATTGGATCTGTGGGCCTCAGCAGAATCTCCATATTACGGAGTTCGGCTGGTTTGGCTACTGTGTTTCCCTGGAGTACCGAAATCAGCCTAGAAAAAGTCTTCCCTCAGGTCGTCACTACCACAGACAATCGCCGCCCTTGTGGATCAGAGGGAGATTTGCCCGCCCATGCGACTAGTTTAATACCAGGACGGTTGTCGATCTTGGGATTGATATAGTCTTAGCTAGGGTTCCTGCTGGAAAAGCCTGACTCCTTCTCAACTTGGGAGACGCTACCAGGGGGGATGTATCCGCCGCTGTATATCGCAGCGCGAGACCTAGGAACACCTCCTAGCCCCGGTTGGTCGGTAAACCATTGGGTGGTCTGATGAGTACACGAATCCGTTTGTGTTCTTTCCTGTTACATTCCAGTTTCTTCCTCTCTGTCTCACCTAAGGCATTTTTCTTGTTGCTTTTCCTTTCTTCCTCCATTTCATTCATCCATTCTTTTCCTAATTCCTTAAAATCTACTTCTATCTTTTATATCTTCAAGCAGCTTTCTAATCGTAGTTTGTTGAATTGTGAGTTTGGGAGAGTTCCCGAGACTATGTCGGATGTTCATCGTTTTTTCATTTTTTTTAATTTGATTCCATCCACTCCTTAATACATGCAGTTAAGTAGTGTAGTTTAGTCTCGCTGGCAAAATGTACTTTCAACAAATTCAACTTTCCACTCCATTTTCTCTTCCAATTTTTATCAGCCGACTGTCGAGTGCCACAGATGCAGGGCAGCACTGTCGGCTCGGATATTTTCATGAATGATGATGACTACCAGGAACTCTGCCTGCGTCGCCGACGACTGTAGAATTTCCACTCATCAAAAACGCTCTAAACGGCGAAGGTGCTTCCCAACACTTTACAACAAGAGTGCTGTGCTCTAGCTTTGGAATTCCGTCTCCAGTAGTGAACTGAAAAAATTCTTCCAAACATGCCATCACTGTGGCAGTCGAGGACGACTGTGAATAATTTCATACATTGATGTCCGAAAGCGAAGTCATGATAGGCTATGTTTCACGGATGCCTCGCCAATCAGATGATTGCGCACCTGATGTGCTAGGTAACCAGCGCTCTTCTGGAAACAAATTCGTTTTAAAAAAAGCGCTACAAACACACTCGGTTAGTTCGCTCAGTCGTAGCTGAGCTCTTTCATTGGTATGATCGATTCTCTGAGATATTGATGTGCCGTATCGAACTATTGTAAATTTATGCTCATTTTATTTCAAATAACTAACAGCTTTTCCATAGCAGTAGCCTGCTATCAGAACTTTAGTGCCAACCAATTACTTAAATCCTCAAAAGTGAAGCACTGTTAGAGTAGTTTTATTGTGTGGTGAGATAATGTGTGCTGTCGATGAAATTGTCCGTTATAGTGTTGGAGGACGTGGGGGTTCTGCAAGCTGCAATGGCGAGCAGCGACATTGATGTCATCCAGGCAACGTATGCCCTGCTTAACTTCCTGAGAACTCCTAGTTTTCCTAGCGTGTGCTCTATTGCCCTGAGCAGAGCGATTTACCCTTCGTAGTCATTGCGATATTCGAGTACCACCTTTGCTAGATATTTATTGCAGTGATTGTTTCTTTCATTGCTGGCTTTGCGGTGCTTTGTATTTGCAAATAAACTTTGTTTGTTAGTTGAGCGACGTGCTGGAGTAGATTTTAACCGTTGCTCCTTGTATAGAATTGATTCACAAAGTGAAAGGATATTTCTTACCTTTCGTTTCATAAATCGCTTCTACTGGGAAGCGTTTTAGGAGTGGAACAAATAGGGATAACAGATTGATGAGTACCTCGATCTTTTACTACTAAACTTCATAATATTTCGAAATATTTGGGTGTTTACTACATGAAATTGGTGTGTGTCAGCGTAAGTATGTTATATCTTGGATTTGCTGGGAATATTAGCCATTGTAGAGCACTTAATACTCTCGATGTCCTAGTTGAATCTGCGCTGGCCTAACCTTCATCGTTAGCTGCGAAATTGGTACCTGACCAACCTTATTTAGACCGGTTAATCCACAAATACTAGTATGTTCCGAGAACATGCTTGTTCTAAGCATCATTAGAGGGACTCTAGAAATGCATGAAACTAAGGTACAATTTTTTTGAAATTTTTGAACTAAGAGTGGGTGACAAGAAGGTTTGTAAGCGACATGGTATCTCGCTTCCTCATCTTTTCAATGTTTTGGATTCTGACAGTGTTGGAAACAATGCACAGAAGAATTTTTATTCGATTTCCGCTAAATTAACCGGCTCTCAACCAGGAAGCCAATCCAACAGTAAAATTACTTCAGAAGCGCCAAGTTGCAGAGAATTTTGTGGCAAACAAAAATTTCCGCTTGCTATCGAGGTTGGTAGCCCGAGAAGCGCCTAAGAAAGCCATCTCTATATCACTGAGAAAAAAAATGCGTCTGATCAATAGAACGCTTTACAAGTGAAAATCGCGCTGGCGTTCTTGCTATCTGATAATATTTGGCTGTTCCACTATCAGATATCCAGCCATCACATTCAACGTAATCACTAGTGGAGGTCCGAAATCTATGTTAGTCCTCAGGATGATGGAAAATAACTGAGCAAAACTTAAAGTAGAGCAGCTCAATTATGGCTTAACACTTTCTGGCACAACCACTTTTTTCGATTTTGTAACAATCTTAGATCTCTAATGCGACATGAAAAGTAGAGCGTTTGACGAAGTGTGTGTCCATGTGGACTCGTTGCTCTGTGTATTACATCGTGAGGAATCTCAAATTTGAGCGATTGGACCTATTTTATTATATTAATACATATATACCACTGGTCTTCCTCATTTAGTGATCGTCTGACGGTTAGTCGCGAGATAACGTGGCGCGAACCCAGGTGGCGGATGATGCGTTAATCGCGGACCAAAAGCGACCTTTGTTTCGCTGAGACGCAGATGGATCCAAGACATCGCCTCTCTGTTTCTCCTGCACTGATTTGGCACACGCGTTCTGTATCTATGAAGGTGTATCAATGCATGCGTGAGTGGGTGTGCTCACGTTTATGCGGATTGTATTCTACGAGTTAATTCGGCCAAAAAGCCTGCAATCAAGTGACAGGGAAGTGTATGGAAGACGGTTAGGAGTCGCCTCTAATAAGCTTTCCATGTCCACTCTGAAGAGACTAGGATGCTACACGTGAGTATATCGAGCCCTCACGTTCAAAGCCCAGCAAGCTATACGTAGGGTATCAGAAATGCTAAACACAGTGAAAAAACGAGCCTCATTCCCCCTGACGCCCGAAAGAGCCCCCCATTTCGGCAGCCTTGGGTAGGACGAGTACGGAGAGGCTGCTAAAATCTCAGAGCCAATGGAAGCTGCCTGGATTTCGAAGAACTATGGTGACGATCTGTATCCACAATGCACGTACACTCATGTAGACCAGAAGGATAAGATACATCGTATTCGGAGTTAGAGATGAGAAGACGCCATCAATTCAACGTCGTCTGTGATACAGGAAAAAGTGTTCCTCGGCACATGCGACAGTAGAGGGTTGGTGACATCGGTGTTCTCGTCATCAAGGTGTGACAAAGAGGAAGACGAAACGTTGCACATGGTCTTGTCGGAGTTCTGCAGAGAAGACAACACATTCTTTAAAGTCATCACTAAAAAATTTTAATGCTAACATTGGACGTAGAAAAAGGTCTGAAGAACGTTACATTGGGACCTGTAGATTAGAATGGAGCAGCCAGGGTGAGCGGCTGTTCTACTCTATTATTACGACCAGAACCATTTATGGGAACTCGTAGTTAAAGAAGCCTTCCTATCGGTAAGAGTCTACCAATGGAGAGAACCATAAAAAAAAGCCCGCATTTTAGTAAATCTAGAGGCGGATAGCACAGTATTAGTGATGTTCGTCATCATGAGCAAGGTACTAGTTCGATTCCGCTCCGGGCCAACCAAGTCTCTCATCCCTCCTGGGACATTGGTACCGGACTTGTCTGTGGGAAAAAATCGCTCTCTGTAATCCAACTGGGGACGCTGCAACACGGCTATCTCAGGATTCCGGGAAGAACTGCTTGAGCAGCATTCTCACAACATTCAAGAAGAAATCGAAATCGTCAAGCAACAACCGAAGCCACGCGTAACAGTTGGAAGATTTTTGTGGATAATGGATGCGAGGAGACGAATCGAATGTGAGAAGTGCTGGGATCCGCACAGTAGACGTGAAGACGGATGGAATAAAAATAAGTAATAAATTTGCTGGTTTAGCCACTGTGGTTCCCAGAAAGGCAATGAAGAAAATCACTCACGAAAGCTATTCAGACCTCTTCAATAGCCACGTCATCTTTCCCTCATATGAAATAAAAGGAGGATGGGTATGTCCTACAACTGGTTCTCCATTCAGAAATGCGACACCCTACTTCGTCAGTGAGAAGTCGAACAGCACCAGGTATGGACAGGATAAGATCTGAACACCTGGAAAACCTTCCGCCAGTCCTCCAAAACACATTGGCTCTGCTATTCACACGTCACCCTGTCTGAATGCAAGGTTGCTCTTCAATGGAAGACCAGCAAGCTCGTGTTATTGTTCAAGAACGGTGACCTGCACAATATTGGCAACTATCGCCCAATCTTCTTGCCGTGTGTCATTTGCAAACATTTCATTGGAGTAATCCTAAACAGGATTGACATAACACTGGGCGAAGGATGGCCATGTGAGCAAGTAGGCTTTCGTAAAATTTCGAAACGATGGAGCACATTCGCATGATAACAAGTCTAATTTGAAGATGGCGAGAGTATAAAACACCCACTCTGCCTCTCCTGCATCGATTTGAAGAAGGCTTTTCACAAAGATGAGGTAAAAGCAGTCATAGAAGCCTTGAACAGTTAGGAAGTCCTTGCTCAATATGTAAAGATTCTCCGTGAGCCGTATAAAAATTTTACAACCAAGATATCACCATTCTTCAACGATATTAACATCGACGTCAAAGAAGGAGTTAGGTAAGCCAATACCATCTCGCTAAAATTATTAACCACCACCCACAAGGACGTGATGCGAACCACGGCATGGGACAACATGGGAGTGAAAACGGACATCGGCAATTACTCAATCTTCCCTTTGCTGCTGGCATCGTTCTTGTAACGCAAATCATTACCCAAGTAAAATGCCGGCCGACTTTGATAAAATGTTGGAAAGATTGGTCTTTGAACAAATCTAACAAAAACGATGTTCATGAGGAACGGATTGGTTTCGAATGTCCCATTCACGCTCGACAAAATGAATATCGCCGAATGGTCCAGCTACGTCTATCTAGATCGAGAAATTAACATGAACGACTTAGGTCAAAAGCTGAGCAGATGGGAGCGAGCGGCTTGGGTAGCTTTCAGGACCATCGAGGACGTAGTGAGAAGAAGAAAGGAACAGTCGGCTCCGTGTTGTCCTTTCTGACTCCACGATTCTTTCTCTCTTATCTTGTGCACTGAATACTTGGTCGCTGCCTAAGCAAGATGAAAGCCTACTTAGCGTTACAGAACTCGAAGATTAGGAAGGCTCGTCACGTAATGCGTTTGAACGAGAACTGATGGACAAAAGCCGTTGGTGATTGAATTTCTCAGGACGAAATATGCAACGTTGGAAGGTACAGACGCAACGCTCAGAGTTCTTCACGAAAATGCCAGAAGAAAGACATGATGCCCACTGTGTCTCTAGAACGAGAAGAAGCTACTGGGCTACTCTTACACGCGGACAAATAGAAACTGAAGCTTTGCAATTGCTCGCTCGAGTTATTCGAGGGTGAACGGAACGACACATGGCAGATTTAAGAGGTACTGAGACAGCATAAGCGTGGCTGGTCACTGAATTGCAGGAACCGCGCTGATAGTACGGAAGTGTAGCTCGATGCTCAGACTGCACGACCCATGGTGTGAATGGACGAATGTGGTAGGTCAAAAGATTATGCCACATGCTGAGACTAAATCTGTTTGACCGGTTTTCAGACCATGCAGGCCACGGTGACACTCTCCCGGTATCGCCTTGGGAAACCAGGTACTTACAGTTTCATTAATGCACTACAGAACGATTGCACTCATTCATTGGAATCTCCAGAAGCTAATTTCTTGTCTTTAATTCGGGTCTTCTTCTTTTTTAGCTTGTTTTAGCACTTTTGCTTTTTCGTCCACCTTTATACCCTTTGACATGAGTCTGCCTTTTTTCTTTCGTTAAATCATTATCCTCAAACAACAACATGAAGTTGATGTTCATGTTCCGCTTTCCGGCAAGGTAACAGGTGGGTTGAGTTAGTCCTGATGTTTTCTGATGTTCTTGTCTTTTTCCTGTTTTCTCTGTCTCTATCTATATTGAACTGTTCATATGTTAATTAGCTAAATCTTGCTTTATAAGGTCGTACTGTACTCCGCGTGCTGAAGCGGGTTACCTCTAGGTGGGCATAACAACGGCATTCCATGTTGTTCTTCTGTTTTCGGTATCATGAGTAATCAATCCTTTGTATTCGATCGGCTGCATCATCGATCATTTGTCTTTCGGTGATTTTTTTTACTTTGATTTTCGAAGTAATACAGGGAGCACCTTACTGAAGTTACTATATTTTATTCATCAACATCTTCACAGGGCGTTTTAACGATGGTGGTTCGTCCACTTTTCGTTGTTATTGGTTCTCCAACTTTGCATGAAATGTGTTTTACATCCATTCTGCGCAGATTTGGACAACAGTATGTAAAACATACAAATCTGATATTATATCGGTCCAATCACGAGTCTTCCAGATCTTTTCAGAAAGCTTTACGTCTCATGTGCCAGATTTTTTGGAAAGAAGTCGTACTGCCCTACATTGCTTTTCACTTTATCATATCATGTCGATATCGTTGAACAGCTCTTCCACAATGTAAGTTTTTTTTCAATGGTTTTGTAGTTGTCTTGAAAAACTACAGGGTTGCGGTGAAATGCATTTGCACCACATGAAGAATTTATGTTTCCGTTTTTAAAACGCCACTGCGGAGAACCTCTGCTATACCCATGTAGTGCCGCAGTTGACCACTGGACCCTGGTGATAATCCCTGTGCGCATTTGTCGCTTTTCGTTTCTTATGCGTTGGTATTCTCCTGTTTCATTCCGCTACTTTTTGTTATGGGCACATGTAGCGCAGTTGTCGGAGGCGCCCTGCAGAACACACATGGGATCGGTCCACGCACCATTGGCTCACCAAGCTCCCCATCCCTCTTGTGTCGGAAAATCGGTACCAGACTTGTCTATGAGGATTCCAGCACTGGATGGTTACATCGTTAGGCCACCGCGAGTTATTGTAAAGGCCAGATATGCATTCATTTACCTCCAACGATCCTTAATGAACTCGAATGCATGGCAAATCCTTCAGGGACTGATTTACGCCGACACCTTTTTTTATATGCTGCACAGTCTCTTTCACATGTGTTTCAGTTGTCGAGCTTACCAAAGCACTTTTGCCGTCGTTTGTTTTTTTCTGTTAATAAAGATGAGTATTTCCGTAATTCCCTTTATTTCTACCACATTTGTACACTTCCTGCTTCATCAGCGATTCATCATCTTAATGATTAAAAAAATATCGACGGGTTGCCGATTGGAAATAGGGTTTTGTATCCCTTACAAAAAGTAGTAGATAGTTCTCCATCCCCCAACATGATATACTGACCTATTTGTTGGATACTTGGATGGTCCGTCCTCACGAGTTGTGCTGATCCCAGTACATTTGTCATTCGTTTCTTTCCCTCGCAATCGTCGTCCATGGTGTTGGTTTTGTTCGAGCATGGTAACGCATGAGAGTCTCATACCTCGTACGTGATATACGACATTGTTTTTCTACAATATCCCACCCATACTATTTTCCGTAGGTTAAAAACTTGAAGGATTAAGGGTTGTTATATTTCACACCTGTTTTATTGTTCTCCTAGCTAGTGGCTATATGTTTACTGTGGATAGTGTATCATCATAGTTAGCTTCTATCCAATTGTTTTAGGTTTCCACATGTTGCCCCCACCATTTGCAGCATCTTCCTGCGTACTTATGCTTAAATGTTCTATTGTTTTTTCTGTTTTCAGTGAGGCATCCGGCATCATTTCACGTGCTCCAGATTTCAGTAATCCCTCGGAACAAACAGCTAAATGCTTTTCCCTACTTTCTCTTCCATTCTGCCTTTGCTTGTGGGTTTTGTCGTATTATTAACATTTCCCGCTCTTACACTGCAATGTTTTAAACATTTACATTCTTTGACCGTCTTTCTAGCGCCAACAGTAGTGCATCAAGAAGAGACGTCGTAACCGATGAGCGTTGTTCCTGCGTGTTGCACTACCTCACTTGGACACGCAGAGATGGCGAATAAAGATAAATAGGTAAGGCTTAGTACCTAGTTAGATTTTCTTTTTTTTAGTGTTACGGGGAATTACAGATGGTAGTTGGTTTCTGGTAAACCTTTGTTATTGCGCCTAGTATCGAGAAAATAACTAACAATATTCTTAACTACTAACTTCCGTTTAACTTTGGTTTGAGTAGTCATTTTTTGTACTTCCATGAGATTGCACGAGGTAGATATGCGATTTTTATTGACGCTAACTTTTCGGAGCATTCGCGCTTCTTTGAACTAATGATGCGAGTTTAGCAATCACAGTGTTTTTTGTCTGCATCGTGTAAACCCACGGGTACAACAAAGTAACTAGTAGTGATCATCTCTGGAACTGCTCTAGATGTTGTTTTTAGTCCTCCTTAACAACTGTTCCGTCTTTGTCTCCTATCATTTCCGTGCTTTGATATGATAGGTCACATGTTTCTATGATCCAGAGATCCTCGTCTATCCTTATGAGTTGGTCAGTGGTTTAATTATACAGGGGTCAAGTATGAGAGAACCCTCAGTGAGCTCTGGTTTTTTAGTAATGGTGACGATCCCGAATACAGTGCGAAGGACGAAGCATGTTCTGATTTGAGCGGGAGAATATGCTGACTGTTCATTAAGCCGGCTCGTTAGTTTCTTTCATATACTTGAGGAATCTTCAGCTTATGCATTTAATTTCAACTGAGTGCTAATATTTGACGAATTATAAACATTTTACAATTTTTGCACCGTCTTTGATAGTTTGGTTATCCGTTTTCCCGCCATTTTTTGTTCTATGTAAGTTTGAATGGGTCAATAAATTTTCCGATGTCACCACCTCGTTTTCGTGTTTGTTCATGTTTCCTGCATATTACATTCACTGTCATATTTGTTTGCTTTTTTTTATTCCTCAACCACTAATTATGACTTCGTTCGCATAGCCATTTTGTTGAATCTTTTGGTAATGTCTCGTAAGGTTTTCTGTTTAGTTTGCACATTAGTGCCCACCATCTCGAACATTAAAAGCACTTGTAGATGTTCTTACTCCATTTTCATTTCGAAATCACTGCCATAGCGTTAAAACACATTGATCTGTAGTGCAGCTAGTGCTTTTATTCATTTCTCCTCCCAACGGTTTACCGCCTGATCGTGGCTCTGAGGTGTCCCCTCGGGTGTCGGGCTGCGATGTACAGCAGGAGGATTCATCGCCCCAGCAGACCTTCCCAAGCGGAGAAGGAATCTGGCGTTTCCATCAGGAAAGCCAGCTAAGAGTAAACCAATATCAGGATCCGCAACCGTCCTGGTAACATACTAGTCGCATGGTGGCAAATCTCCCTCTGATCCACAAGGGCGGCGACTCCCTTGTGATGGTGACGACCTGGGGCAGACTTTGGCTAGGCTGACGTCGAGACTCCAGGGAACCAAAGTGGCTAAACCAGCAAAACTTGTAATAAATGGAAATTATGCTAGGGGCTTGCAAAACCAGTGAAAACGGGCCATCCAAGTAAGTAATTAAGTAAAGTTAGCAATCTATAAAGATGATGGCGATGTTATACCTTTATGGTGGAGAGGGAGTTGATCGTGATATGGCGGAGCAGGACATGGATGAGATATCAAGCGAACTGTGGTAGGTGCGTATTGATTTTTCAACACTGTTTATGACTAGCAATATATTTAATATTGATTGACCAAAAGACGTTTGCTTCTGTCGTTGAAAATCTTGCAGCTGTTTTTTCCATAAAGCGTGTTAAGTAGTGCTCAGTGCGTCCGTCTGACGAAAGCGGTGTTGTACGTCTTCAGCTTAATTCATTTGACGAATTCATTCAAATGAATGTGCAAGGGATTGTGGAGGGACGCACCTACTGTGGGATTACAAGCCAAAGTGCAGAACTTCTCTGATAATTTTCCGCTTGTGTTCCTAATGCTTCTCGCTGTGTGCCCAAACATTGTTTGCTTAAGGAGAGATTGAATACTCGACGAAGTTTCTCAGTAAAGTATGAGCAGGGTTTATTCCTCGAAATCAACGCATTGGGAGAAAGGTGGAACACCAGCACCAATTGTGCCTAATGGGGTTACACGAGGCTTTTTAGTTTTCATTATCGCGCATTATTTCTTTAAATCCTTTTTGGATGCAAATAAGCAATGGCGTGTTCAAACATTGTCACCCAAATTGGAAACAATCAATCTGATTCTAGCCTAGGTCTTCCAAGAGCGGTCATTTCCACTTATCTATGAGGGATAAATATACTATTTTTGTCTATCTATTATTTGCTATTGCATGTCATCAATTTGTAGTACCTTTTTTTTCCCATTTATCATCGAGAGGGCTCCGATGATATCTTTATTTCTCCCTTTCGCGAACGAGAGTAGCACAATGGGTTTCGCTCGTTTTAAAACGTTATAAAGGGCACTATATTTTTTTCCTCTAGATTCCTCGTTCCGTTGTTATCATCATCGGATCGGTGGCGTTCTGCACACTTGACGTCCTGTGCCACTTCGGTTGTTAAGGAGACGCATCATATTGCCCATATCTTTGGTTCTAGATATTGCTTTTAGAGGAAGAGCATCGTTCTACCATTTAAGCTCGACATCATCATGCTTTGCCATCATCTCCATGTTCCGTTACCCTTTCGTCAAACTTTTCGGCAGGACCACAGGGAGATTCATCGATTATTTCCATTGTGCCACCGTTATCTTCCTGTTTCATTTTCGATGGGGGAGTCAATCGGAAATGAAGTTCAGTTCATCTTTCGCTTATTCTGAACCTTCCTGCATCCCTGAGAAGTACCAGGTGGCTTAGATGTTTAGCTATATAACTGACAAATGTAGGCAGACCGTGTGGTATCACAACTAGCCAGCTGTGAATTTCTTAGGGTGATGAGCCGAACCTCATTACCACATTCAAATCCTCTCACATTGCTTCATTGAACTCACAAACTGCATTCGGATGTGACGGCGCATTTTTATGAGAATTAATAGCGCCGTTTTATTTTTTGTTAACCTTTTTCGGAGGTGATTTTGGAATGCTTCAACCATGTGTTCGTATTCCTACGTATTCTTAGCCTCTTGAGGCAAATTCAACGGGAAGATTTAGTGACAGAGCTTAGATATGGAAAAGTTTGTTGGAAAGATTCCGGTCATGTTATGGTAGTTCTCCTAGTTGTTTTAATAGGTGCTACCTTACCTTGTGCATTTATACATATACATTATATAGACGTACGCATATATATATATATTTATATATATATATGTATATATATACGTATGTGTATATATGTATGTGTTTATATACATAAATGTGTATACACATGTCAACTTAATGCTGTTATTGTTGAGTTATAGATCGAGCTTTTGTATGCTTTCCAACATTTCTGATCGTGACCTTACATGGCTTAATGAGTGCGGCTTCGATCCAGGAGGGTTATTTGTAATTATTGGTTACAAAATGATGGCAACAATGTTTTTCAGCGTTCTCATTCAAAAAAATATTTATTTGTTTTGGTTCGCTGAGGTTCTAATCGCTCAAGAGAAGGTGGTATCACGTACTGTTTACGTTTCTTTTTGGTCAAGGACGAGAAAGATCCGTTTAACGCAGAAGGCAGGTCCCGTCTTGAGAAATCAAGGGAGTTTTTTTTTGCTAATAACATATTTTTTGGTGGTAAAAGTGGTAAAACACCACTGGATCCCAATCGTTCAACATTGACCATGTGAGTGAACGTGTTAGCTCGTAGTGGAGTTGGAGCGAAGATAACTGCGATGGAGCAATGTGTTGCAGATGTTCTTCCTTATATAAAGCTGGTATCCCTCATAAGGTTTCAGAATTTAGCTTCGAAAATGGTGGTTTGTTCTTGTACAGTTTGAAACACGAATCATGAAGGGTAGTTGAAGCGTCGTTGGATGAAGGCTTTATTATCCGAGTTAGCTAAGCGTAGTTATGTGTTCTCAGTTGATGGTTTCTTGTTGTTTTAGTGATATTGAGTCGGCAGTAATAGTTTTACTTATGTTGACTCATTGATTTTTCTAAAACTACCAAGCTTTTCCCCCACGGACCACCCTCATATGAAGGATCTCGAGCCGGTTAGTCGCGAGGCTACATGGCGCGTCTCCAGGTGGCCGATAGGGGTTAATCGTGGGCCAAAAGCGACCTTTGCTTCCCTGAGATCCAGGTGGATCCAGAGGATGGACCTGGGTCCAACTTTTCCTTGAAACTGAGGAATTAACCATTTATGCGGCTCCAGGAGCAAAATGTAGCCCCCCAGTTCTTTGGTGCATGTAATGTAACCAGATGTTACAAAACAAAAACGCATTAAATATGCTAAGGAAATTCTGCAGATGATTGCTGCTCCCTGATGGGATGGTGGATTTTTGTACAACAACGAAAGCAGTACCGTCCAACATTAAAAGCACTTGTATCCTTATTCCATTTTGATTTCGATCCACGGCCATAGCGGTTAAAACACATTGATCTGTAGTGCAGTCAATGCTTTCTATTCATTCCTTCTCCTAACGGTTTACCGCCTCATCGTTGCTGGGAGGTCTCCATGGGTGTCGGGCTGCGATGTACGGCGGGAGGGATTCATCCCTCTGGCAGCGTCTCCTAAGCTGAGAAGGAGTACGCCGTAACCATCAAGAAGCCCAGCCAAGAGTAAAGCAATATCAGCATCCGTCATCGTCCTGGTGTGAAGCTAGTCGCATGGTGGCAAATCTCCCTCCGATCCACAATGGTGGCATCTGCCTGTGGTGGTGACCACTTGGGACCTTCTACCTGGCTGACCTCGAAACTCCAGCGAAACACAGTCGTTAAACGAGGAAACCTCCGAGAAAATGGAAATTATGCTGGGGTCCACAGCCAGTGACGATGGGTTGCCTAAGTATGCAAGTGAGTGTTTCCATTAAAACGCACCTCATTTGGAAATGAAATTGTAATGTAATATGATGTAATGATGACGCGTGTAATGGAAAGTGGCATGCCTATATCGTCCCCGTCAGAATATGGTAGATGGTTTCACAACATTTTGGAGACAAATTACCGCGAAAAAATAATAAACCCAATGCAACTAATATGACTAGTGGTTGCTGGTGGCGCTGATCGATACAACTAGTTCAAAGACAGGCGAAACGAAGGATCCGCATGGTGTGGTGGTGAACGCATTACTCTCCGGAAAGGATAATAGCGCGTTCGTTCCCCACCACAGGCACCTGCGGTCCAGAGTTTTGTAAATATCTCAGCTTCTTTGAAGTTATATTTCGCAATATACCCTGCCATCAAAAAGAGTAGGCAGTAAGTAAAAAGGTTAAAATTGTGATTATATTAGGATATACCAATGAGCTGATCTAACAAAATCTAAAGCGATGGAATGGCAGCACACTGATGTCGTATGGAGTTCACACTGTGTTCACAGGGAAGTGACCGATCCCTAAATGAACAAACCGTTTGCTGATTCCCAGGCCCAGCCGTGGCCCCCTTGCTTTTGAAAAAAAAACCGGAGAGACAACATGTTCAATAGTGGATTGCTGCATTCCCGAAGCCAACACCACCACCATTAAGCAATTAAACTTTCTCAGATAAAATCATAAGGCTTTCGTCATTTAGTTGACAGTTGATAGCATCTTATGCTTAGTTTGTTAAAAGGGCAAGAGAGATGACCTTCATAACTAACTTCCGATCAAGTTATAGAGTGTGATACATAAGTTGTCTACGAAGACTAGATTGTCTTAACACGCATCTCAGAGAACACAGATGAAGCCCAACTCGATTGTTCCGAAGACCTGCGAGGAGTTTCATCTACCTATCGCCTTAACCTTTGTTGACTACTACAATGCATTTGATAGTGTGGAAGCCAACGCAATTTTATCCGTCTTAGTTGGAACGAGATTAAAAACGCGTTTCTAGTGGAAACTCTTGCTGCCTACAATAATCACTACAGAACAACGTGGGCGCTTTTTTCAATGAACACTCACTGTTCGAATTCGCAAAAAGCATGTAGCACGGTGACATCACCGAATCTGATTATTGTCACGATATAGGTGGATGGTGTCACTCAACTGAGGCGACAAAGAGATTTGCATTTATGGATGGTCCAAACCTTTTTTTGCTGACGGCATTGGTATCTTTTTCAAGTAGCACTGCAACGGCAGATGCGGGGCTTACTGAGTTCATCGAAGCAGCAGGGAAAAAATTTAGACAGTGAATCAATCGAGAGAAAATTCAATTTCTGAAGAAAGGTTAGCGCAAAAAAATAGATTGCACTAAAGTTTCAATGAATATGAAGAACAGCTTGAGAAAAAGAACTCAATAGAGGAGAACAAGCCGGGTGCGTACTTCTGAAAGCATATTTTTTAAATGACCGTAGTGATCCCAACCTCCCAATCTCCCAACCTACGTGCTCACTTATCTGCCCTAACAGTTCTAGCAGATGTGTGCTTCGCAGCAGAAACATGGGTTAACAGCTCATCCATGTGGAGGAATCGCACAATACAAGGAGCACGCAAGCGATGTTTTTTGAGAATCGACTGCCGCACTCAACATCGTCTACTGGATCGAGCAAAGTACGTTTCCAGTAGTACTCAATGGATTTATCACCTAATAAAGAAGGAAGAGGATAACTGAACGAAAAAAAAGACATAGAGCATGTTTTGAAGGCCTCCCTATAATGCCAGCTTATTGAGAGCAAGAGATAAGTAACAATAGAACACAGATTTCTAAAAAACAAACGATGCAAACAAATTCAATACACCCGGAAAGCAGGTAAACGACAGCATCTCCAGCATGTCGATAGCTGTACCGTCTTCAGAATGGAAATCGCAACTCAACTTCCTCTGTTTTTTCTTATACGATGGTTGTCTGTGGCCTTTATAAAATAGTGGCCCACTTCAGACGATTGAAATATTGCAATCTCGCACTGGAATCCACAACAGAGCAACTGCGTACAAATGCAGTAATGCTAACTAGAGAAAGTTGGAAAAAGCAGCAGAGTTCTCCATAGATTAAGTAGTAAATCAACATGTGAGATAAAAGTGGAGAAAACTGAACGAAGCTCGCTCTGGCCACACCCAGTATTGACAGCAGAACAATATGAACGCTTCCATGGCCTACCCAGCGCCTAATTGGGAACGTTGCAATGGGGATGCCATGAGAACCTATAGAAGATCGGAAATGCACCGGAGGACTGTAGAAAAAAAACATGCAGAAGCGTAGTGTTGCATGCTGTAAACTGTCTTTGTGGATTTCTTTCACGGTGAGCTCAATTCAACTCAATCTCAACAAGGAAAGACGTAACCCAAGACGTCCGAAGCTCGTATTTCAGACAGGAATGAACTGGTTTCTAGTTTTACAAAGTGCATAGGATGACCATCGCTGTAGAAACTGAAACACTGAGTGAGAATAAAAGAGCGGACCTCAATAAGGAACATAGCCATAACAATGGAAAGCAAACTGCCAAAGACCAATATGAAGGCCGCACGAACAGGATGTAATGAAGATTAAGATGCTTGTAAAGAAATTAAATACCACGTGCTGCTGAGAACGGAGTCTTCCTGAAGCATCACTGTCATCCACAATGTCTGTGACAGCCGTTCCATTCCATCTACCTGACTCCTCCGTATCAATCACACAGCGGCGGAATGTCATGTTTGTTGGTCGTATAACCTGGAATCACATCGTTCTGAAACCTCAATCGCATTATCAGCGCCATCTCTCTGACTCATGCCTTTTGAAATGAATTCTTGTGAAAAAATATTCGTTGGAATATAATCAATGTCGCGTTGATTGCAAGCAGATCTTAACTCTTTATCGAGTTGAGTGGCCTATCTAGACGGCATAACTTTTTCCCGAACATGCCTTCCACATAGAAGTCACTTTTTCAAGAGCGGAAGCAGAGTCATGCACTTATTGACTGAGAAGGCGACGAATGTGTTAAGGCCCAACTCACGTCTTTTCTAGCCAACGACATCTACCGCTCGTAGGGCGTCGTCGCATTGGGCTACATTTGTTTCGAAAGCATGTGACGCCTTTTGTGAAGCGGCAATTCACTCACGATTTTTCAAAAATAATTTGCACAATTGTTTTTTATGCGTGTGAAGAAAAGCTTCACAGTAGACACCTTAAGAAAAGAAGTAGTTGAATCATTGGTCTTCAACTCAACAAAGAAAGCTGTAAGCCAAGTGCTTACTGGTCAGGCATATCAAAGCGTTCATCACAACAGAACAACATGAAGGCCTCAAAACAACTGAATCAACTGCTTTTGCCATGTTCCCAAGTACATGATATAATGGAGCAGTGGATCCTGCTTACTTAGTGGAGGAAAATAACTCTTGACGAGAAAAAGGCAGAAACATGCCAGATAGAAATCAGCAAAGTCGGCCACGTACGGAAATGAGTTTCTCGCCCTTTTCGGATGCAGGTTCATCAGGGGCTCACAAGCTGAAGTCACATGGATACTTACTTTGAATACTTTGACGCCTGTCCTCACTGGTTTTGCGGCCTCCAGCAAAATCTCCATCGTCAGCCTGGCCAAAGTCTCCCTCAGGTCGTCACCAGTACAGGTAGTCACCGCTCTTGTGGATTAGAGAGATTTGCCACCATGCGACTAGTTTGATACCAGGACTGTGGTGGATCGTGATATTGGTTTATTCTTAGCTAGGCTTCCTGATGGAAACGCCAGACTACCTCTCAGCTTGGGAGACCCCTAGCCGAGGGGGATGAATCACCCGCCATGCATCGCAGTCGGACACTCAGGAGCACCTCCCAGCCACGATGGGGCGGTAAACCGTTGGGAGGGAAATCACATGCGTCATGCCTAAAGTCCGTTATAAAACAGCGCCTAAAACGGTAGCCGCAAGGGAGCTGCAGATAATAAGGACAGGCAAGGGAAAATTATTAGTAACACACGCAGACACACACACATTTATATATATATGTATATATATATATATATATATATATACATATATATATATATATATATATATATACAACGTTACTCCGGTCCGGAGATTTACAAATATCTCAGCACTATAGAAGTCAATTTTTAGCTGAAAGATAACTTATGGTTTTAAGCCAGCCGCTCTTGCCATTTTAATCCATTCGCTCTTTAATTTTCGGTACTAAATTTTTAATTCCTTCTCAGACAATGGACGATAAAGGAAAACATCTTCAAGGTGCTTTGTCGTTATCTCAACATCTAGCCGATGAAGAATTACGGCAAACCCTCCACCATTGCCAGCAACGGATATTCTCACCTTTTTCAGCCTTATCAGCTCTTGTGCAGCCCGAATACCACATTTTTTCACTTTTGTAAGGTTAGAACCGTATCTCATCACGCGATAGTGGTTAAGGACTTCGAAAGTTTCTTTCCTAAGGACGTCCGAAATTGAACTTCAACTTCATTAATTGGTTCTTGTTGTCTCGAGAACAGTTGAGGAAATCGTTGTGTTGGTAGTGTCCCAACTTTTTGTTGTTCGGGCCTATTATTGGCATCATCTCTAGCTTTTTTACGGAGTCTATCTTGAAGTTCATGTCAACTACATGGGGCCCTACGCGAGGCTACCTTGGAAATGGGTTCAGATGGCAAGAAACTTGGGACCCAATCCTAATAACGAGTGCACTCCGTTAAGAAGAGTCGTTTCTCCTAGCTCGGTTAGCCTTAACCTCTTGCACCTTATTTACCCCCACTGTGACTCGTTTGATCTTCGTTAGCGGTGTTTCTGTATACTCATGAAGCCGTGTTATGTCATTTACTTAAAAGGTCTTCCAATTCTTTCCACAAAGTTGCTTTAGCATTAGACCTAATAAAGTTGCATATTCACCTTACCCTACCCACTTGGAGAACATCTGCTTTTGTTTGCTTCGAAGACAGGTGCGCAGTATTCGCAATTCGATGTCCGGTGCACGGTGGCTGTCCTCTGGTATTCCGCACACATCCGGTAGTTGTCTTCTTTTGATCAAGTTCGGAACGACATGGCGTTGTAGGCAGCGCCGGAGAAAGTGCTTCGCCTGTCAAGCTAAGACGATCTTTTTTTCTTTTGCCCTCGACGTTACAGCCTTCCATACAAGCGTGTCGAATGACTCCGCTATGCAAGCCATCCTCGAACTCTTTGCAAACACGATGGAGAAATAAACATGTATAGCTTCACGATTCAGCACTTGATGGCACTCTTCCAAAAGTGCTTAAACTGCTCAATCTTCAGATGGTCCGGAGGTATTACGTGCAAATGAGAGAGCTGGCAATGGGGCAACAGCTTTTACCAAGTCTAAGCATCGAATTTATGTCTGAAATGGAAGCACCAATAACCGACTTCCGGCCATTTTTTAAACTGTTGACATGTAGATGATTGCTTTGCTATTTTTTTCAACAAAAGTGGAAATGGACAAGTGTTTTGAGTTATTAAATGAGCAGTCGGGATATTTCCTAGTTCATTCAAGAGAAAGCAGAAAGAAAACTGGCTTCCATTTCTGAATATCCAAATTAACCTATCAGAAAGCGGCTGCATTACGGTGAACAGATAATTAAATAAGTTTCTGCGGTTTTCAGCTCCAAATCCCCTTTTAATTCTCAAGACTGGACGACGAATTCTTCAATCTTAGGAGAGGCTTGAATAGACGTTGACAGCATTTCCAAGTTCGAATTTCATTAAAACTCATCACATATGCCACTAATAGTTAGAAGTCCTGCAAATTTCTCTGCTTCCCTTTCTGTAACAGACTCACAGATTAATTATTTCAGATCAAATTTAAAGAATGTGCTTTTACAGAAAACATACTAACCTCTCTGAGGAACAGTTCTGCAGCTGAACTGAACAAGAATTGTGAATATTGACAGTTTAGATGTGTCGTCTCTTCGCTTGGGCCTGTTATTGCAAATGTTGTGAAATGTATTTAGTTATTCAGATATCAGTAAAAGATCACTTGTCAGATATGCAGATGTGTGGTAGTGGATCTCATTTCACTCCGATACATTCGTTTACATCGGTTGCGAAAGAAATTTCGTCGTCGCCCTCCACAAATGAACTACCTAAAAGATGTTGTTGAGAAAACAACTCTCTTCTTCATGGAGCGACGTACGAAGTGGACTCATCACATTCTTTGAGGTAATCTTTCGCATTTCTATTTCTATAAAACTTTAAGGGTTCATCGTTCAATTAAGAATCTCGTCGAGCAAAGTGTACCAAACTTGATTGAAGAAGTCACATACTCCTTCACATGGATACACTAAATTTATTTCGAGACCAAGGTTTCGTCGATTGAATGTGAGGGAGTTGATGTCTTATTTAAGGTCCCTGGGAGGTTTTCCTTTTTAATGATAATTAAGACACTTTAAGCTCCATTGCTGTTAGTATTAATTAAAAAGATATTAAACTTGCCGAATACCAGTGTCAACCAAACAACGGACAATGCCAGGTGACAAATCGTGACGCAAATCTAACTGGTTACATTTGCGTAGAGTAGAACATTCTGAATATTAGCTTCCTGGCGAGATTCAGTTTCAAAGACACAGCTGAAAAGGTTACTCACTTTCCGACCAAGACAGTTCCTGTCTTTTGCTCCATAAAGCTTATTACTTATTTCTTCACTTCTTTTATTTCTTTTGTTAGTGTGTAATGTACCAAAATAAAGTGTGTGAACGTGAATTTTTTTTTGACACTGTACCATTAAAGTTGGGGAGAGACGAAGGAGGCTGAGCTGACGTATCAAAGGCGAATATCGATAAATCTCTTAAAGTTTTCTTCCTCGTATTCTTTATGATCAAATACATAGTGTTACTTTATTCTTTCTTACGGTAGAGCTGACGTTACGGCGGCTTTCGCCTTCTCCAGAGCTTGGAAAGTCGAGTTGACTGTAAATCTAGACGGCTGAACACCTCTTTAACCAAGTAGAGGAAACATTAAAGCAAGATTCCAACGCATTTGAAAATAAACAGCTAACGAATAAACTTTATTAACAGTCGCTTGGTTTACTCGAAAACTAACAAAATTACAGGATAGAGGTTCATACACTTTGCCTAAACTTACGAAAACTGTTTAGTGATTTTACATTATCGCACAAAAGCTAAAATTGAAGGACATGGTAAAGGTGATTGACATCTCACCATTTTCTCTTTGCTGGGACATAGAGGGAATCATACTAAATCCCAATCAACTAGAACGCATGCCGTCCGATTTGGAGAAGGTTAATGAAAAAATACGAGTGGAAATAAATCTTACGGCAGCAACTTTTCGATGAATGGATATGATACGTCATGACCTGTATCAACTGCATCACCTGCAGCCCGTTGGTCGTCCAGTCACTCGAGTGGGCGTCAGTAAATCTTCCATTTTCACCTGTCGCGCGCAAGAGTAGCTCAATGGGTTCTGCTCGCTCTACGGACTCATTGAGCACTATACCTTTCTTCTAGGCTCTTAGTGAAGAACTCTCACCATCGGGTCGGTGGTCTTCCTGCAGCACGTCTGACATCCCGAGGGAATCCAGTCACTAACAGCCTTGTCCATCGGTTGTCATTCATACGCATTATGTGTCCGGCTCCCACTTTATCTTTGACTGTTTGATGTACAGAACAGCATCTTTGATTTTTGATTGTCGACGTAGATCTGAGCATTGGATCCCAACCCTTACCTATGTGAAACAGGGATACTCCTAGCATCGTCCGTTCGACTGCGTGTTCGATAACGCTGAGGGATCTTTCATCATGCTTACGCAGCGACCAGGTTTCTGACGCGTACGTTAGGGGTAAAAAAGTACCGTTGAGTCGAAAAAGGTGGGCACGGAGTCGGGTGTTCCTTGCCCTCTTCACTACATCCTCGATGCTCTTGAAAGCACCCCAAGCCTCTCGTTTCCTTCTGCTCAGCTCTGGAGCTAAGTCGTTCATCATATTGATTTCCCGACCTAGATAGGCATAGCTGGAGCATTCGGAGACATTCGTTCCGTTGAGCGTGAATGGGGGCATACGAAACTAAACCGTTCCTCATGAACATCGTTTTTTTGTGAGGATTAGTTGAAGAACAACCTTTCCATAGGCTCTATCAAAGTCGGCAAGCATAACTTCTGCTTGGTTAACGTTTGGTGTTATAAGGACGATATCATCAGCAAAGCGAAGATTATGTAACTGCCGACCTTCAATTCTCATTTCCACATTATCCCACTCCCAGTGTTTGCATGACGTTCTAGAGGGTGGCGGTAAATAATTTTGGCGTGATGGTATCGCCTTGCGTAACTCCTCTTTTGACGTCAATGTTAATATCGTTGTAGAATGCGACATCTGTGTTGCGAAAATTTGTACAGCTCACGAAGGATCTTCATATACTGAGTAGGGACTCCTTGACTATCAAGTGCTTCCATGACTGCTTCTATCTTAGTTGAGTCAAAGGCCTTCTTTAAATCGACGAAAGTGAGACAGAGCGGTCTTTTGTACTCTCGCAATACTTTAATGAGCCTCGTTATCGTGTGGATGTGGTCCATTGTAATAAATCCTTTTCGAAACCCTGCTTGCTCACATGACTTTCCTTCGTACAGTGTTCTGTCAGTCCTGTTTCGGATGTCTCGAGTGAAAAGTTTGTAGACGACAGACAGCAAACAGAATGGGCGATAGTTGCCGAAATCTTGCAGGTCAGCCTTCTTGAACAATAACACGGTCTTGCTGGTCTTCCACTGAGTAGGGACCTTGCATTCAGACAGGTAACGTGTGAAGAGCCGAGCCAGTGTGTTTACGAGGACTGGCGGAAGGTTCTTCAGGTGTTCTGATCCTATCCTGTCCGGACTTGGTGTTGTTCGATTTTCCACCGACGAAATCGCATGTCGGGTTTTGGAAGGGAGGACCGGTGGTGCAACATATCCATACTCCCTTTATTTCATATGACGGAAGGTGGACGGGGCTGTCGAAGAGATCTGAGTAGTATTCGTGAATGATTTTCTCCATTGCCTTTCTGGACGTTGTAACTGTTCCGTCTGGGCGTCGGAGTGCTCATCTTGGTCTTGTAATTGGCAAAGCTTCGATGGGCTTTGCGAATGCTTTTTCCCAGCCTCTACAGCTTTGACCATTACTGCTGCTATTCTCTCTTTAAGATCTTCTTTTCTCGCCTATCTGCATTATTCTGCAAACTTTTGGACGTTAGTTTCGCGGTTTGCGCTGCAGCTCGTGCGATTCCACGCTGGCGTATCAGCTCGAGTGTTTCTGGAGACAGACCTCTCTTAGTGAGTTTCGAACTCTCAGCTTTCATAGCTCTAACGTGAAGATGTTGAATGAGTCGATCGTATTCTTGGTCGATGTTATCGACAACGGCATCTTCCCAACAGCCGACTAATGAATTGAATAAGTCCCAGTTTGCGGTGGTTCTGGGACTTCGGTTTTTGAATTTAGCGGCTTTTTCTCCTTCCCGCAAGAAATAGAATCTTTCGCGAAGGAGACGGTGGTCTGATCCCGTGTAGAATTTTGGGACGACAGCGACATCGGTTAGGCAAAACTTTCTATTTACGACGATGTGGTCTATTTCGTTATTGTACTCTCCATTGGGAGGCTCCCACGTCCAGCGTTTGATGGTGGGGCTTCTGGAATTGCGAGTTACCATGGATTGTCTTGGTCGCCATGATAAACTCAGATAGCCGTTCACCCTGTTCATTCCATTCTAATCCATGGGTCTCAATGTGACGTTCTTTAGACGTTCTTCTTGGTCCAATCTTGGCGTTGAAGTCTCCAATGATGACCTTGAAAGAATGTATGGTCTTCTCTGTAGAACTCCAAGTCTGTATAGCACTCTTCGACTTCTTCTTCGTCATAATTTAATGTTGGGACGTAAAGGCCGAAGACTGTCAAAGCCGGTATTGATACACATCTTTTTGATCGTAGATGTCCGATTCGGGTTGTAAGCTGTTCGAATACGTAGTAATGCGAAAAATTATAACATAGCCGGCTTATATTCAACGAAACCATATCGTAATAAAAGTAACGAATACAAGTAGCCTGAAACATAGGGGGGACGTCGTTTGCGTTTATTCGCTGGTCCTGAAACTGGGTGTCCGAAAACGCAAGTCTTCTCGGTATCGCCTCGAAATCAATCCGAAAATGCGCATATTTTCCTTCTTCCGTTTCCAGAACGAAATTAGTTCGACATGTAGAAAAACGTGGGAAACTCAAAAAAATCCCGAAATCTTGCACCCAAATGCTTAATTTCGATCAGGAAGTCTTACAAGCAGAGAAGAGAACTGGGATCGTGGGCAAACAAAGAATTTTTTATAATGTGCTATTAAATTGATTTAAATGTTCGCAATATGGCACCAGAATAGTGCTAACCGGTTTAGAAATCTACTGAAATTGTGGTATTCGTCAAAAATGTGAACTTCTTGGATTGAAACTCTCATCAACACCCAATAAGACCATCACTGATGTTTTTTAAAGCGATCAAGGAGATAAACTATGTGAGTAAACTATTTTCGTTCTGCACCTAAAATGTATCTCGTGCACTGGCAGGCTGAAGCACATATACATTCCAGCGAAGATATCGATGTAACCTTCACCTCAAAATTTTGATAAAAGGTCTGATCTGCGACTTGGAAGTCATAATAAGACCATTCCGAATCAGAAGTGTTGTCAGCGAAAGTGTTATTAATCGTTTTTTAGAACGTTAACGAAACATTTACAATATTTAAAAAATTCAGGCCTTCACACAAATGCGTTCCAGATCATTATTTCTCGTTTTGCCAACTCATCAGATTCATGGACAGGTTCAAGCACAGATATCGAACCCTTGGTAAATCTGAAAATTCTTCAACCTAACCTATCAACCAGTAGTTTTACAAAGTTAGGTAGAAACAATCAAAGGGAAGAATGTGGAAAAGATTTGCTCAAGTTTTGGTTTTGAAATATGCATGAATAATGAGAGAAAGTTATTATTCCCAAACCTGGTGTTGAAATGTTGCGGTTGACATCAGCGACAGCATTTCGTTCATTGACACGGCAGTTTCATCAACGATCAGCTTGTCATATGTGGACTTTGTAGTGCCCTGAGCAGCCTTATAATGAAACCATAACGTAAACTAAAAAGGTGGACCTTCTTCGATAAGGTATCGATAAGGTTAAAAGTTTCAGCGTGAAAGATTAGTTTCAAATCTTATCAGTAGCAAAAACACGGTGTTCCCGTGAAAATTTCGCTATCGATCACACGGAGGCAGATTTCTTCGTGGATATAAAACTTCTGCAGATGTGATTAACGTAGTGGACATAGCCGTCATCTTCAGTAACAATTTTTGTAAGAAAATCAGTGATCATCTGCAAACACGAAGAAGCGGTCACTAAACGCATAGCTTTTTGTGGTGGGCCACTGGAACGACTCCCAGTTTTGTGAAGGTTGGAGGCTTGATCGTTCTTCCACAATATGCGACAGTTTTTTCGATAACCACTGGACTTGGATCTGAGAAGAGCAATTTATAAGAAAACATGCTCTGTCGCTCTAGGTGTACACATGCTGTGTATATTACTGCGACCTATTTCTTATCATGACACACGAAGGAACCACATTTCTGTCAGCGTCTTGCGCATTTTTCTGTTGAGCCCATTTCTGTATTCTCCATAGCTGCCCGTGCTATACAATACTCATGATTCATCAGAGTGATTGAAATTGAAAATAACATTCGAGTTGCTCCTGTAAATTGCATTGGCTACTTCTGCCATATACTCTGTTGCACGTGAGATAACTTGGTACAAGGTCATATGCCAGCCCTATATTGATATCTTTTAACTGTTTCACGAGCGCGACCAACGTCGTGTGTCGGCCTCGTCGGAATGCGTCATTGAAGCACAACCGAAATGCTCCTTGAGGTCAAATCGTACGGTCCATTGGCCCGCGCAAGATTCACAGCGCACAGGTTGTTTGAGATTGTTGTTCTATTGTTCGGTTTTCCCCGCATATTTTTCATGTCTCTCTAACTATTAGGTATCCCGATATGATTTTCTGCATATGCCTACCATGTTTACGGACCATATCTAAGTCTTGAATGTGGTGGAAGAAAGGTCGTCTTTCTTCTAATCATTGTGTTCTGAGCATTTGACGAAGTTTTGTGAGTTGTATAAAGTATATTACAGTGCCTATTTTGTGGTTCTGTTATCTCTCATTTCCATTAAATGCCTATTATCCATCATAACTATTGAAAATGACATGACAACGAGTTGCTAGCCCAGAAATTGTGCTTCACCCAACAAGCGGTGCCGTTCTTCGATAGCTCTCGAAAATTTCCCAATAGTTGGTGCACTTTAGGAGTTAGGACCTCAACATATTTATAGGAGAAGCTTTGCACTACAGCCGTATAGGTATTAAGATTTTTGTATTTTCTCTCACAGTGCATAATAACCACGATTCGTCGTCTGGACTGCAAAGTATGGAGCTATCAGTAGTTTCGTAAGTTGCTGAGATATGCTATTGACTTCCTTACACCTGTTGGGTGACTCCTTCCAACGGTTTACGCCTCATCGTTGCTGGGAGGTGTTCCTGGTTGTCGGACTGCAATTTGCAACGGAAAGATTCATTCCTCTGGCAGAGCCTTCTAAGCTGAGAAGGAGTCCGGCATTTCGATCAGGAAGCCTGGATGAGTAAGTTAGCCTAACCTTGTAAGCCATTACCAGGACTCAGCACCGTCCTTATATCAAGCTAGTCGCGTAGTGGCAAATCTCCCTCTGATCCGCAAGGGTGTCGACTGTTTTTGGTGGTGACCACCTGAGGCAGGCTTTGCCTAAGCTGATCTCAGCACTCCAGAGCACCACAGTGGCTAAACAAGCAAAACTCCGAAAAAATGGAAATTACGCTAGCGCCCGCACACCCAGTGAAGACGGGCCGTCTAAGCGTCCAAGTAAGAAAAATAAGTATCCTTCTTTCTCGTTTTTTCTTTTTGTTTTTCCACGTTTACAGTATGTAAACCTAGAAACGGACTATTATCTTTAACATGGGGTGGCCCAGTGGTTGGTGATGCAGTCAGTCAGGTAGGAGGAAAGGTGCTGGCTCACTCTCCTTTCAACGCTCTCCTCCAGTACACGTAGGAACGCATTTGCGCCGCTATCCTCAAGATTACAAATGGAATTGAATCGTCCAGCATTCTACGATATTCGTTTAAAAAAAGAATTCGTCAAGTAGCAGCCGAAACAAACCAAGAAATGTCCGAAGACGATTGTGGGTTATAAATGCGAGGATGCCGACTCAAACGCACGAAGTGCTGGATCCGTACCGTGAATGTGAAAGCAAACATTTCACTAGGCGTGCATAGGACACAGAAACATAACGGAGAAGATTCTGAGGGAGAAGCCACTATCCTCGAATAGGATGCCAACACATCAATGCGTAAAACTTTCGAAGAATTTCGGATTATTTCCAGAAATCTAAAAAATGAACCGCAAGGAGGAGTGTCTTGTTATCTTGTTCCCTACGCAGATCCTCGTATCATACCTCAGGCCGATTCTATCAGCTGACCCAGGCACAGTCCTCGACCATATATTACTCTGTGCGGCTGCTCTCCACCACTTTAATAGAAATACTTGCCGAAAAATAAAACGGAGTGTGTTTTAAAAAGAAGCAGTTTATTGCGCCAATGCAAATTTATATGTTAAGTCTTATCTGCTAAGGGTTATGAAGGTGTTTTGCTGAATAGATCGCATCTCAATTTGACCCTTCCAGTGTTCTGAAGAAGACGAAACCGCCAAAACATCAGCTATTGTATGCTAATAAATTCCATATTATCAACCTCGTGTTTGCTTATCGAAGAAAAGCGGTGAGTAGCTTTGTTTTGTTTTTCCCCAAATCCATTAATATAAAACTAAAATTTCTCCTGTGCCTTGCATGGTCGAACTACAAATTTCTTCTACAGATCTCCGACTTGTTAATTACTGGAGGCCTTTTTCGCCATTTCCAGGACAATTTGTAAGCTTCTTTGATTTTCCCTTCTCGTAGAACGTCGTGCAAAAAACCTACTGTGAAATTGCCGATGACGGGAGGGACTGGATTGAAAAAAAAGTTCTTCGTCATCATAACCAGTACAGTATTGAGAGACACGATATCAAATTGGCTTGACACAAAGGGATCTTTCTATAAAGTTAGAAGTCCTCCATGTCTTCTCATCTATTGCCATTTATGCTCGCGAATCTATGTAACCACTTGCTTTACGTGACGTGTTGAGGTTACGATAGTGTCGACTGTCAAATAAAGGATAAAAGCATAAAGATTCCGGCGTCGTTCAATTCCTGAGTGATGCGCGATGCATTCGATTGCATAAAGCATCGTCAGTGGTGACTGAATGCACTGCTGGCCTAAGCAATGGTTAAGAAGGCCTACCGGATGGATCGAGTCAGTGTTACGTGATTGTATCGCCTTGCTTAACCCCTCTTTTGACGTCGATGTTAATATCATTGTAGAATGGTGGTATCTTTATTGTAAAATTTCTATACAGCTCATTAGAAACATTTGTATTCTGAGTAGGGACTCCCTGATTATCCAGAGCTTTCATGACTGCTTCTATCTTAATTGTGTCAAAGACCTTCTTGAAATCGATGAAAGTGGGAGAGAGAGCGGTCTTTCTGTACCCTGGCGACACTGCAATAAGTCTTGCATATTGTGTGAATGTGGTCCACTGTACTGAATTCTTTCTTTCTGCTTCCTCACATGGCTATCCTTTGTCTAGCTTTTTTGTCAATCTTGTTCAAAATTACTGGAGTGAAAAGTTTATTGACGACAGAGAGCATGGTGATTGCGTGATCGTTGCCGATTTCGTGGAGTCACTGTTTTTGAACAATAGCACGGCCTTGATGGCCTTCCACTGAGTAGGTATTTGCACTTTAGGGAGGTAACATGTGAAGAACCGAGCCTGTGTATTTATAAGGACTTGCGGAATGTTCTTCAGATGTTCGGATGTTATCCCGTCCAGACCCGAGGCTGTTCGATTTTCCGTCGACGAAATGGCAAGTCGGGTTTTCCAAAGAGAGAACCAGTGGTACGACACTTTTTTTTCATTTTATTTGACCCATCTTCTCGTCCATTGTGCGGATCCCAGCAATTCCCACATTCAATTTGTTTCCTCGCATTCATTGTCGACAAAGACCCTCCAACTCTTACGTGTGGCTTCGATTGCTGCTTGAAGATTTCCTTTTCCTCTTGAATGTCGTAGAACGCTGGTCGAGCAATTTTTTCCTGGAATCCTGAAATAGCCTCGGCTGGGGCATTCCCATTTTGATTGCAGAGAGTGATTTTTATCTCAGACAAGTCCCCGTACCAATTTTCCCGACACCGGAGGGATGAGAGGCTTGGCTGGTTCGGAGCGGAATCGAACCAGCATCGTGCTCGTGACGACGGACATCATTACCACTGTGCTACCCGCTTCCCTCACGAAAGACGTTCATACTTCTTTATTTCATATGAAAGCGGGAGAACACGACTAGTGAAGAGATCTGAGTAGCGGTCTTTGAATGATTCTCTCTATTGCCTTTCTGGACGCTGTAACTGTTCCGTCTAAGCGTCGAAATGCAATCATCTTGGTTTTGTAATTGGCGAAGCATCGTTGGGCCTTGCAAACGCTTTTCCCAGACTCTGCAGCTTTGACCATAACTGCTGCTCTTCTCTCGTTAAGATCTTCTTTTATCGTTTGTCTGCATTGTATTGTAAGTTTGGACGTGATGTTGGCCGTTGTCTACAGCTCGCGCGATTACGTGCTGGACTTTTTTACTGAGTTTAGCAGCTTTTTTCTAAGCTCAGCGAGAAATGAAATCTTGCACGAAAGAGTTGATTGTGTGATCCCTGTGTAGAATTTTGGGGCAACAGCGATATGGTCTAGACAAAATGTTCAATTTACTTTTTCACTATGTTCCTGGTGAGCTGGCACGAAATCGTTAACACAGAATTTCAGAAGCGGTTAGTATTTCGGAGGATTTCTTCCGTTTTCTTCAATATCTTTCTAACCACTTACTAAAGTAGGGCGAAAACTGATGTAGACGTTATTTTGCCAATCTTGTGTGAGCTCATGAAGAACGCAGTACGCTTAGCAGTGTGTTTAATTCTAAATCACAACGGCTTATCAGGCTGCTCTTGTTTCTGTTCCTCGTTCTACCGGATGACTTCAATTTTTTTCCATTTTACAGCAAAGAAAATGTGCAAATGCTTTCAGTTTTTGAAGAAGCACTTTCATTAGATAAATATAACCCTAGAAGAACCACAGATGACTCGTCTTTCATCTTTAACACGTATCAAGGCACTTGCGCAATATTTCGAAGAACTTTGAAGTGATGTAGATATAACTGCCACAATCTCGATTAAATCTATCCGATGTGGTCTGTAGATGACTGGAAGTAACTTAGCATTTCAATTTTGTGCGAATATATTTCAGCTCATAGTCAACTATATCAATTAAAATAAAACGCACTAGAATCTATGAATCTTTGCCGCTCTACAGCTTTAAGAAATTCTACCCCCTCCTTTAGACAATAAATGGTATTTTCTCGAGTGCTTTAACCTTTGCTTACAAGGATGCTGAGATGTGAGCAGAACTCGCGAATCCAAGTGGGTTTCGAACCTGCGATTATCCTTACGTAAGCCTCACGTGTTATCCAACACTCCAACCGAAACCCTTGTTTTGCCTTTCTCTTGACCTTCTTTTGTGCTTTATTGATACTATTAGCATTAACCAGTAAACGGGAGTGATCTAGGAGCCAAGTCGCCATTAGACCCAGCTTAACCTCAAGCTCCAGTCCAAATCACAGTATCTTAACACAGCACGTGAACACCGGGTGATGGTAGCCGCGAGCGTGAAACCCAGCTAAAGTTCCGAGTTTTGCTAACATCTCGTCATCCTTCTGCTAGCAGTTCACACTATACAGCCTTAGTTTCAATCGTCCTGTACTGCTCCACTGTGACACAAAATGCTGTCACATCAAGTAGGTTTTGCTATATTGACATTTTGTACCACTTACAAAACAAAAAGGGAAAAAAAGATTCCAATGCCGACTTTGCATTGTACTACGAATAGGCAGCCGTTGTCTTCGCTTCATTAACAATGTTGAGCGAGGTTGTTACAAATCCTTGTTATGGCTAACATTGTGATGGAACGCGTTCTTCAGAGCTACGGCGACTCGAGTGTCTGCATCAGTTCCTTCTTCTAGCAATGTGGCTTTTTCGTTATCGTCGCCACGTCACGTCGAACTGAGTACAGTGGGCATTGAACAAAACAAAACTATTGAAAAAAATGATTGCTTAGGTCACGTATATGTACTGGAGTAGTGGAGAGCAGTTAAATATAAGGCAATAAGACGAGAAAACCCTTTCACAGTTCACAAGATTGATACCTTTGGCAGAGTTTTGTTCCTTTGTCCATCTTTATAGTGGGCCAGAGGGCCGAAGTACTCAGCGTAGAAAACACGTCAGCACACACCGTTTGACAATGAATGCTGTTGCTGAACTGATGAGTTCGGCAAAGGCACGCATCCAGCAGCTAGCGCCGCCGGCTGGAAATTCTAAACGGTGGACTGTAGACGTAGTGAATAAGTCATTCCTTGTTTTCACTTTGATTCAGTAAATAAGAGATAATAACAATGATAATTTATAAACTTCATTTTTCAAATTTCTGATAAGACAGTAGACATGCTCCAATCCAACAATAGCTGAGCCCATCGCAGAAAACGCTTACCTACAGTAAATTGTAACTAATGGGCCTTTCTGTGGCGTTCAACGCCGAGTCGTACTTAGTTTTCCTATTGTTTCTGTTCGAAAGATATTGTTTGAAGGCCGTTTTTTCGTGTTATTTTGTGAGATAAGTCCATTCCAATGCCGTACACTTAGAGCTATCCGAAATCCGGAACCCTTCTCCCGAAATTCGATGACAAATTAGTTGACGAGGCATCGCGTCGCATTATTCTGCACTTTAACGTATTTTCGCAGTTGCTGCTTTTTCCGCATTTCCATCCGGGTTGTTGTTTTGCTGAGAGAGCAGGCAAGTTTACTTACCAACTTGTGATCTTTTGCTGAATTTCTTATTTTTTCGTTCACAGTTTCTGCTACGACCCGAATAAATAAACTGGTTTCTCGTTGACCCAGTGTAGATTCAAGCGGTTTTATTGTGGCTAATAAAGTTGGTCTGAATCAAGTTGTGACATTACAAATGGCATAGTCAAAAACGCTCATTTATTTCTGAACGACCTAGTGTGATGGCCTCTCTTTCGTTATAGTTTTGTTATTGTACCATACAGTGCGTAGTAATATGATAGAATATTATATATGATGTAATATACAGTAAGAGGACGCTGGTAGCGCAGGGCTCACAGGCGCGGTGCGATACGCACGGGATCGATACTCCCCTCCATAGCCTCACCCACCTTCCCATGCCTTTGGGTCGGCAAAGCTGGTACCAGACTTGTCTTGAGGAAGGTACAACTGGCTCAATACATCGGTGGGTCACTGTTAATCATTGTAAAGGCCAGATTTGCACTTTAATCACTTCTAACGATGCCTACTGAAGTCGGATGCATGGCTTATCCCTTAGAGATTGATCAACGCCGAGATCTTTCTACTTATATCCTTGTTTTGTATTATATAGTATATATAGCACTTTATGCACTAGTGTTATATAATAAGCACTTTGAATAAGATACAGTCCACTAACTGAACCTGGTTCTAATAGTCGCTTTGTTCAAAATTCCAGACATTTCGTAGAGATTTAAAGGGAACAATGTCATAGAAATCTAGCTTCATGCCAGTTGTGCTATTATCTGTGGACTGCAAAAGACGTAGCACAGTCTGAATTCCTTTCCATTCCTCCGTGAACGAAGTAGAATAACCCTGCCTTTAACACTTCTTGAAACCGACGACTTCCATTCCACCTCTCTACAAATAGGAAATAGCTTATGAAATCATCCAGCAAAGACGATGTTGTTGAAACCTTCAGTTCTGCTGACGTCTTTAGGTTTTCGTCTTCTTCAGAGCCGGATTGATCGGAGTCGATTTGTCTTCAATGTCTATCTGACTGCTGTCATAACTGTAGTAAGGGTTATTTGTGTGCTGAAGAGAAGTACAGTTGGTAAAAAGTGTTTGTTCCTGTTGCATATCAGCTTGAGAATGCTGTTACTATCTGCCACAGCACTACTGCTTTCTTCATTCGAAAAAATTGCAAGTCTCGTGCGGTGGTCCGCTTTTACGACGTTTAAAATTATCATGTACATGTTTTTCTTGTTTGAACATTTGATTCCTTGACGCAGTTCTTAATTAAATTCGCGCCAACTGTACATGTACATGTGTACGTGTATATACGATTGTATATGTAAAGTGTAAGTATATATATATATATATATATATATACATATATATGAATGCATTATGTGTATGCATGGAGATATGTATGTACACGCTTACACATAGATGTTTTCTTTATCAGTCTGTTTATAGAACTACCATCCACGGCCTTTTATCTGCTCTCTTCAACTCGTCTTATAGAGGTTCTCAGCGAAGTATCATTTCAGGTTATTCCAGATTACAAAATAGGTGTATTGCATACAATGAAGATGGAAACTTTGAAATCGTATGGATGAAGACATATGGCTGGTTCGTTCACGAGATTCACAGCGATTATCGGTCTAACTTGCTCTGGTATGAACGTTCAGAGCTAGTAATTTTTATCACTCCTCGGTTTATTGGATCTTGTCCAGTTGATGTGGAACTTTTCTTGCCGTTTAACTCCTAAGTCGGTTTGCAGGTAAATCAATTTTGATGGACACAATCAGTTTTGTGCAGGGAGGAAGAGCTACGAATCTGCGCCTAACATAATTAGCAGTAAGTTTCAGTAATTAAGTGGCTAGATTTCAACTGACCCATTTTATTACCTACGTGGATGGTTATACCATGTGTTCACTTGAGCCTCTAATGCTTACGTCTAGGATCTCATCCATGGAGCGCCCGTAGGCAAACTGGTGCTGGGTTGTTGTTCTTTAACAATAAATTGCACGAAAGCCGATAGACGTCAGAGAAGATTTACTCGTTTAACAACTGATGCCGGTTCTGAGTTCTGCGTGGATGGACAGGTTGTCCTTACTTTGATTTATTCAGTTTTCTTCGATGTTTAACCAGGTTATTTTCTCATCGTAGTTTTTGGGTTTGTATATGCATTTCGGAAATGTGGAATTGATCCCCAATGGTCCACCAAGCCTTCCATCTCTACGGAGTTGGCAGATTGGTACCAGACTTGTCTAGGAAGACAGCAGCGCTGGGTCGATACATCGGTAGGCCACCGCGAGTCATTGTAAAGGCCAGGTATGCATTCAATCACCTCCAAACGATGCTTTAATGAAGTCGAATGTATGGCGCATCCCTGAGGGATTGATGACGCCAAAAACCTTCATCGTTTTTATCCTTTATGTGCAATTTAACAGATGCGTGTGGCGTAGTGGTTCTTGGCAGCCTGCAATGCATATGGGATCGATTCCGATATGAGATAAGGGATTGATCACCGCTGAGAGCTTTATCCTTTATTTATCCTTTATGTGCAGTCCGCTTTTTCATTTATGTGCTTTCGAATTTCTTTCATGATATTTAACGAAAGTGGGTGTTTCGTGATCCTCACTAGGTTCTTTCGCAGGTGTTGTTTTGACATTCCACAACATGAGTTTTTTTTGAGGCGGATTTTTACATTTACATTCTTCTACTTTGTAGTGACTACTATTGATTGTTTCTGTGTAAATTCCAGGTCTTATCTGTGCAGCAGTGCAATCCTGTGATGGAGAGTTTTCAAATTCTCATCAGAGCAAAAAATTTTCCTTGTTTATCAGGTAAGAGATTTGTGCACGCCGGTGTTCTCTTTAGATCATTCCTTCGATAGCTGCTTTATTTCTTGGAGCGTACTTTCTATGTTTTGAGGAATTGAAGTTGCAGGGTCAAATAGAATCTATTACTACGAAGAGCCCTAAGGAACGTACAGCTCTGATCGAAGAAATCGCAAGGTGAGCAACGTTCTTTCGTTGTCTCTTCAATGACATTTCAGTTGCTTTGATTAACTCGCGTGAATTACCATGGTGCTAAGAATATTTTCGCAAGGATGTAGGCATTTGGTGTCTGGCTACAGTAAAATGTTGTTAGGTCCTGTGAACTTCAAGAAGAATATGACTGGCTGAACGCAGAATTGCGAAATGCGGATAATGATGTCCTACAAAAGATGAACAAGCAACAAAGTATTGCCAAGGAGAAGCGAGATATCAAGTTGGAGCGGGATAAGGCTGAGAAATATCAACAAATGAAAAATGACTTGGTGAGTATTCGCTGAAAACAGTTAACGACTCCATCTTCTACTTGAGTTGTTCCTTTGCGAGCGCCGTGGTAAACAAGCCAATTAAGAACTAGCGCAAAAGACAAATGAGGTAGCTGGAATGGAAGCTCGAAAGCATCGACTTATAAACTGTTTTCCTCCATGTGTGCCTTGTTTCAAAGATATAGCAGCAACTGTTTGACTGGCTGCAAATCAGTTCTCTTTATAATGAGACTGAAGAAATAGTAAGTGAGCAGCAGGAACTGGTGAAGAAAGCGCAGCGGGATGGTCTTCGATTGGCGAAGGAGATTGCTGGCTAGGTGAGTGGGTTTTTTTTGTTAAAGAACAACCTTATGCTTAGATTTGTTTTCGTTTCTCCGACATGATAGCGATTTCCACACTTTCCATGCAGTAATGCGATGTTTGTTTTGAGAATTCTGCTGTTCTTTCCTGCAGCATAAGCATTATAAGTTATTGTGTGGAATACCATACTTTATTTACATATGATTGTAGGAAAGAGAAATTTCGTATCGGCGCCTACTATATATTCAAGTGAAGCAGGAAGCACTCCATGTGGAAACCAAGCTGGAAAATGGTAATAATGCGTTGAATGCTGCACAGAAACTCGCCGAGAAAACTGAACAACAGGAGGAGGTGCTTGAGAAGGCAGCGAGGTTTGTTTTGTGGTTATTTCTGTCAATTGCTGCCTTAGCAATTTTCGCCTTGAGATGGAAAGAAATACCTGACTTTGTCGTCCTTTCTACCACTCAGTGCTCTTTGAGACGGGAAATGCTAGCTGTCGTTTCACGTTTTTTTCAAAAGCTTTCTTTTTATATCCCACACAATTTTTTAAATAACACTGCCGGTTTTTTATTTTATTGTTTAGCTGTTATGCATTACTCGTGTTACACGTTTGCTTGTATTCTAACCATTTTTAACATATGTAAGGTCCCATGTGGTGCATTTGCAGTTTGTAGAACTCCTACAGAGACTGGTCCAAATTATCTGCAAATGAGTGTTCCAAAGGTAGTTGAATTGTGGGATTGCTCCCTCAGCTGGTTGTTCAATGACGATTGGATAGACAAATACTCAGTGTCTTCTACATGTGGTAAATTCATAGTAGTGCAGGACTCAACTTATCTCCAGTTCAATTTTTTCCTCGCTTTCTCGGCGACCATGGTACTGCTCTGTTTCGAACACGGTCATGTCTGCGAGGAATATTACGTAATCCATAAGTCCTTTCCATCTGCGAATACGGATCGATGGTTGACATGAGCCAAGAAGACGTCTGTCCAAAGCTTGGGTCGCTCAACGGAACGCTTACATTTTCTTGTAGTCCACTTAACTGTTCTTTTCTTCCATCTTTCATCTGTTATTTTCGGTCCAAAACACCTCTCTTTGCCGTCGAGCGTATTTTTTTAGACCTTCGAGATGGGAGGGAGGGACTCCAAAGTTCTGAGGAACGCATTTTGCCTAGACGTCGTGAGTCATGGTTAAGCTTACGACGATTAAGGCCCAGTGTTGGTCATGTGCCACAACTCCTAGCGTAGTTGAAATAGGAGCCCATGTCTTCGCTTCGTGAGAGAGTGCTGGGAAGGCGGCTGAATACGTTGGACGGGGACTGTCGGATTTCCTATTTGTTCAGTGGCTCCAAAGGGCCCGAATACGGCCCATGCTGCTCTCCTTATTTTGTGTAATTCCTCCTTCATATTCTTATGATAGAATATACCAGACCGAATACAAGCTTGTCTCATAATGGTCTTTACAACCTGCTCGCAAAGGAGGAAAACTCTATTACCTTTGAAACGCTTTTTTTTTGAAACCCATCAACAAACTATAGAGTTTTCTAAAGTGGTACACATTGACAGACATTCATGGTCATAGCCTATAATTCTCGAAACCTCATCAACTTCAGAGAATATTCCTGTGGCAAACAGTTTTCCGTTCAAGTGGCATCAAAACTCATCATAGAAGCCACCAAATGTGAACATGGTTGAGATGGAACATAAAGTTGACTTCTCAAATTGCATTCATAGTGAAAGCCTTTGCACGCGATGAACATCGCAGGATTTTCTTTGCTACTTGCCTAGTTATTTCCGGTAGCCATTGTTTGGTAAACATTACCTTTATGGAATTATTTATGAAGTAACTTTGCAAAATATGCAAAGCTCATTGTCGTAGTCAGCAATTAATGTCGGATATTAAAGCATTAATACAGTTTGCTTTCATAACTGAAGACAATTTAGTCCGCCATTTATGAAAGTAGCTAATTATGCAATCGTAATAGTAAGGTAGTAAGGAAGTTATAGTTAGTAATAGTGTTAAGGGTTAGTTAGTTAGTAATAGTGTTAAGGTCCATATTTATTATACGTGATTAAGGGAAATGGAAAGGAAAAAGGCTGAGTATGAGCTGAGCTGGAGTCGCAAACCCAAGAACAGGATCTGCATCTTAACGAATATCAGGCGAGCGCACTTAATTATTTCCCCCTTTAAAGAGCAACACCTTGGGACCGTTTCGCAAAGCTTTTCCTGTAGTTTTTTCCTTGTACTGCAATACGCTATCGCTTTTTCGCGGAAATTTCTAGATAAACGAAAACATTTCACTGAAACGTGAAGCTGACAAAAGCTCTGGGTGTTGGACATCCACTTAAACACCTTGGAATGAGAACGTGAAGCTGATCGAAGGTAACCTTAATGGGTCTGTGTGTGATGTAGCCTCTTGAGTCTGTTTTCGCTGATATAAATAAAGTGCACAGAAGGATAAAGATGTACAGTGTCGGGATAGATGCTGTTTCAGTGTTCTGTTGTAAACTATGTAGCCTTCTTCTAAAACTCCACTACATGTTTCAGTTACAAAGTGAATGAAGAGCGTCGCAGGAAGGCGTGGTAAGAAAAGCTAAAAAACAAGAAGCAGGAAATTGAGCTATTCAAAAAAGGAAGTAATGCTTTCTTGTGTGGTAAATAAATTATTGCTAAGAAGAGATATCGTTTTCTTTCTTCTTCCTTATTGTGTGGATAGAATATCTTGCTGAACAGCAGAACACACTAAGCAATAAAAGGTGGTATTTTATGATGAGAAAGCGAACCTATTAGCAATGGATAAGCAGGTCAGAGAAAGCAAAGAGAAGCTGGAGAAGGTTTTTATCATCTTGAAGAAAACTTTTCAGTTTTTTTCAAATTTTCCAAGTAGTGATTTTTAGATACCCGTTGAGCCGAATGAGGTTAACAGGTAACTTTCGGATGCATCACGTGATTCAACAGAATCTAAAAAAGTGTGACAACGCAACGAAGCCATTCAGGACCTCAAAAGAGTATTCCCAGATAGAGTAAGGATATGCATTGTCATCTGCACTCACACAAAATTTAGAGTTATTTGTTCATTTCTAAAACGGATTATTTAATGGTGTGGTTTCCTTAGTGTTGATTCTAATCTTTTTTTAAAATATTTAGTAATCATGCGGTTACGAACTGTTGTGTTTTCCCTACCCTTGTTTTGCATCTTTTAAAAATATTATTTTGATACAAATCTAATCACCTCGATTTTGCTACAATTTTGGTGTGTTGCAAATTACGGCTGACTGGATAGCAGTGTTTAAGCCGTTGGCTTTCACTTTGCTGAAATTTCCGCACATGTTGTTTTAGATTAAGTGTCTTGTGGTTTAACATTTTTGCTACAAATGGGCAATTTTACGTTACATACGAAAAGGCTTTGTTCCACCAGATGATGGGACATCTACAACTTTGCATTCGCCTGCGCAGGTAACCATTTGTAAAATATCTTGCACTTTTAGCATTTGTTCCTGAGACGCAGATATTTGAATCGAGAGTACAACAGAAATGCAGGGTTGAGTTATGCTCATGTTCTTTACTCCTAGATTTTTGTGTGTAATATTTACGGTCGGCTTATTGATCTCTGCCAACCAAGCCATGAGCGATTTACATTCGCTGTTACAAAAGTGTTGTAAAAACACATGATGAATATTGTTTGTGACTCGGAAGACACCGCAAGGGATGCTACTATGTACCTGAAGGTGATGTTGTTTGTCGTCTGATCTTTTTTCAAGTATAAGTGCTATTTACTATGTTGTTATCGTGCTCAGCTAATTAGCTGCTCTCTTATATATGTCTTCATGTGAATTTTTGAGCTTTAAAATCATTATCATTGTTGCACAAGAGCAACGCTATCTTCCCGAAACTTGCCTTCTCCACATTGGCCTTGTCGTATATCCTATCAGTGAAAAACTTCGAGAATTGACATGCACGAAAGGAGTGAGACTCGTTTATAACGTTGTTCATGTCAGTTATCTTTATCTTTGTTTTTTAAGTAGCATTAGTTGTTCCAATTACTGCTGTAGCGTAACCACCCAGCTGGAAGCTTGTATGTGGAACCGGGGCAGGATGCAAAAGCACTTGGGTACGGAATTACCAGAAGCGACTGGTTGTCTTTTACTGAGTGAAAGTCTTTAAGTTAATTTGCATAAAATCTGAGATGAACAGCGAATTGCGTGAACGTCATGCACAGCTTATGGAAGAAAGCAACACATTACATAGAACTCGGAGGAATGAACTGGATGTCGAATGCAAAGGTGGCATTGCCATGATTTTTTTCAGGACAGAAAAAGATCGATCAACGCTTGTTCAGGAGTTTTTCTGAAATATTTCTTTTTCCGATCCAAAGGTAAGTTCCAGGCACATGCTCACGTCTGTAGGATCTCGCCTCCGAAACATGCGGCTCGAGAAGACTAAGTGTGGAACTGACGCTTTTAATAAGCTCGTATTGGAGCTTGGATCGCTTGAATCCGAAGTTAGGCATTTGCTGCAAATATTTTATTATCGCTATGTTTGTTTCCAGTTTTCTGAGTAACTAACTGCACAGTCCAACCCAATTTCAGCCCAAAATCGAAGAAATAGAAGAACGTATGGTAAAACGAGAGAGGGAGATAGGAAAACTGGAAGAGAAGAGTCATGCAGTTGCTGATGACGTAAGTGTTTTGTTCATGAGGGTTTATTCTGTATTCAATAGAACATTTTTTTGAGCGCTTAATCGGTTTAGGTCTTTGCCAGTTTCTGCTTCAAAACTGGAATCAAAAATATTCGTGAAAATGAGGAACGCGAAATGAGATTTCATCAGGAAATAACTGACCGAATGCGAGAATTCGACGACGAGCTTGACCGAATTCGTGGCGAAATTGGGTACCTGCGTTCCGAGAACAGAAACAAGAAGGTGAAGCAAGAAGTAGATAAGGTGTGACAGTTACATTAAGATTTCTTTGTGTCATGCTTTTTATTACCACTGTAACTTCCGAGTACTCATTTATAGCAGTAAGTTGTGTAGAATTACGGCCGAAGAAACTCGAGAAAGAATTGCATATGTTGAAGAAAAGGGAAATAAAGAAAGGTAAAAAGTTGGGCCGTTTAGAAAGAGAAATGGAGATGTTGAAAGTTGGAGCAATGCGGAAGAAACCGAACAAGAAGAACATGAATCCGAACTTAGCGCTGTGAAGAACAAAGCGTAATGATATTGGGCCGAGATTCTTCAAGCAGATTTTTTGACTCATGATTAAAGGTATTACTTGGTCGTTAACGGCTGTAACGGTCTTCCTAATAGCTTTTTTTTGGGTGGGGCAATCGCATGTTAACACTGGATGGGGTTTGACCTAAGTCTTCAATTACTTTTTTGAAAATGCTGTTTTATTAACTGGTGTGCAGTCCACTGTGATTCGGCGTTGTGTCTGAAGAATATCGATTTCGATATATTTCTCCAGGCAAACCATAAAAGGTGACTTTCGACTCTACAATTAAAACTTCTCAGTGCACATCTTGTTTTTTTGCTTAATATTTACGGTTATTTCTGAACGTAAGCTGGATAGATGGTAGTTTTCCCGCTTCAAGATGAATGTAGGGGGAAGCAATTACAACGTTTTCTTTGTAAATACGACAGAGTGTTAATTAGCTGATCAGTTCGATTTGCATGTGCCGTAAATCAGTATTGATTTTCATAAAGGAGTTTATGTTAGCTATTGCATGGGTAATGAGCTTATAATATTTACCATGTACTAAGTGGACAACTCGCAACTGTTAGCTATTAGACGCGATCCATTGCATGTTTCATGATATATGGGGAGAAACACGGCACTAGGTTTTTTTCAATGTTAAATGAAACCTATCAGCATATTTAGGATTCCTTCGAGGTCCATTTTTGTATAAGACTGCTGCCAAAAAGAAAGTGAAATTAAGTTTTACCAATCGTTCAGGCGTAGCACTGCCATCTTTGAGGTAACTTCCCGTTTTTTTAACTATGACAACTTAGACTTACATCTGATCGTCGATTGATATTTAATAAAAAAAGGTAAAGGCTCCGTTTTTACAGGTTCTTATTCAACGGTCGCCGAATCTACGACGACTATACGGCAAACACGCTACACATGGAAGATGATGGTGTCATTGAGGTAACCTCACCATACAAAGTAGTTTTTTTCTCGACATAGAAACGGACTTTACTATTCCGTCATTAGACGCACAATAGAAAGCGTTCGTTTAATTTTTTTTACACGACACGTTATCACGTCTACTGTGCGGATCCTAGCACTTCTTACATTCGATTCGTTTTCCTCCCATTCATCTTTAACAATGGTCCTCGAACATTTCATTTGTTGTTTCGGCTTCTGCTTAAAGGTTTTGTTTTCTCTATGAATGTTAGGCAATGCTGGGCGAGTCAAATCTCCTTGCAATCTTGGTTATAGCCAAGCTAAGACGTTCCCACGTAGATTAAAGGACAGCGGTGGGGCGGGGATCGAACTATCGCCTTTGCTTCCTGATCGACGGTACCACTAACCACTGCGTTATCCTTGCCTGAGCCTACTTTTCCGTGCGCGGCAGCAAACCTCGAACATGTTGGCGTCCGCCAGACCAATTCCGAATTTCTAAAACATCCGCCAATGCAGACGGTTGACGTTAGCAACGAACACATATGCCCATCGTTTGGGTGTTCTTCCCAGGAGGAAGATTACATTCTATTTGAGTTCACTCTAGTGTTGTTTTCTATCTGCCATGTGTTCCTTTTATTGTGTGATTGGGCCAATCTATGTTTCGCTATCGATGCCTAATCTTCTGAATCCCGAAGATAGGACGGGTTTTTTAAGGTATGAGCTGCTCATTGACCATCGTCCCTGCTGTTACCACACTCTTCGAAAAAGATGACGATGTAATCCGCAAGGCCGAGAATTGATGGGAATTTTCCATCAATGCATATTCTCTTCTCGTCTCAATCGATTGCCTTCATTATACACTGCAGTGCGGCAGTAAAAAGCTTTGGTTATGTTTCGTCCCCTCGTCGAGTTACTTCTGCTCTGGTCATGGTGAGAGGCGATGGAAAAGCTGTATACTTGTGCTGGAGTTCCGACAGCAGTCAGCTAGTGTTCGTACATAGGACGGTTCCACTCCTTGCTGACGAGCTGTAATTGGATTGCATTTGTTCCGACGTTATCAAACGCTTTCTCGTACTCGGTACAGGTTCGGACAAGGCCTAGGCGGTACTCATGACAACCTTGTATGACCAGTGACACGGTTCCGGTTAGGTCTATGGAGTGGAATCCCATTACGAATCCTGCCTGCTAAACTGGTTGTCCGCCATCATCCGATGTTACTATATGAGCAAGATTTCGGGGACCGAGACAGGAGTAGCGTAGCAGAAAATGTTGTTGAAAACTTTTTTGTTACCATTTCCATATCTGACGAGACGTAATGACCGTCCCAACTTGGTTCATTAGAGTGGTTAACGTAACATTATGGTCGCAAAGGATCGCGAAAGCTCTTATTTAGACTATACCGTTTTTTGAGCTGGCTCCAATAATCTTTTTTGCGTATACCAATGTAAATCCGCCTGCAAAGACCTTTCTTTCTGCATAAACTTTGTACAACTGTCATTTTCTACTAATCATGTTAGTTGCGCTGCAGTAGGATCAATCATCAGTGTCCTTTTTTTTTCTATCTACTCCTTAGTAGTAATGGAGATGAGATCCGATTTTCTTGATTGAGGAAGTGAAATGAATTCGGGACAACTGTCAATTTTTCGACAAGCACAGTGTTGTTTTTCAGTCGGGTTTCTATCTAGCTGCCTGTCATATGAGGAGAGGATTATATTGACAATATCTTCGTCGTACACGATTTGTTTGGTCTTTCTTGAACGATAACAGGAGTTCTTTTATAGCTTGGGGGCAAATCGAATCTTCTCACTAAGAAGTTGATGAATAGATCTAGTAAGGAGTCCACCTACCAATGAAATATCGAAAAAGTATCATCTGTTGTTTGTGAAAATAAGAGTGCTGTCTGCGTGAGTCGTGCCGTTAGGACACGTTCATGCCCATCGGCGATTTTTTATCTTGAAAAATGAATTCCCAATCTTGACGCAATTGATGATACTGACTGGCAGAATTTAGACACGAAGAATGATGAAGTGCGATGATGGAATTTCGTATGAAATGACCTTAGAGAATGCACGTGATTTCCGAAACAGATGGAAGAAGAAGCCAATGGCCGACATTTCGTAATGGCAATTTCTCTCCACGAAAGACCCAACAAGGGTTCCGCCATCTAACTGGCTTATGTCGATTTTCCCTCTTTTCGTCTCTTGTAGGGTAAGCGCGTGGAATTCGATGCCACCGGCGGCCTCAAGATGAGCGTAAAGGTTATTGTCTGTAGAGACTGCTTTAGTGTTAAAGGTGCAGAGCAAGAAACAGTCTGTTTTGAGTGCTGTAGAGTTGCTCATTTTTTTCCCCGGTTCCAGTGACGTCCTGTGCAACCTGAGATTTGATCCGCTGTCACCGATTGTTTCACAGTATGACGTCGCAAGACGATAGCACGCAGTGCGCTGAAAGTTGAGACTGGAGCATTGCTGGCTTCCTGGAGTACCGAGGTCAGCCCAGCCATAGCCTTCGCCAGGTCGATACCACCTCAGGCAGTCGCCGCTCTTGTGGGTCGAAGCAGATTTGCCACCATGCTAGTAGTTTGATACGAGGATGGCGGTGATACCTGGTATTAGTTCGGCCTTAGCCAAAATTATAAATGGAGGCGTCAGACCTCCAGCTTTCTTGCAGTCTGATGAACGGTTTACTGTGCATCACAGTCCGACACCCAGAAATGCCTGCCACCAAAGATGAGGCGATCAAACTTTTGTAAGGCCAACAAAGCTGGCGTTTGGATCCCACGAAATTATATTCATTTTCTTGACTTATTATTTACTGCCTACTCTTTTTAACGGCAAGGTATATTGCGAAATATAACTTCAATGATGACGATTTGGGCTTCCCAGATCAATCCCGTTGACGGGTGATTGCTGGTGGCAAAAGATCGATAGAACTAGCTGAGAGACAGGCGAAACGAAGGACCCGCATCGTGTGGTGGTGAACTCGTTACTCCCTGGAAAGGACAATAGCGCGTTCGTTTCCCTGCCGCAGACACCTGCGGTCCGGAGTTTTGCAAATATCTCAGCATTATAGAAGTTATATTTCGCAACACACCCTGCCGTTAAAAAGAATACGCAGTAAGTAAAATGGCTAAAATTGTGGTTATAACTACAGCCTCAACTTAACTGGGTTCAATGCCGATTTGGGCTCCCTAGATCAATCCCGTTGACGGGTGATTGCTGATGGCAAAAAGATCGATAGAACTAGCTGAGAGACAGGCGAAACGAAGGACCCGCATGGTGTGGTGGTGATCGCGCTACTCCCCGGAAAGGACAATAGCACGTTCGTTCCCCACCGTGGTCCGGAGTTTTGCAAATATGTCAGCATTATAGAAGTTATATTTCGCAACATACCCTGCCGTTAAAGGGAATAGGCACTAAATAAAAAAGGTTAAGATTTTATTCATTTCATTTGCAATTATCCCTAAAACTTATAGTTAAATAAAAAGGATGAAGCTTTTTGGCGTTGATCAATCCCTGAGGAGTGCACCATGCATTGGACTTCAGTAAGTACCGTTGGAGGTAATTGCATGCATATCTGACTTTACAATAACTCGTGGTGGCTCACCAATGGATCAAGCCGGTGCTGCTATCCTTCTAGATTTGCCTGGTGCCAATTTGCCGACCCCGGAAGGGATGGAAGGCAATGGGCCAAGGGCGCGGGGATCGATTCCACGTGTGTGTCGCAGTGGCGTCTCCAACTACTGCGCCACACGCACCATTCTTTCGCTTATGGTTAGGTTGAGGATTATAAATTTTTTTGGAGTCAATTAATCGCTGATGAATGCGTTATTCATTCCACATCACTGAGCATTTAAGATGTCATGTAATGCATATGTGGCTCTTGTAGTGAAGTGAGAAAGCCAATAAGTGTCTCAACTCAGTGTTCCAAATAAGTCCCGTACCATTTCGATAGCCCCGAAGAGATTGAAGGCTTGGCGAGCCCGCGGTGTTGATGTGTATAACAGAAATTCATTTAGTCACCTCTGCGAAACGTGATGATGCCGAATGCATGGAGGAACTCTCTAGGATAGGTCAACGCCGTATAAACTTACACTTACTTTATGGTTGAGTGTGTAGCGTTATTCTCTGTCGGCATTCTTTTGCGCAGAAAGTCGCTAATAGCACTTCCAGGTCTACCAGGAGCAATTAGGAGGCAGTCGGTGAATCTACTTGGTTTGCAACACCGGTACTCCGTTTCATTCTCGCTTTTTTTACGTTATGACTTTCGTGCTACAACTGCCAATGTACTGTGACGAAGAATTTAAGAAAGTGGACCCATCTTGTGATTCCGCTTCTTTGTTTTTATTCAGTAATGAAGTATTCGTAAATTATCGTTCGCGAGGTTTATATTTTAAAAATAGACTAGTGACCTGCTAAGAGTTGTTGAGCCTTTGCTTTTGTTCTTTCACTGTATTTTTTGCAGTTTGCTAAAGCCACTATTTGACTATCGGCGAAAAGTTCACTTATTATGTGATGCCTTCCGAAAAGGATTAGTGTGGTTGTCATGACAATCTGTGGAAGAAAATAAAGGGAGGTTAACTTCTGTGTAAACTAGGACTGATGACCTTTTGAATGTTGGCATCATTGTTTTCTCTAGCTTGCTACTGAGTGTTTAATGTGCTGTACAGATCTTGGCACATCGCTCACGTTTTCGTTCTCTTTGCGCCATACTACCACATGGCTTTCAGTACAGACCTGAACATATTGATATTTACGAAAGAATTGCTGAAGACAGAGCTCGAGCTAAAGACATTCCTTGCCTTGGCTGTAATATTTATCGATTTCTGACATTGCTAGGAATTTTGCTTGGTTCGGATTATGTAGTGCAGCATCGAGAAGGCTATTCATGAAATAGCAACCTGGATCAACTGCCGCAATCTTAAATTACTTCCTCATAGCCCTGGAATAGCAATACGGCGCAATTATCACTAGCACATTTTTAACGACGCTTGTCATCGTCATCTATAGTGTTCTTGTTGTGCTCAAACTCCTTTCAACCAGGAAGCTTCGCTAGAGTTAACGTATCCCGCTAATTATCCTTCATGAACACTAACTAATCAGTTTTGCGAATAATACAAATAATTCTGAAAAAACCACCATTGTCCTGAGCGGCAAGTCAGTGAAATGTTTTATAGTATAAGCCTTAAGCACAGCTCCCAGTTTTGCGCATATCATTTGGTCAACTTCACAAGAAAAAAGAAGGCCATTGTGAAAACCATATTGGGAAAAGAATTACCGGATTAAAATTGGAGACACGAAGGCCCTTGTGCAGGACCTCTTACATCCACCTAAGAGCTTTTTGGAAACGAACCTGTGACAAGTGTGGCATTTCTAAGATGAGTGAGAATGACCGCTATTTTCATATATCAGTCGACCGAACAGCTTAATGCTAATCAAAGGCTCTTCATAACAAACTATATGTTAACACAGAAGCATCGGACTTGGGCGCTTTGAAAGCAGCATGGTTCACATCAAGAAATGCACTGCAAGTGATTTTCTGCCTATCAGTAATCGCCCGTTTGAACGAAATGATATAGCAGAAATATCAGAGGCCTTAGAAAAGTAAACGCTGTAGTAAAATGTATGACGAAAAACGCTGTACGAAGTAGTTATACAACTCTGCATATTAAATTGCAGAATAGATAGGTATCAGCTCTACCTCTTCATCTGGCATTCCTACAGTCTATTGCGTACTTCTATCATAGTAGCACGAAGAGCCTCTGAGGCAATTTACTTATATAATAATCTAGTAGAGGTAAATAACAGCAATAAAGGTTTCACTGTAGTTTAGCCTAAACCACTAACATTATTTTCTTCACTTCACAGAGACTCAAAAGCATAGATATTCCTAAGACTAGCCTCTAACCCTTTAACAAAGCGCGCAATTGAAAGAATATGATTATGAATATGGCTGACCCACGTCGACATCAAATATTAGCAAATA